>MJHO01000047.1:0-600000 GCA_002076135.1 Xerophyta viscosa
CATTTTGAACATTTCGTATTCTATGGAGCTGTATGAATGTACATACTCTATGATGAGTTTGTACCTGTCTAAAAATGAATTTTCTACCATGCTCCATATTTTTTCTCTAATGTCTGCTGGTAATGATAATAATTCTTTCTTGGTGTAAAAGGATATTCTTGGTAATAAATGCTCATAATGAGTGCTCATAGCTTTTTTGACTAAAACTTGATCATGTGCTTTTAATGATGGGAGTACCTGGCTAGAAGATGCATGCATACTATTAATTTGATCTTGCTTTTCTGGCAGTAGAAGCTATGAAGAAAATGGAGGCACCTCCATCGCCCGTACAGTTCCTACCTGTTGTCGATGATGAGAACATCGTAATTGGTATAATCACTTTGCATGGGCTGGTTGCAGCAGGTTTGTAGAGTTTGTTATGATGTATTCTTTGTAGTATAATTCTCATTCCGATTGATTTGGTACTGCAAAGATTGTCCTATATTTTTGTACCTTTCTGTCTTCTTTTCATCTGCAGTCTGCAGTGGCTTTTGTAATAGTGTAATGGGCAAGTATATTACTGTTATTATCTACTAATTAAAGTATGTATGTATATATATATATATATATATATATATATATATATATATATATATATATATATTCGTAGCATGATGTTTATACTATTGCAGAATTTTGATCCATGACTTTGATTGGACGGTAAAAAATAGTCTTACAATGCGGCCGTGTCCATAATGCATTAGAAAGGTTTACATACAGAAATTATTCATTTGATTATTCTATATATTTTGTAGTTGTAATTTAACTAAAATTGACATAAAAATATCTGAGAGAGTTGAAATTGAACTCAAAATTTTGATTTCTTATTTTAAAAGTTGATAGACGAATTCTATGTTAATTTTGAAAAACTAAACGTAAAAAATGAAACTCCTTTTCTCTTGCCGTCATTGAGGTTTGTTATTATTTCTCCGTGTTCTTGTGATTTTTTATTATCCGGACCGTATTCTTGTGGTGCACTTTTTCTTGTTGTTGATCATATAAATTCTATTTTGTGTACCGTCATTTGCTTATCTTTGAGTATTTATTAGATATTATATTAAATATTGTCCATCTGAATTTGTCTGTATGTGCGTGTATGCCTACATGTTCTCTTGTTAGGCCAAGGGTTTTATAAAAATTTGACAAATTGACGTTTGGTGTCAACCGAGTTAGTTATTCCGGTCAATGCCGAGGTCGATCTCGGTTCCAACGAGTTCGGTCCGGTCTGCCGCGTTGACCTCCGGGTCCAGAGGTCAACCTCCCCTATTTTATGTGTTGAATTGCGCATATCCAGTGGTCGCAGGTCGGCTTTGAGCTCCCTCCGGGGTCGCCACGTGTCCGTGCCAAATTTCAGGCGGTATCACTAAGTTTTCAAAGGATTTTCTCATTATTATCCGAATTAAGATAATGGCTTTTTAAGTTAATTTTAAAAGTAGAAAAGAGGTATTTTTAAAGAAAAATTTGCCAACTTAAAAAAAGGTTTTGGTATGTTCTAGGGTTTTGTTTTAAAAATTATGTGCTAATAAGTATTTTGAGGCTACGTAAGTTATTGTAGAGACTAGGGGCAATGCAGGGCCTGCCGATCCCAATTCAGCCCCGCTATCCGATCCGCGGGGGCTCAAAAAACGAGACGATCCAACACCTCGGTTTCGTGTGTATTTTTTGAAAAAATTTTCAACATGAAGTTGTAGATTTTGACGAATCTTATAACTTATCATGTGAAAATTTTTTCAAAAATACTCTCAAATAGATATTTGGAGGTCGGAAGTAAACGGGGTTCTGAAATGATCACGTCAAAATCGTTAAGCTTTGGAACTTCAAAACACCTATTTTAGAAGTTATTTTTTAAAAACTTCCAACATGAAAAGTTGTAGATCTCGTCAAAATCTATAACTTTCATGTTGAAAGTTTTTTCAAAAAAATAACTAATTAATGGTCAAAACGGAAATACAATTACGAGAGAGAGAGACATAAACAGTAACCAGGGGCGAATCGGAAGAAGGATTTCCCAACCAGGGGCTGATTGATCATTATCCCTAGAGACTACAACTTCAAGCACGGGACACTATATGAGAATTTTTTTCCTTATAATAATCGTAGGAACAATTTGAATTTTATTTTTAAATATTATACATATATATTCACTTTGATTTAGTATGTCTAATGAAACAAATAATAATTTTTTGAAGGGACTGATAATAATTGAAATGTTATAAATCAGCCCGTAATTCATATTCATCTTTACAATCCTACTTTTTCCATAATTATTAAATTACGGTTAAAATAAACATGTACAACTAATTTTTAAAAAAATTAATTGACAGAATGTATACTTTATAATATTCTTTTTATTTAAAACAAATTAAATAGTATTTTGAGACTTATATTTTTATTGGTTAACATAAAAGTTTGCCTTTAAAATATTTATTTATAAAAAATATGTTTTTAAAAACAATTTAGATATAAAATTATGAAAATATAAAAAATGTTTATTTTCGATTATTTGGTCTCACTATCAATTAGGGAATCCGTAACTGTCCATTTTAAGTTTACAACTCCTAAAGTACCCATTCATCTCTTCCAAGATAACCTACGTTCTAGTTTGTGCTTGTTTCCGTATTTATTTATTTTAAATGTAACATGAGTTTGCTAAGATTATTAGATACTTTCAGCGTACAGCTTTAGTTGGGTGTTCTATCAAAAAGGTAATCAATAAATTGGTCCTTTATTGCCAAAAAGCAAAGAAGATTACCTGTTACACATTTCCCCTACTGTGAGCCTGAAGATAGCTTCACCACTAGACTTCAGAGTACGCCGTAAGTCACCATCGGTGAAGGTTCCAATCAGATGATGGTTATCATCGACAACAAGCAAGCAACCGCATCCTTTGCTTGTCAGCTCCGTGAGCTGATCCATTATCATATCCCCTTCCTTGCAAACTGGAACCTCCTCGTCCTTCTTCATGATGTCCTTAACCTGCATTCCAAAGAAAGAAGGATGACCCACTAGAGAGCTAAGAACAGTAAGCAGTACATTGCCAGATGCTCACATGATCTAACATGAAGCCAGACAATGAACACAGTGATAGTGCTCAATAGCTGCTCTAGACCATCCGCAAACACTGTAAAATTAGAATTTGAAAGAAGCTCACAACTTGGCATTATCAACAGCTTCAACACTGACCAGTCAGGGCGATTGGTTGCCGTTGATACATGTACCAACTGAACATAGCAAGTCAATATTGAGGTTTTGACTTTTTTATCATTCTTTAATAAATGGGATGTCTACAAATAACTTATGAAGTACGTGAATGAACAAACCTTAGAAAATGGTCTAATTGCTAAGGAGACCATATCATATGAATTATAGGCAGGTAAATTTCTAATACCCTACACCAATTTGTCATCAAATTATTGTGCCTTAACAACAAGGAAAAAGAATGAATTTAAGTTGATGCTCCCACGATAAATGAATTATTGAACTTCGAAGACATAGCACACCAGACAACTAATATTTGTGTTAGTAGTTCACTTCATCCATGAAAGCTTTCTTAAAAAATTGTTATCACCATCTTTTGGCAAATTACAGTGCACTTACAAAATAGCCCCTCAATAGTCTGAGTTATATAGTGAGACACTTTACTCCGCGGAGTGTAACACGCTCGTGACTAATCTACCCAATTTGATACTTGGATTCGATTCAGGGAGGTAAAATATAAGTGAAACTTGAGCTAGGAGCTGCAGTGTACGTTGCTACCTTTCGTTTCATTCTTTAGTGAAAAACTATTGGCACCCACAATATTGTCCCTAGCCTACATATCTTCTAGATGAATAACGGCACATCATATTCGGGCGCACAAAAACCAATTGCTAGAGAACTACTAACAGAATTGAATAGCAGCAAATCGGATATCAGACTAAGATAAGAAGTCAGCTAGCAATAAGTAACTGCTCTAATCTTCAATCCATAACTATAGTTAGTAATGTGATCGCAAGATAAGATCGGCATTTACCTTGAAAATGAGGCTCTTGCCAATCTTGCCTGCAGGGTGGTTGGCCGCGTACTGCTCCTTGGTGAGCTTCCGCGCGCCCATGAGTGCAACGGCAATCGTATCACCAAAAACCATCTGAATGGCAGCTGATGTCACCGGCGCCATGTCGAACGGACAGAGCTCGCGCTCAAGCGGGAGATAAACATTCATATCGCACGTAGACGCCAGCGGCGAGCTCTCTGCCGACGTCACGGCAATCAGAAACGCTCCCTTCGCACGTGCGCAGGGGACAAGATTTAAAAGCTCTTCGGAGGCGCCGGATTTGGAGAAAATCACGAGGATGTCGCCGGCTCGGAGCGCGCCGATGTCGCCGTGGAGAGCATCAACAGGAGCGAGGTAGGCGGCACGGGAGAACCCCAGGGATGCCAATGTCTGCGATATCTTGTGGGCGACGAAGCCAGATTTGCCGACGCCGGTGAAGAACACGGCACCGGGGGCGTCGAGGAGCGTCTGGGCGAATTTTTGGGCTTGCTCGAAGTTGAGATTGTCGAAGAAGTAGTTAATATGATGTTGTTGGCAGGTAAATAGACGACGGAGCTCCGTCGTGGTGATCTCTGTGCCGCCGTCGCAGAGCTTCGGCTCCGACGACCACGGCGGCGAAGGGAGGGATCCCATTTTTAGAAGTTGTATGAAGATCTATTGTCTGTTTTTATTCTGGGATAACCACATGGCGTTTTCGTCAGGAACTTTGCAAAATATTTTTTTTTTTTTTTTAAATAATCGAAAATAAACATTTTTTATATTTTCATAATTTTATATCTAATTTGTTTTTAAAAACATATTTTTTATAAATAAATATTTTAAAGCTCAACTTTTATGTTAACCAATAAAAATATAAGTCTCAAAATACTATTTAATTTTGTTTTAAATAAAAAGAATATTATAAAGTATACAATTCCTGTCAATTAATTTTTTTAAAAATTAGTTGTACATGTTTATTTACGTTAATTTAATAATTATGGAAAATAGTAAGGATTGTAAAGATGATATGAAATTACGGGCTGATTTATAACATTTCAAATTATATATCAGTCCACTTCAAAAATTATTATTGTTTCATAGACATACTAAATCAAGTGAAAATATATATGTATAAATATTTTAAAAAATAAAATTCAAATTGTCCTACGATTTATTATAAGGAAAAAAATTCTCATAAGTGTCCGTCTTGAAGTTGTAGTCTCTAGGGATAATGATCAATCAGCCCCTGGTTGGGAAACCTCTTCCGATTCAAGCCCCTGGTTACTGTTTATGTCTCTCTCTTCGTAAAATGTAGTATTTTCCGTTTTTTGACCATTATATAGTATTTATTTTTGAAAAACTTTCAACATGATAAGTTTATAGATTTTGACGAGATCTACAACTTTCATGTTGGAAGTTTTTTCCAAAAAAAAATAAACTTTCTAAATAGTGTTATTGAAGTTTCCAAAGCTTAAACGGGATTTTGACGTGACAATTTCAGAACCCGTTAAACTTCCGACCTCAAAAATATCTATTTAGAAGTATTTTTGAAAAAATTTTCAACAATGAAAAGTTATAGATCTCGTCAAAATTCTACAACTTTCATGTTGAAAAATTTTTTCCAAAAAATAGACCGAAACCGAGGTGTTGGATCGTCTCGTTTTTTGAGCCCCCGCGGATCGGATAGCGGGGGCTGATTGGGATCGGGCAGGCCCTGATTGCCCTAGTCTCTATACAATAACTTACGTAGCCTCAAAAATACTTATTAGCACATAATTTTTAAAACCAAAACCCTAGAACATACAAAACCTTTTTTTAAGTTGGCAAATTTTTTTAAAAATACCCTCTTTTCTACTTTTTACATTAACCTTAAAAAGCCATTATCTTATTCGGATAAATAATGAGAAAATCCTTTGAAAACTTAGTGATACCGCCTGAAATTTGGCACGGGGACACGTTGGCGGACCCGGAGGCTCAGCCGACCTCGCGACCACTGGATATGCGCAATTCACGACATGATAGGGAGGTGACCTCTGGACCCGGAGGTCAACGTCGGCAGACCGAGACCGAGCTCGGTTGGGAACCGAGATCGACCTCGGCATTGACCGGAATAACCTAACTCGGTTGACCCCGGTTATCTAGGTTTCACGCAAAGACGGAGGGAAGCCCTTCGACATCCGAGACCCGACCTCGGCCGGGCCTGAGGGCGAGGTTCTGTCAGCAGACCGAAGTCAACCCTGACCCCACCTACCGCATTGAATACTACTTAATACTTGCGTTCAATGCGTGTGTCAGAGACGCCGACTACAATAGGCGACATTAAGTGCAGACATTAAGTGCAACTAGCGGCGGACGTGACAGCTGCAGAGCTACGACCTACGAATCATAGCCGACAAACCACATTTTATGGCAGACAGGGAAGGAATGACTGCGAGAAGCGACAGGAGCTAACGTCGACGTGGATCAATCCGAGCCGCAGAAGCTACCTCATCCTGACCGTCCAAACTCGGCAACCTCGACTATAAATAGGAGGGAGGGGGGACCTGATAAAGGGTTGGACTTTCATCTTTTAACAAGAGAGAGAGAGAGAGAGAAAGCTTGTAAACATTTAAAACCCCACGTAATACTAGTTCAGACGCTGGCGATCTTTAGTCGCCGGCACGTGGTTTTTCACCTCGGAGAACATCCCGGAATTTTCCACGCTACGATTCCCTTTCTCTCCTCACCCTACCTCTTTCTTCGCACTCTAACTCATCCACGTCTTCGTCGAAAGCGTTGCAACACAACTCGGTCGCGACCCGCGCGATCAATTGGCGCCGTCTGTGGGGAACCATCTTTTTAACCAACGTCGACGACGATGGCCCCGAAGAAAGCGACCCGAGAAGCCTCGGCCGCAGCCAGCCGAGACCGAAGATCGCAAGACCATGCCTCTGCGGGAGCACCTGAATGCTCAAGACCACCCGCAGCCGACCAGCCACTGACGTATAACACAGTGCGTGCTATCATGAGGGAGGAGCTCCAAGCGCTCTTCGCCAACCAAGAAGCCCCGCTGGTACCAGCTCGCCCCAGAACAACCGAACTACCCGCGGAACGACGACAAGTAGCAGCGGATCCCGCCCCAAGTCAGCGCAAGTCTGCCTTCAGCAGGCTCGGCCCCTACCGAGCTCAAAGCCGCCAGGCGAACCGCGGAGCTCGCCAGGATAAGGGAAAAGAGCCAGCAGTAGCTCAGCCCCCCCAGTGCAACGTACAGCTCGGAGGAGCAACCGACCTTTCGCCAAGGCATCCACGGAAGGGTCGTCAGAGGGAGAGGATAATGAAGTTAATTCCAAGGCACGATCCCACGTCGCTGACGGAGATCGGCACAAGAAGGCTGTCACGAGAGGCATCGTTCGACGCAACTTACCTTCCTTTTAAAAAAAACGGTGGCCTCTTCGGAAGAGACCCGAATTCGCCGTTCTCGGACGACATACAGGACGCACCCCTGCCGCGGAATTACAAGCCCCCAAGATCTCGAAGTACGATGGGAAGACATCCCCTCAAGCCACACATCTCCTGCTTCATGATGGCCATGAAGTTCATGGAACTGCAGTCGAGGCGAACCTAAACTTGCCAGACTTTCTTCCCACTCACACTTGAAGGGCCAGCACAAACCTGGTTCACCGGCCTGCGCCCCGGGTCGGTCAACAGCTGGTCGAACCTGGTTGAGGCTTTTCAGACTCGTTTCTTTGCGAGCTCGGAGTTCCCAAAAGCAAGCAGATCAGCCTCCTCAACATAGTCCAGAAGAAAGGGAAGAGTGATCAATTCCTTTCACCGTTCGGCGATTCTGTGATGAGCAGCGAACCATGAGGGATGTAGAGCCTAACTTCGCTCAAACGCGGAGTCCGACATCGACAATTGCTATACGACTTCCACACCAACCCCCCAGATACCCTCACGAAGGCATATGAGAAAGTGCGGCTAGCCATGGAGGCAGAGGAGCGTGAAGCCGAGCCTACCGGTGGACAGAAGCGCCCTCGGCAAGAACCCCCGGAGACTTTCCGGGCGACCAAGACGAAGAGCGAGATGGGGAGGACTGCCCCGGAGCCGAAGTACAGGAACTATACACAGTTCACTACGCCGATGAAGGAGATCTTAGCGATAGTCGAGCGAAGGCAACGCCTCCCGGAGCCTCGCCCAATGTCCGCACCGGCTAACAAACGTGACCGGTCGAAGTATTGTGATTACCACCGGACTCACAGGCACAAAACAAACGCTTGCATTCAGCTCAAGGACATCCTCGAGGATGGCGAGCTGCAGGAATTCATCTCGAGGCCAAATCAAATGGCCGACACCCAGAGAAACGAAGCCCGAAGAGGGAACGAGCCTCAACATCAAGAAGCCCGAGCTGAACCCATCTTGTTCCTAGCTGGAGGTTCGAGCTCGGGAAAAACCTCGCGGAAAAGAAGTAGGGCGAGCTCTGCAACTACCGAGGTCCTCCAGCTCAGTCACGGCGACCGAACAGGCTCGGCCAGATTCGATATCGCCTTCACCGACGCCGAGCTAGTCCCAGTCGAATCGCCAGATGACGACGCACTGATAGTTTCGATGATCATCGCCAACCGTGAGGTCAAGAGAATTATGATCGACACTAGGGCATCCTCCAATGTTCTCTTCTATGACGCCCTAGTGAGGATGGGATTATCAGAAGAAGACCTGACCCCCGACACCACCAACATCTATGGCCTCGGCGGACCTGACCTCCACTCGCTCTGAACAATTTCCCTACCGGACCATCGGCGCCGAGCCTATCCTACAGACGAAGATGCTGACCATCACTGTCCTCAGCATAGCCTCGGCATACAACATTATCTTGGGAAGGCCGGGAATCAAGGCACTGCAACTGGTGGTCTCCATCCCGCACCAGCGCGCCAAATTCAAAACACCACGTGGTGTCGGCAAATTCGAGGTGACCCAGCTGAAGCTCGGCGATGCTACAAGAAGAGCATCCGGAGGAAGGAAGCGTTACCGGTCGAAACCCTCGACCCCAAGGAAGAAGACACCAAGATCAGCAGCCCGGCAGAGCTAACCTTGAAGGTGCCTCTCGACCCGACGTCATCTAGGCCCGACAAGCACCTTCAAGTGGGGGAGAAGCTGGCCGGCTCCGAATTTGACGAGGTTGTGAAGTGCCTGAGGGAGAACGTTGAGCTCTTCGCCTGGTCCCCATCTGATATGCCGGGGTTAGACCCCGAGGTCGTGGTACACCAGCTCAACATCGACCCCAACCACAGGCGGTGAAATAGAAGAAGATGTGTTTTGCTCCGGAGCGTAGCCGAGCTATCAAGGCCGAGCTCGATAAGCTGCTGTCGGCCGGTTTCGTGAAAGAGGTCAGATACCCGGAGTGGCTAACCAACGTCGTCTTGGTGAAGAAGGCATCGGGCAAATGGCGGATGTGCATTGACTTCACTGACCTCAACAAAGCCTGCCCGAAGGACAGCTATCCCCTGCCTCGGATCGACCACCTCGTCGACGCAACCGCGGGCCATGAGCTCCTCAGTTTCATGGACGCCTTCTCGGTATACAATCAGGTGAAGATGCACCCAGGCGACGAGTAGAAGACGAGCTTCATCACTGACTACGGCACATTTTGTTATGTTGTTATGCCCTTCGGGTTGAAAAATGCAGCGGCCACCTTCCAAAGGGGCATAGACGTCGTCTTCAAACCTCTCCTGGGGAGCACGGTCGAAGCATATGTGGACGACATCCTCGTCAAAAGTAAAAGGAAGGAGGATCACGCTGCCGACCTCCGAGCTGCCTTCGAGTTGATGAAGAAGTACCACATGCGGCTGAACCCGGAGAAATGCGCGTTCGGAGTCTCAGCGGGCAAGTTCCTGGGACATATGGTGACTCCATGCGGCATCGAGGCGAACCCTGACAAGATCAAGGCCATCCTGGAGATGCCCGAGCCTGAAGACGTCACGGGCATACGAAGACTGGCAAGACGAATCACTGCTCTCGGCCGCTTCATCTCTCGCTCTGGCGACCGATGTGCACCTTTCCTCCGAACTCTGAGAGGAGCGACGAAGAAGATCAACTGGGACGATGATTGCAAGACGGCCTTCCAGAAGTTGAAGACCTTCCTGACCGAGCCACCATTGTTGGCCAGCCCGAAGCAAGAAGAAGATCTATGCCTGTACCTGGGAGTGTCGGCAAGAGCTATTAGCTCAGTCTTGGTGCGTGAGGATGATGGAAAATAACAGCCGATATACTACGTCAGCCGGGTATTGAAGGACGTTGAGACTCGCTACACCTCGTCGGAGAAGTTGTCCTATGCCCTCGTGATCACAGCTCGACGTCTGCGACCCTACTTCCAAGCACACTCCATCCATGTACTGACGGATCAAACCCTCAAGACAATTCTCGCCAAGCCGGAAGTTTCGGGTCGGCTAACAAAATGGGCGGTGGAGCTCTCCGAATTCGACATCAACTACCGACCTCGGCCCGCAATCAAGTCCCAAGCCTTGGCCGACTTTGTCGTCGAGATGACGACACCGGTGCAAGTCCCTGAAGAGCGACCTGAAGCCTCCGACGTAATCTCTGACGATCAATACTGGTCCCTTTACTCTGACGGATCGTCGACTTCGGAAGGAAGCGGCGCCGGTGTGATACTCACGAGCCCAGGCGGGGCTCGGCTCGAGTACGCACTAAGGCTCAACTTCCCAGCCTCCAACAATGTTGCTGAATATGAAGCCCTCCTGGCAGGGGTCAGCCTGGCCCTTCGCCTTGGAGTGAAGAACCTCCGCGCCTACACCGACTCGAAATTGGTGGCTGAACAAAGTCAGCGGGAGCTTCGAAGCCCGAGACGACACCATGGCTGCCTACCTTCGGAAGATCAATCAGCTGCGGCCCCACTTCACCACATTTGAGGTCCGACATATACCTCGGGAGGAAAACTCTGAAGCCGATGCTCTATCCAAGCTAGCGTCTTGGGCAGCTGGGGGGACGTCGGCCACGATCATGCTCGAAGAGCTCCCTTTCCCTGCCATTGATGACGCTGAAGTCCTGATGCTGGACGTCGCGGAGAATTGGACGACCCCCATACTCTGTTACCTCAGCTTGGGCGACCTATCGGAGGGCAGAAAGGAAGCTGAGAAGCTGAAGCGGAAGGCCGCGCGCTTCGTCATTATCGGTGACCATCTGTACCGAAGAGCTTATTCAGCGCCCTACCTTAAATGCGTAGGGCCCGACGTCGCGCCTCGGCTCCTTGAAGAAGTTCATGAAGGTCTCTGCTCTAGTCATGTCAGAGCTCGGACGCTGGCGCAGAAGGTCTTCAAACAGGGTTACTATTGGCCGACCATCCTCGCCGACGCTGAGGCCTATGTGCGCCGATGCGAGAAATGTCTCACCTCCCGGCCGAGCTCATCAGCAACATTATCTCCCCTTGGCCCTTTGCTCAATGGGGGATCGACATCCTCGGACCCCTACCAACCGCCATCCGCCAACAAAGGTTCCTCATTGTCGCGGTGGACTACTTCACCAAATGGATAAAGGCCGAGCCTACTGCAACAATCTCTGGCCGAGCTATCCAGAAGTTCTTGGAGAAATCTATAGTCAGCCGCTTCGGCATCCCCAAAGCCATCGTCACTGACAACGGAAGGCAGTTCGAAAGCCCCGAGGTGAAAGAACTCTGCAACAACCTACACATAACACATCGCTTCACCTCGGTGTATCACCCGCAAGCCAACGGACTTGCTGAGAACGCCAACCGAACCATTCTCGAAGGACTTCGAAAGAGACTCGAAGGAGCTGTGGGTACCTGGGTCGACATTCTGCCAAGTGTCCGTTGGGCTTACCGAACTACACACTGCACGGCGACGGGAGAAACCCCCTTCAGCCTGACCTATGGCACAAAGGCAGTGGTTCCAGTAGAGATCGGCGAGCCCTCCTTACGGGTGGAATACTACGACGAACTCAGCAACGCCGAGAGACTTCTCAATGACCTCGACCTCCTTGACGAGAAGAGGGAGGTCGCCTACATCAGAGCCGAAGCCTACAAGTAACGAACAGCCCAACATAACAATGATCGAGTCAAGCACCGAGCTTTTGAGGTCGGCGATTTGGTACTTCGGAAGATTCAGACACCGACCCACAAGCTCGGACCAAACTGGGAAGGACCATACAAAATCGACAAAGTCGCCGGAAAATGAGCATACGTCCTCGCCCACTTAGATGGGTCAAGCGTACTCCGGACCTGGCACGTCTCCAACCTGAGGCGCTACTACCAGTAGTAGCCTCGGCCAATTTTTTTTTTTCTTCCTTTTTCAACACTTTTGTATGCGTCGACCCAAAAGGCCGACGGAACTGTAAATACTATAGAAAAGGTAATGAAATTCTTCTTCCCTTAAACCTTTGCCTCTTAAGTTTCAAACCCTCTTCCCAAAACTCTGGGTGGTGGCCCTAAACACCTCGACCGCGGCATCTCAGGATGACCGAGGCCGAGGTGGGGGGAGCACGGGCCAGAAAAAGTCATGGAAGGCGACCCTCAAAATACCATGGGCTTAGCCTCCTTCAAGAGACGAGCCCGAGGTAGGGGGATCGACGCTTGGACAAACAGCTGGGTGGCGACCTATACGCTTTGGTCTTAGCCTCCTACAAGAGACGGGACGGAGGTGAGGGTACGCGGGCCAGGAAACCCCGAGGCACGCTTCCCAAACGCTACGACCTCGGTCCTTTAAAGGTCCGGGCTCGAAGTGGGGGAGTGCGGCCTGGGCTAAACTTTTTAACCACGCCTCATTACTTCGACCATAACTTTTAAAGATGACCAAGGCCGATCCAGGGGGAGATGGGGCGCGGAGGATAAGGTGTACAAGCGACTGAAAAACATACAAAAAAAAATGAAACTTTGCCATAAAAAAAAAACTTCGTATATTCAAAGTATTGTCTAGAACATCTGTGCCCCGGACAAGCCCCGGGTAAGGTCAAAAAAAACAAAAAAAAAAAATTATTCCAGAAGGAACAGAGGGCTGGCGTCGATGCTCAGTCGGAGGTCGGCGATCGCCACGGATGTCGCTCGGAGGAATGGAAGAAGTAGAGGGTCGAGCCGTCGCTAGGCGAGTCTCCTTAACAGCCTCCGCGATTGCAACCTCGTTCAGGAACGGAAGCTCGGTGACCCCGAGGTGCCGTTGAACACGGTGACGACACTCGATCGTGCAGTCCACGACCCAGTCAATGGCATAACATTGGAGGGCCTCTTCATATTCGGCTGAGGCCCTGTACTCCTGGACTGCCCGAGCTCCCGCTACCGACAGCTCTGCATCCTTCCCCGCGAGGGCCTCCTTGAGACGGGCGACCTCGGCTTCAGCAGACCGGGCGGCCTCTTTGGCTTTCTCCGCCTCGGATTCGGCGGACCGGGCAGCCTCGGTGGCTTTCGCCGCTTCCCCACGGCGTCTTCCCGAGCTTTCTCCGAAGCTTCGGCAGCCACTCGATGGGCTTCGGCTGCAGCACGAACTTCGGCCACCTGTTTCGCCGCGGCCACCCTCTCCCTAGTCAAGTTTGACCGAGCCGCCGCCAGATCCGCCTCCAACCGAGCGTTTTGCAGGTCCTTCTGCCGAAGCTCGGTCTCCTGCCTTGCAAGGAGTCGCTCCACCGCGGCACGGGCGAGCTCCTCCGACTCCCCTCGGGCGTCTCGGTCGGCCTTCACTACTTCGAGCTCCTCCTGGAGCTCCCTCACCTTTCTCTCTAATGAAGAAACGGAAGGGTCATGGGGCGTGGTTCGCCAGAAGAAGCGCCGGTGAAAGGCCGAGCTTATCACCATTTGCTGTTCAGAGCCAATAGGAGAACTCCCAAAGTTAGTAAAAGAAAAAGGAAAAGGAGAGAGGCGGGAAAACACTCGAAACGACAAGGTCGGATACTAACCGAGTAGGTAGAGGCCATCAGTCTGGAAGCCAGCTCCCTATCACCGACCCGGTCCATCTCGTCTTGGTCGGATGGCAGGGGACCCCTCTGGCAGAACTCAATCGAGCCCCCATAGTCGTCGAGGCACGAACCCGACCTCCGCAGGCTCCAGTCGGGCCGATATATCTCCTCGGCTGGCCGACCTAGAGAAACATCAGCGACGGTCTGCGCCTCGGCGAACTCGGGCCCAGCTGGACCTTTTCCTTTCTCCGCCGCCGTAGCTCTCTTCGACGCTGGTTCGGCGGAAGACTGCTCAGCGGCACGCTTGCGCGCTGAGGCCTCTTCTGTCCCCGCCTGCGGAGCCGCATCAGGTTCGGCGACCTCGGGAGCGGGAGGAACTACGGGCGTCTCGGCGGGCGGGTCGCTTCCCTCACCAACCCCGACCTCGTGGACATCGGGGGGAGGCTCAACAATAGGGGGAGGGGGGAGAGAAGAGATAGGAGTTACCCGAAGCGGAGGGCTCACCTCGACGACGTCATCCGACCCCTGGGTAGTACCAGGGGCCGCCCTAGCCCTTAGCATCGCCGCTACCCCCCGTGCCAGGCCAGGAGTCCGTGAAGGCCGCGGCGACGATTGCGACTTGGAGCGTGAGGACTCTGATGAGACCTCTTCGACTTCGGCCGGACGAGGTGCTTCGGGCGCGGCAGAGCTCGGCACCTCGGGCTCGAAGAGAAGAGGCGCTTCGGGCGCCACTGAGGCAACGGTGGGAGGCGCCTCTGGTTCCCACTCCTCTTCAACGACGGCGTCGGCCGACGGCGCTCCCTCTGGAGGCTCGGTGGCCAGCGGTTCGAAGTACTCCTCCAGGCGAGGTGCGGACGAGCCCTGCCCCTTCTGCCTCTTCGCCTTCTCCTTAGCCCGGGTAGCCGGATGAGAAGGCCCCGCCTTCGTTGCCGTTTTCGACCACGCCTTTGACGCGGCTCTTTTCTTGGGGGCCGTGGCGGCCGGACGAAGAGGGAGGTCTCGTTGAGCCAGCTGCAAACCCTCTGATACGAAGAAGCAAAGATCGGTGGTTGGCAGCGAAAAAGGAACGCGATGCAGTTAAGGGAAGCGAAGACATACCTCGGTGAACAGCAAGATGAGCCGAGATAGTGTCCAACATGTCGGCCGTGGGACTCCCGACGTTCACCTCCCCCGTAAAGGCCAGGAACCTTGTCAGAGCAGCATCGAGATCGTCTCCTGCTGCGTACTGGGGCACCCTTAGCATCTCGGGGCTGCCGGGTCTGTCGAACTCGTCCTCCGGTCGACACCGGACGAAGAAAAACCTCTCCTTCCACCCCTTGATGGAAGAATCCTTCGGCTTTATCGCCTTGGTGCGCCCGCTCCGACCTCGGATGTAATACCACCCGGCCGAGTGCGGCGACTCGAGCGTGTCGAAGATACACCTCCATAGATCGAGGGAGGGAAAGATTTTCTGCTGGGCACAGATGTACAAGAAGCCTGTGGCCAGAGAGAACGTGTTCGGTACAAACTGGGACTGGGCGGGGAGAAGGCCATAGGCCTTGAAGAGAGAAACAAAAAAAGGATCAAGGGGAAGCTGGAGGCCGAGGCGTAGGTGGTCGTGTATCATGGCGAACTCACCGTCGAGAACCGAGGTCATGCGCTCATGAGGGAGCGGCGGACGAGCTCGGACCTCAGGGCCCCATCCAAGCTTGGAACCCCATTGGTCGAGGACTCGGGCGCTGACGGAGGAGACAACCTCGTCAGGGGCCTGATGTTTAGAGGAAGGTTCGGGGCCGACGGCAGCTTGAGGCGCCGCCGACGGAGGACAAGGAGGAGACGGATGCCCGGCGGCTACAGGAGGTGCCGCCGGCTGAGGAGAGGTAGAAGGTGCCGTGGCAGCCGCGGTCGTTGGGGGAGGAACAGAATCCTCCCGCTCCGGCGACTCGACCAAGCGAGCGCGCCGAGTGCCGAGACGTGGAGGAGACATGGGAGGCGAATTTGAGAGAGAAAGGGGTCGACAGCGAGCCAGGGAGTTAAGGAGGAGGATGAGATCACCGGGGGAAGGCGGCCGGAGCCGGAGAAGACGATGGCGAGGAGGAGAAGAGCACGGGAATTCGAAGTCGCCGGAGCAGAGAGAGGACGAAGGTGAGTCGAAAAAGTGCGGTGCTCGAGGCGAAGCTGCAGCAAATATCGACCGTTCTCGCCTCGGTAAACGGCGAAATTACGCAGATCCGACCGATGTCTGCCACGCGCCCTTGGCTCGCCTCGATGCCGACACGTGGAGCGTCCACCTACCGGTAAACCGGCTATACCCCGCCGACGCCCTAACTTCTTCAGCAAGCCTTTCGCGCGCGGTCAAGTGCGTTGAAATTTTTTCGAAATAGCCGAGCTGGTGTTACTGGCGGAGGTGACCAGGCGAACTGGAGGACCGACGGACGACCCGAAGCCCGGCTGGAACGACCTCGGCTCGACCATCGGGGGGCAACTGATACCGCCTGGAATTTGGCACGGACACGTGGCGACCCCGGAGGCTCAGCCGACCTCGCGACCACTGGATATGCGCAATTCACGACATGATAGGGAGGTGACCTCTGGACCCGGAGGTCGACGTCGGCAGACCGAGGCCGAGCTTGGTTGGGAACCGAGATCGACCTCGGCATTGACCGGAATAACCTAGCTCGGCCGACCCCGGTTATCTAGGTTTCACTTAAAGACGGAGGAAAGCCCTTCGACATTCGAGACCCGACCTCGGCCGGCCGAGGCCGAGGTCGTCAGCAGACCGAAGTCAACCCTGTCCCCACCTACCGCATTGAATACCACTTAATGCTTGCGTTCAATGCGTGTGTCAGAGACGCCGACTACGACAGGCGACATTAAGTGCAACTAGCGGCGGACGTGACAGCTGCAGAGCTACGACCTACGAATCATAGCCGACAAACCACATTTATGGCAGACAGGGAGAATGATTGCGAGAAGCGACAGGAGCTAACGTCGACGTGGATCAATCCGAGCCGCAAAAGCTACCTCATCCTGACCGTCCGAGCTCGGCAACCTCGACTATAAATAGGAGGGAGGGGGGACCTTATAAAGGGTTGGACTTTCATCTTTTAACAAGAGAGAGAGAGAGAAAGCTTGTAAACATTTAAAACCCCACGTAATACTAGTTCAGATGCCGGCGATCTTTAGTCGCCGGCTCGTGATTTTTCACCTCGGAGAACATCCCGGGGTTTTCCACGCTACGATTCCCTTTGTCTCTCCTCACCCGACCTCTTTCTTCGCACTCTAACTCATCCACGTTATCGTCGAAAGCGTTGCAACACAACTCGGTCGCGACCCGCGCGATCACTTAGGTATCAGCATGCCTCAATTCTTACGTTACAAATAAGAGTTTCATTTTATCAATACATTATTTTTCACGTACCAAAATACCTAATAAAAAATATTTTTTATAATATTTTTTATATACAAAAATTATATAATCACATCAAAATACATTTATTCTATATTTAAAAATTTTAAAAAAAAATACATATAGATAGATATTTTTATACTCCAAAATCTTAACCGATTAACAATTTAATTTTTAAATCTATCAAAATTTTTAAAGTTTTAAAATTATATATATAAGCTTTTTTAATATAACTTTGAACACAAAAATTATATATTACATCAAAATCTATTTTTTATATTGAATATATATATATATATATATATGTATAGTTAAACTATTTTTTATATGAATTTTAAATTATAGGCTTATTTATAAAGAATTTAAAATTTACTCTTTCTTCAACATTGTTCCATTTCAAAGAAAATTGCAAATAAGACCCTGATTTCCAAACGTTTGCAACAGCTTGCTAAAGACCGATGGAAATCAATAGGCAAATTCGAGTCTAGATGACGGAGTACTTTGCAACAACCTTAAATATGAATTTTCTGAAAATTTTATCTAAAATATGACACAGTAGATATTAATAATTTAAGCACAATGTAGGAAAAATATGTACGCAATATTTTATAATATATTAGATATAATTATGATTGTATTAGTATATCATGGTTTTATGAAAAACTGGTATATTTAAAGCAAAGTTAGACATTTGGATCACCACGCATTGTACCGACCGAAACATCTCAAAGCAAGCATCGGAACGGTGCCGGATCAGCCGGGACATCTTTTTTATAATGAACTGTCCATCTTTCTCGCTTTTGCGCCCACCATCTGTCGGTCGTACCAGTGGATGCAAATTTTTTTTAAAAAAAAATTTTTGTCACGCCGGTGGGCAAGGCGTTTTTTTTTCATCGCACCACTGGTGCGATTTAAGTGGTCATCCGCGGAATGATATGGTCGGCACGTCTCAAATTTAGAATCTATCTAAATTCGGCACGTCTCAAATTTAGAATTTATCGAAACTCGGCACGGTACGTTGATTTAAAGCGGTGCTTCTTCCCCTCTATAGTGTTGAGAAATCAAGACAAAATTTACAGAAGAATGTGAAACACAAAGAGAACCAATACAAGGATTTACGTGGAAAACTCCAAAATCGGAGAAAAACCACGGGGAGAGCATGAGAGAAATCACTAATTAGATAAGAGATTACAATGATCACACACCTCACATAATCTCAATCTCACCTCGGCAATACAACCCTCAGTCTTTTTAAGAGTACAAGAACACCCAACCCACTTCGACGTTACACGATCTCCAGTAGACTAAAAACCTAGCATACAAATCGTCGTCTTCGTATATCTCTTGGACAACCCCAAGAGATCTATTTATACTCAAGACTCCTTAAAGAAAATATTAATTAAAAAATTTCAAGATACAAAATAATGTGCCTAACGAAAATGGAAGAAACTGTTGCCAATTTTGCCGCCGTTCCAAATTTGCTTCTGCCGATTCTGGAAAAGACCTTCCATCTTCCAAGCCTTTGGAAACCACAAAACAAGCATTTTTCCACCTTCCTTCAATGCACACAATTCTATCTTAATTCATTCTTTAATTAATGCGAGATCATTAATTAGGTGGCAAAACAAGCCACACCAATTCCAACAATCTCCACCTTGGATTGATTTTGCCACTAGCAATTTCTCTTGTCCACTTCCTCTCTCCCTAGGACCCGCAGAATCACTTCGAAGAACCACACGAACTCGAATTACACCCGAATCCGCACTTCGAACCATCCGCATCCGCAGCACTACTTCTCAAAAGACATCGCAAGACTATTTTGACAACACTCATCGTGTTCGTCCTCCTTTTACCATCTCGAACTTGTCTTTGCTTCACTGCACTTCCCGAAACTCCACCTACAAGAGTAGTTCCGACCAACCTGTAAAGGTTCTTACCACACTTCTCTCCCATCATCACTAGCTTCGAGCCACGTGTCACCTTCAGAACTCCACCTCGGGCTGAGAAGTTGCACCCACTGGAGTCAAGTGCACCTAGTGATATCAGATTCCTCCGCAACCTCGGCGCGTACCGCACACCGCTCAACGTGCGAACCGTTCCATCATGCATCCGGATCTTCACTGTTCCAACCCCGGTGATCTTACATACGGTGTCATCACCTAACCGGACAATTCCTCCCTTCTTGGCCTTAAAGGAAGCAAACCACTCCTTCCTGGAACAAACATGGAAAGAACATCCTGAATCTAAATACCAATCATCAGGAGAAGTGTCAATACCTTCTGTAACTATGAGCAGATCTCCGTCACCACCAAGAGTTGAGTGCACTGCCATCAAAGAAGATCCTCCATCATTTTTAGTACGATTTGGACAATTTTTCTTCACATGACCTTCTTCCTTGCAATCCCAACATATGACCTTGGATTTGGACTTCTTCCCACCTCTCTCTTGAGCCTTTCCTTTTCCACGAACATATTCCGCCGCCGCTAGTGTAGAAGATTCTTCCTCAATGGTAGGTTTCTTCAAGATATCACTTGTCAAGAGTGCCGATGTCACCTCCTCCATCTTCAAAGTAGTCTTCCCGTAGCATATTGTGGTCACCATATGATCGTAAGAGCTCGGGAGAGATGATAACAAGATCATCGCCTGATCTTCGTCTTCAATAGTTTTACCTATTCTCAAAAGATCTTGCACAAGTTTATTGAAGGCATTCAAGTGAGTCATAAGAGATGTACCGTCCTTCATACGAAGACTGTATAGCTGCCTTAAGATAAAGAGCTTGTTGCAGAGACTTTTCGACATGTACAAGTTCTCTAATTTTTTCCACATGTCCGAAGCCGTCTTCACTTCTGCAACGTTATTGATTACCTCATCCGCTAAGCATAGAAGAATAGTACTTGACGCTTTCAGATCAAGCTCATCCCAATAATCATCTTTCATGTCATCAGGTTTTCCCTCTTTTCTGATTGCCTTATGCAGCCCCTGGTGCACTAACAAGGCCATCACCTTCTTCTGCCATATTCCGAAGTTCTGTGAGCCATTAAATTTCTCTACATCGAACCTCGACATCTTGATTTCACTCGTCATAACCTTAGCTCTGATACCAATTTGTTGGAAAATCAAGACAAAATTTACAGAAGAATGTGAAACACAAAGAGAACCAAGACAAGAATTTACGTGGAAAACTCCAAAATCGGAGAAAAACCACGGGGAGAGCACGAGAGAAATCACTAATTAGAGAAGAGATTACAAGGATCACACACCTCACATAATCTCAATCTCACCTCGGCAATACAACCCTCAGTCTCTTTAAGAGTACAAGGACACCCAACCCACTTCGACGTTACACGATCTCCAATAGACTAAAAACCTAGCCTACAAATCGTCGTCTTCGTATATCTCTTGGACAACCCCAAGAAATCTATTTATACTCAAGACTCCTTAAAGAAAATATTAATTAAAAAATTTCAAGATACCAAATAATGTGCCTAACGAAAATGGAAGAAACTGTTGCCAATTTTGCCGCCGTTCCAAATTTGCTTCTGCCGATTCTGGAAAAGACCTTCCATCTTCCAAGCCTTTGGAAACCACAAAACAAGCATTTTTCCACCTTCCTTCAATACACACAATTCCATCTTAATTTATTTTTTAATTAATGCGAGATCATTAATTAGGTGGCAAAACAAGCCACACCAATTCCAACATATAGATCATCCACATGAGGATATTTTTCTATTTTCGTTTTCCTTGCTTCGCAGAAAGAAAACAATTGATGCAGACGGCGATCACGTATATCATGGAATGGTAGTATATCGCTGTCCATGTTATAAATAAATGTTGATGTATTATCTATCTACTTCCCGAGAGGGGAAAGAGAGAGACCAGGCGCTTCAAAACAATGAAAAAAATGTCGGTGCTGGTGGACTAATTTTCTTTTCGATTTTTTTTTTTAAATTTTTTTAAAATGTTAATTTACAGTTGAAAACACCAAGAGCAATCATAAAATGTCAAATTGGGGGCGTCCTGTATGGCATACGCAGATCTACTTCTCTAAGTACCAATAAACTAGCTCTTAATATATATATATTATATATATATATATATATTAATATATATATATTAAAAAAAATACGAACAATATTAAGAATTTTATAAATAAGTTATTAGTACAAAAAGTTATTATGAACAAGAACGTCGAATGAAGTTAAAGAATTACAAGTAAAATGTATAAGAAATATAAACATACTTAAAAGCATGAATGAAGTATAACAAAAAAGAATAAGAATTATTACTATAAGAATTATAATTGAAAATGTTGGCATATTGGGTTTGACCATATGGACAATATTGGGGTTTACCATATTGGGGTTGACATATAATTGAAAATGTTGGTATAATGGTGTTGACCAGATGGACAAGCATCTATTGAAGCTCATTAAGAGGGTAATATTTATTAATACATGTTGATATGTTAAATCCTAAGTTGAGCCAGGTGGCAACTATGGATTTTGAGAGTACACTAAAGCTGCTACGGTAGTCGTCCTTGCCATCGAAAAAAATGTAGAATTCATCGGAGTTCTTTAGAGATCGCCGGAGATTACTGGAGCATTATCAATGGAAGTGAGCACGAACATAAGCAAGATTTGCTTCCGCAAAAGCATAATCGATGTACTCTTAAATCTCAACTCACGTTAGAATGCATGGTTAAGAACTCTTGATTTTCATCATAAGACATGGTTGTTGTCGAATATTTAACTCGAAAATCTACTTGGACCATGCTCATCTGGGTTAAGCTTTCTGGGTTCATTCGGCCCGGCTTGATAAATTTTGGGTTCTCCTGTAGCCAGGCTGGCCCAAAACAGTATGGTTCTGCCTTGGTGCATTGGGCATGTTTTATCATCTGTTAGCACCTATCCCGGTGCAGTGAGCGAGATGGAGTTATTCTTCCATTTCCAAGGTTAGGCTCAATATCTATGACTGGTTTGCGTCTCCTTTGTTCACTTTGTTGCTCGTTTTTTTTTCCCTTCTTTTTTATTGCGCGGGGGGGCGGGGGGAGGGATAAAGAAATGGCCTTCTTAAGCTGATTGTTAGACAAATTTGGACGCGATAAATTTTGGCTAGGTAGTTTTAACTATATAGTAAAATTGAGTTGTACCTATTAATTCCGTTTGTCCGTTGCATATCACCATTAAAAAGATTATATTTTTATATTTAATATTTTATAAAAATGGTTATCCAATCTACAACATTACTCGTTCTTAATATTATGCATATACACTAATACATGCCGTCGCTGATAATGTACACTTCAACGACCAATTTTTTTCTTAGATAATCGTTGAAAGTATCAGACTTTGTACAATCAATTATTTATCTTAGTCACAGATATCATCAGTAATCGATCTTTGGTCTTTTGCTACAGATTATGACGGTCGCTAAAAATCTTTTTATTTTTTTATTAAAGTCAATGAGATATTATGCCTTTTCTTTTAGGAAAATGGAGAAAAATGCATTACCTTCGTTCTTATAGGTGTAAAACCATTGTCAATGCCAGAAGTAGTGGCCTTAGGTTTGTGGCAATGCCAATTAGAAGATCTTTTTTTTTTTTTTTTTTTTTGGATAAAGAGGCGAAATTTCTTCAGTGCACCAACCCCCAATATTATTGGGACACCGTAATCATGATTCATCAGCCTGCATTGTACCGGAACCGTGGTCAAAAAGAAAATTTCTGACCTGGTGTGCGTCACGAGTCACCATATTAGCAATTCTAACTGAAAACTTGCTGAAATTGTCTATTTTCCGTTTCAGGGCCACACGTGGGACTTAAACTTGCGACGTGTGCTTCATGAGGCACATACCATACCGCTAGACCCATGGGTGGGGATGACTTAGAAGATGTTACAAGGAGGTTGCAAGGAGAGGGAGTAAATAAACAAGGGGCATTTCTCCACAGCCCCGTAAAACAACTTCTTGTTTAGCCACTAAGGTTTGTGCTGTTCTGTTTCAGCCCCTTTTTGTAAATTGTGCCACATCAATTTTAACACTATATCAATATTTTTTTAAAAAAAAAATTAAAAATAAAATTTGTAGATTTTATTGAGAACTATAGCTTTTATGTTCAATATTTTTCCAATACATAGTTCTAAATAGAATTTTTGAAGATTCACAATTTTAGTAGGTTAACAGGTATATATGAGCCAAAATCTGTTAAAATTTTAGAGTCACAAAATATCTATTTAGAAGTATTTTTTTGAAAAAAAAAATTGAACATAAATGTTATAGATATTATCAAAATTTATCATTTTAATATTGAAAATTTTTTCAAAAAATTTTAATATAGTGGTAAAAATAATATAACATAGTTTCCAAGAGGTGCCAAAAGCAAATATAACTACAGGGGCTGAAAAATGAAGAGTTTAAAAAACAGGAGCTGAAAACGATATATCCCAATAAGGAACCAGGGTTAGAAAAGATAACAGAACAGAACTAGGGTCAAAGTAGCATAATCCTCTACTCTAAAGCTTCCTATGCATAATACTCTGTATAGTTGCTTGTTACTACAGCTGATCCTGGTCTTACTTCACCTGACTCCCTTCTCCGTCGATTCGATGAACTATTGTCGTTGCAGGAAATAACATATGTATGACAAGCATGAATAATCTCGGAAACAATTATGATGTTATTATTAGATCTGTATTGATTTGATGCTCTTCTATCTGGATTAGAAGCTGGATAACAGTAACACACAGGTCCCTGCGGATATCAACACCAAAAGCTGATTCTAGTTACCGTCTTAGTTCCGGCAAATCTCTACCATTTGGCGGAATATATATCAAGATGGTGCCTCAGGACAACATTTATCCGAAGTTTTACTCCCTTCAAGAGTTATAGTTGAAAAAATGTATCCATTCAAATAATTTGAAGTTTGTTAAAATACAAGATTTTATCTCGTTATCTCAAAAAATATATATATTCAAAGTCAATATTTCTCCTATTTCCTTTTTCTTTTAAACATTGTTTATCTTTATGCATTACACAGTTTGTATCAACAAAATGTTATTGTACTTTTTTTCCCTTATATCTAAGTTTTATTTTTGCCGCATGCTTTCTTACAATAAAATATAGATAAAATTAATTATATGGATCTGATATTTTCGAGGTGATCCTATAATGTGTGATATAATGACATGAAAATGACATGTTTTTCACGAATATATATATATATATATATATATATATATATATATATATATATATATATACATGAAAATCCATGATTAGTTAAATGATGTAACCAGTAAGTATAAATTTGTGTTGTTTGGAACGATATTATACTACCATTACGACTTGGTTTAATTTAATAAGGTTGGTTATGATAAGTTGGCAAGTCTTAGTAAAATAGTGGGAAAGAACCATTTCTTACCTAATCCAATGCTACAAATTTATAACTATATATATAGTATACAAGCAAATGACGTACGATTACAATTGGATAAGCAAGTTGCTCTATGCATGTATAATAAGCTACATTTTATCAATTTAAAAATGATGAAATATATTTACTATGAATGTGGGATATAAGAATTCGAATTATTTACGAACTTATATCTTAAATCTTGATGCCTACTTTACTGCATGCGCATCCGTCTTCAATCTAAATCTTTAGTCATACCTATCAAATCTTTTTAATATCATATATTTCCAATCACATTGAATATATATTGATATTATGCATAACATGTAAATTAGTACAATTATTATGGCATCGACTAAGTCCATTGAATCAACTTGATAGACGTCATTTGTTAATGGCGATATATTAATTAAATTTTAATAGGTAGAGATGCATGTACTCAGTCCCTCATTTTTGTTTCGCGTATGCATGCAAGCGCGTGCACTTGTGTAGTTGTGTGTGTGTGTGTGTGTGTGTGTGTGTGTGTGTGTATATATATATATATATATATATATATATATATATATATATATAAACACATTAGCGGAATATTTGTGTTGAAAATAATTAATTTTTTTAAAAAAAATTTAGAATTAGTAAAAGTTAGAACTTTAATTTATAATTATAAAATATTTTTTATCTCAATTATACCGATTTATTATATATTATATTTTTCTGATGATAATAAAAAAAGTAGTTCTTAAAGAATTCAGAAACACAAATTTAAAATATACAAAATTAATATAAGCTAGAAATGAAATAGAGAATATTTACAAGAGAAAAATTGGGTGGTTTTATATATAACTTCTTATAAATTATAAATCACATAATATCTATAATAATTTATATAATTTAAATTAAATAAATACATTAGAATATAAAATATTATCAATTTTTTCTCCCTAAAACCCTAGAAATTTTACAATGCCATGTGTAACTTTCATTGGTTGCACTCACAAATTAAAACTCATATTTAAATATGCTTTAAAAAAAATAAAATATAGAGTTGTTCAAAAAATCAAAATACACAACTTTTAGTTTAAAATATTATAGAAAAAAGTCATAATGTACCAAAAACAATTATCAAAAGTGACAATATTTTGCCTAAAAAAAGTGGCAATATAATTGCCAATTATTTATACATAGTATTTTATCTAATTATCTGACATTTTATATAATTATTTTTGAATAATATTTCTATAAACTTATATATTTTATTGTTCAAAATAATTTTCTATAAATATAAATGTTATCGAATTTAAAACTTATGTCTAGACCGATATAAATTGTTTCCAAAAACCTTCCATGTGATGTTGTAATACGCATTTTTAAAAAAGAGAAATAGCTGTTGTACTAGTCTAAAATGATTGATATCAAATATCAATGTCAGTAGCCTACAGCTTCCTACTTTTGTTGATGATGAAAATCTACCCTTACATGCCACCACTAATTTGTAGGAATACCCTTAAAAACTAATATGAATTCTCTTGTATGATTGACGTGTCTATATATATATATATATATATATATATAAAGATTATTCTCAGTTCGGTTTAAGAATAGTCTTAATAATCTAACATCTCAGCCAATAATTTTCTTAATCTAACGACTGATATTTAATTTTATATTTAACGAAATAACGATTCACGCCGTTTTATATATATATATATATATATATATATATATATATATATGCTATTATATTATTGCTGCATACATATATTTATAATATTTGCAGTATTGCTAACTTCCTGATCATAGTCTAAAGTATTGTAATGAAAAAACTTTACCTAATAAAATATTTAAGTTTCTTTGCAAAATATTTATCGTATTATTTCAAATAAAAAAAGTGATGCTTGGCATCATTAATTTATAGGAACACCCATCTGTAAAAAATAATATAAATTATCTTGTGTATCATTGACGTACCAAATACTTTGAATATTATATGCATGCTATAGTATTATTGTTGCATGCATAAAAGTCTCCGCCGAAGCTTAGAGCACGCTCTCTTTCTTTCTCAGCAAGATGTGGACGGAGATACTATTCGCATTAGGGCGGCGCTGGCTGCCTTTGCCATCTCCGGCAACACTACTCCCCGTGTTACTAGGCGGCCTCACTGTCGGTGTGCTGCCGCTGCTGCTGCGCTTCCGCTTCATCTCTACACTGACCTGGGCCGCCGCCGAGCTTCTGCTAAGCACCGGCAAACTGCTCCTCCCTGTCACCCTTCTCTTACTCATCAACGCTCTCAGTACCAAGCCGTTCATGATAACAGCGGCGGCAGACGAGAGGCAGCAGCAGCCGCAGGTTGCCCCACTGCTGGCCGCGTCAGTGATCGCAGGGCCGTTATGTATCGCGCTGTTAGAGTCGCTAAAGGCGAAGATGGCGGCGGCGTTACTGGAGTCGTTAGCGGCGTTGCTGGGACCAGCGACGGAGCTGCTAGTACCTGTAGTTATACTGCTCATCATACATTTTCTTTCCTCCGGCAGGGCGACGCAGATGATCTCTAGATATTTCTCGGCGTCGCCGGATTCCATTCACCGCCTCAGCGGCTCATCGGTCGGGATTGCAATATTTCTCCTAATCTTGATCACAATGCTTTACCTTCGTTCTTCTCTTTCCAACGCTGATGACAGCTCCGACCAGTAACCATGCGGGCGGATTGGAAAGGCAGTTTCGTAATCGATCTGACGTGTTTCGATCGCCATGGATTCCTGAAACTCAACTACCGCGAGTTTACCTATGCTCTGGCTGGCTGCTGTTGTTGTTGAAGCACGACTTGAAGGACAATCATGGCGCACAAGCTTATCATCTCTTACTGGTTGTGTTGGATCTCTTGATGTCTTGATTGGTGCAACGAAAAAATTGGGAGAGAATTCTGAGGGCTTTTGGAACTGAATTATGTGGTATTAATTTGTGATATTTGGTAGTGCCAGAAAGGTGTAGCAAATAGCATTGTTTCTCTTTTTATACATCCAAGGGTTTGTTTACTTCTTGCGGAACTGAACTAACTTGTGAAACTCTGAACTAGGAACTGAGGTTTGCTGTTTAGTTCGTTCGAGAACTCAGCAAATTTAGTTCTGAGTTCCATGCAATATATAAGATCGCGAGTTCACCCACTTCGCAGTGCGTGAACTCGCGATTTTCTCCATCCTGTTCTCCACTTGCCTTGGCCCGAGCTCCTCCTCCAATTGCTCCGGCCATAGCTCCTCCTTTAAATGCTCCTGCTCATTAATTCTTCTCCTCTAAAACCCTAGCCCTCCCCTTTCCACTTGCTCCTGCCCAAACTCCTTCCCCAAATGCTCTGGCTCATTCATCTCCTCGAACACCCTAGGTCCTCTCCTTCTTCATAATGCCGCCCTTTGCCGCATCTCAATCGCCCGCCCTTCTCAGATCCTCTTGATTCGTCTCCTCCACGTTGGATTTGGTACCCCTGATGCAGCGACGGAGTCGACAGATCCCTCACCACCGCAACCGTAGGAGCTCCCTCCTCGGTGGTGCTCGTGTGCACTTCGATCGCCCTGAGGATGTGATTGAGGTGTTTGTCGATGGTTACGCCATCGAGATTAGGGAAATCAAAGGAGGGAGCTTCTGACAATTTCGGAGCATCAATTTCTAATTTTTGTGTTTGGTGCTTAGTAAATCAATCATCCTGGTTTTGCTTATTGAGTAGTTGATGGTTATTGATTATTATTGCTGTTGTTTTGCATTATTGCTAGATGGTGCATAATATTGCTCTTTGTTTAGTATAGTTGTTTGCTTTTGATTGCTATTGAGTATTATTACTAGCTGTTTAGTATTGTTGCTAGATGGTGCTTGTTATTGTTGTCTGTTTAGTAATGTTGCTGGATATCGAGTATCGGTGCTGGTTGAGTATTATACTGGTTATTAATTACTTATGTTACTGTGCTTGTGTTTAATAATTTGTTAAAAAATGTCCGATGATTAAAGCAATACTGAAGATAAAGGCATACTAAAAAGATACTACAATAGAACATTAGTTGTGCGCAAGCACTAGATAGCAGTAGTATTGTATGAAGATATTGAACAGTAATTTTCAATGCAAAAAAAAGAAAAAAAAAGAGAAAGATCCAATGATGTGGTTTAAGCAAAGCACCGAGTGTTATAAATAATTCATCATTTTAATTTTTTATTTATTTATATGGTACTCTTTTATTGTTTGTTATTTTGCAGAGCGTATGGTGTAATAGAAGAAGTAATATATCTAAACTGTACCTATTTATTCAATATTGCATGGAGAGAGAGAGGATCCAGTTTGACCACTTTGCAAGTGATGAGTATTATGTTGTGTGTTTTGTAATAAATCTGTATATTCTTCTTTGTTTTTTTGTTACAAACATACGTACACTTACTATGTAAATCAGTTGTAAATCTATTTTTATCAATATAAAGGCTATGTACTACATGCATTGTCATTTATTTTTATAAAATAAATTACATTCTGTTCAAAATAATGTTATTGTGATTTTTTTTTATTTATAACTTTATATTATAATCAAATAATATAAATCCACATATAAATAATTAACAAATATAAAACTAATAAAAAAATATTAAAAAAAAAATCTTTCAATTTCACTTCTACCCTTAAATAAATAAAGAAACTGTCTTTCAGTCTCAGTTCACAATTCTAAGTAAATGGAAGAATTCAAAACACTACTTATTGGTTACTTTTAACTTTCCACAGTTCACCTATTTTTCATTCTCACTTTTCAGACTTCCGTGCCAAATAAACAGCATCTTAATGTGAATGAAATTATTATTTTTTACCTTCTTATTTTTTGGTGCATTACTTAAAAAATATAACTAGTACGACTTGAAGTCTCTTATTCAAGTGCAAGACTTATGGGGCATTTGCGCTTTTATGCCCCAATACTCTTAAATTGCAGAAATATACAACTTAAGTTGAAATGTGTTTAATCGTATGAAATAATAAAATTATCATCGTCAAGTTAACTGCCTTCGCCTTTAAAAAAAAACACGCTGACAATTTTATTATTTTACAGAATCAAGGAAGCATAAAAGCGCGCCTCTCCGAAATGGAGGGGCAAACACCATTCCAAATTATAGGAGGTATAAAAACTAGCAAATACTCCCTTATTATATTGTCGCAAAAAGAACTACCAGAAATCAAATGCCAATATGCATTTGTAACATGAAGTAATAAAATTCATTATTTTTTGATAAATGACAATCCAATATTAGAGAAACAGTAGTAGAAATGAAAGAGAACCGTAATGTTATGTTTACGATTCTGGAATTAGCATCCAGGAAAAGTATCTGCTAAGATCTCTATATAGACTGTTTTTACCCAGATTTTTTTTTTTTTTTTTGACATGAATTTTTGCTCGGAATTATCAAGAAGCAGATCTGCTGCCAGAAAAAAAACCGTTATTGTGACATAAATTTTTTGAATATTGTGACATAAATTTTTTGACATAAATGACATAAATTTTTTTAAGATAAGTTTTTACTCGGAATTTTTTGACATAAATGACATAATTTTTTTTTACATAATTTTTTTTTGACACTAACCTTTACTATTCAAATTTAGAAGGCAAGTAACTTCAGTTATTGCTTGCAAATCGTTAGGCAGTCCCTTCTCTTTCTAATGCGGCAGATAGGAAACATTTTAACTGCAGCTCAAAAAAGAAATTGCTAAAACACTTGAACCTGGTTCAAATATAAAACATAAATGGAAATATGGAAAGGAAAATAGAGAAAATTCTAAAAACAAACCTGATTCCAAACATAAAATACATATGACAAAATTGCAAAAAAGAAGGGAAGAGAAAAGAAACTCGCAGAAATCTCTTGATAGAGATAACATCCTTCAGACACTTGATAACTGAAACGTACTATATAAAGTCTTCCTCATTACTTGTCCATGTAAAATATAACAATCCCACGTAGAGACAATAAGGAATTGCAAACAATGATTCAATGGCGATAGAGTATAGATTGTATTGTGAGAGGTTCTGACCTCTTTGTAAGGTAAGAGGCTTTAAATAAGTCCAATCTGAGATCCCAAATCTCAACCCAATGCATTCAGATCAAGTAATATACCAACAGATTTGCTTTTAACATCAGAATTTTTACGGAGTCGTCTTTGATTACAAACTTCGCAGTAGCCTTCCAGACACAAGTAGATTCTGTGTACAATGGGAACAACGCTCCTGTTACAACAAGAACAATTCAAAAAAATACAACAAGAGGAAAAAGGGGACTCATTGCAGCTTATTGCAATATAAAGGATGATTCGTTAATTTCAAAAAAAGAGAACAGCTTATGTTAATTATAAGTTACTACAGCAGTACAGCTCGTCAGATCTTGTGAATATATGAAGGAACATACACAAAGACATATCATGACTGGAAGATAAAACCTTGAAACAGCTCAAAGCTAACTAACTGTCATCTTGAATCCACAATCGGCCAAATCATCTAAAATGGACAATGTCCTGCGAATCAGAACGTAACATTGTGTTTTTTTATCACACTTCGGGAGGAAAAGAAACACTTTCTAGGAAACATAAGCACCAGTTCCAACAACGACTTTGTAAGAACACCCCCCCCCAAAAAGAAAAAAAGAAAAAAAAGAAAAAAAGAAGGTACTAGTAAGAGAATGAAAGAGTTATTCATGTCTGGTTTACTTGTAAAATGCTGTATAGTTTGCTCCTTCCATATAAGCTTCATGCATCAGCAGTATGCTACATTATATCAAGCGAACAGCTTGAGAACCCAAAAGTAGAAAGATAGATCTACAAAACATTTTCTTTTTCTTTTAAAGAAAAAGTGAATAATCACTTCAATACAATTTTCTTTGCTCAAATTTATCCACATATAACCAATTTTGATTTGATATATACATGTTTTAAGTACATTGCTGATGTAGCTTGAGTTACCATATTAAGGGAGTGCCAATCATTCAAGGTGCAGAATATTTCGTGCTTCCCTCTTTTATATTGCACAAATGTAAATATGGAAATATTAAAGTAGCTAAGACATATTCTCAAAGACAAACTCACACTCATTAGCTACTAACTGCTCTATACAAAACAGAGTTTAAAAGAACTTTGGAATATCATGCCTATAAATAGAGAATAGATGAAACATTTTATGAAATCCATATGACATTATATGAAGGAAGTTCTGGTGCGTGTCAGGATGTCTACGTGTGTGAGAGAGAAGAGAGAGAGAGAGAGAGGAGAGAGAGAGAGAGAGAGAGAGATGTCAAAGGTATAATCAACTGCAACATACTTAGGGTGGCTACAGAGTAAAGCCTTTTATACAAATTGTAACATAACAAGAACACCGAAACGATACAATCATGTATGACGTGGCCTTACATGCTTGATCAACAAGTAGAGCCTTTCACATGAATTGTAACATAACAAAAGCACTGATTAGGTACAATCATAGACATGGTCTTTGCAATAAATAGTCCAAGGTGGAGGATGATTGCTTCAATCTCATTCAGTGACCAAAATTAAGCAAGAGTTTTCACCGAAATAACTCACTCCACTATCTTGTGAATACGCCTTCAGTTGTAGGTGAAACCAGTGAGAACACTCTAACAAATACAACCAATCCATATAATTAACCAATGTGCCATAGATTCGTTGCATGAGTTACTAGAAATGCTAAATGGAGTTTGGGCATTCTACAAAATGGGGTTCCTTCCTGAAGCTATAAATAGAGGACCGGCTAATCTATTGATATTTCTCGAGTAAACAACACTGGATTTATTAATGCCTTCACTAGTTCTTCCATTAATGACTGAATATGCCTACTGAGACACGAAACATGTCAAGGAAAAATCAGTACAGAAGATCATATGCTCTTATCATGATATTAACATATGAAAACAAATAAAACGATAGCCGGCATCAAATTGGATAGAAGAAAACAATTCCGCCACACAAAGCAAATTTAACAGGTAAACCTTGTTTTGGGCTTCTTAAGTCATGCAACCCCAAGACTCCGTAGCTTATTACAGTGCGGTGTAGGGTAATCCTTTGACCATTGACGCCTTTGCAGCTCCATATGACAATATCGACCAAGTACTCCCTTGTAATCTCTCAAAATGTTGTGTTCAAGGTTTACTCTAGCATGACTTCCTTCAGGGAAACGCTGATCAAAATCCACAGACTTCACAAAGAATTCCACCCCATGCTTCTCTGTGACCCTAGGTATTCTATATGTATGAGTCTTTTGAAGGGAGTAATGATTTGCCGAGAAAGGCATGCAAACAATTATCAACATGATAAATATCGGTATCGCTTGAACAAATGCCAACAAACCGAACCCTCCATTATCCTGCTGATGTCTTGTAGGTTCCCTTGCTCTCTCCCTATATACTCTCTGCCTATGAAACACGTCTCCATTAGAACCATAGAAGAATGAACCAAAAATATCATCACGATCAAAAAAATCATCGCTAGGTGCTCGTCGCCTTCTACGTCTGAACTGATTCTCCCAATGGTTCAAATCGGAGTCCTCAGTCAAGCCAGTTTGGTCATATCGCCTTCTAGATTCTTCATCACTTAAACATCTGAACGCCTTCCCGACTTTTTTAAATGCTTCTTCAGCTCCCGGGGCCTTATTCTTGTCGGGATGAACCTTCAGCGACAATTTCTTGTAAGCTCTTCTAATCTCCTCAATCGAACAACTCCGAGCCACTCCAAGAACAGCATAGTAGTCTTTGTTCTTCCTGATTTCTTTAATAAGCTTAACATGCTCTTCAGTATAGCTCTGCTTTTCATAAGTTGACTCTGATTTGACTTTTGTTTCTGCAAATTCGCCATGTCTTGCGGAGTTTGATCTCTCGTAAGATTGAATGAAATTCTTAACATCGATGTTAGGGTTCAATCGTTGAGCGATTCGGATGAATCGTAGAGCCTTGTGCTTGTCTCCACACGCTAATGCTTCTTCTGCTAACACTAGACATCTCCGAGCTTCGTCTTTGTTTCCCTCCATGATAAATTGATAAAAATCCCACTAGTAAAATTCGAATAAATGCGAATTAATTCCACCAATAATTACTGAAAACTATCGAAATTAAAAATAAAAATGCAGATCAAATCAAACTAGTTATTACCAGAAATGAAGATCGAATCGCTCTTGTGAACCAATCAGATCGTTGGAACTCTGAACTGCTCAGAATGTTGTGTTGAAGACTCGTCGGCGGTGATGGGATAGCATGTCAGTGCTGTGACGGAGACTCACTGTCGCTGGCGTTGACGGGACGCCATGGGAGTGGAGCGAGCGTGAAAATGAAGAAATGCGGTGCACCTAAAAGTCCCAGTAGCATCTAAGGATTATCTGGTCCGCGCCAACAAAGCGCAGCAGCAGCGACTATTTGTCTTTGTTGGGATGGGTATGGGACATTGCCTTACACAGATTGTGTTCTCTATTCCTTCTCTTCATGGCCCAAGCCGAACCCTGAAATGTCGGACTTTTTCAGGTCGATCCGGTTTAATTTTTTTTGGGATAAAAATGGGTAATGCTCCTTCTTGTTAGAGCATACGAGCTTAGCATTCGTACCATACACAAATTTTAATTATGTATATAAATGTATATATCAATAATATTAAAAATAATTTTTATAATTTATAATTTATATAATTATTTTTATTTTTATTAAAATATTATAATTTATTTGTCATATAGAGTGAAAAGGAATGTCACATAACATATGTATAAATTATTTAAGAAATATTGTGAATATCAATTATATATATATATGATTAAAAATTTTATATAAAAAACTAATAAAATTTAAAAGAAAAGAATCCAAAAACAGATCCGTAGGAACTCCAAGAAACCCTACTCGAGCCTGAAATCGGAACGACTTAATTTCAGGTCGAACACTTTTTAGGTTTGGGTTGAACCCGAATGTTAAATACAACCCAAACCTACATGCCATTATAATAAGACGCTTGAGATAACTTCATCCATCTGTTCTTGCTCAAACCCTTACCTCCTTCCCTCGCTGAAGCCGCCACCCTCCCGTCTCCGTCCTCTCCGAAGGTAAAATCAGCGGCAACCTCTCAAGGGTTTCGTGTTCTCCTCTACTTCTTCTATCAATTACTCTATATTCTATTTTGAACTTTTAGATTTTAGATTATTATTGTTCTATGCACTTGTTTTCTAGGGCTTCGCGATATTAATTTGCTAACGTCGGAAGTTTGGATTTGTTGTTTTATGTATTATTGGAGATTAAGTGTTTGATTTGCAGGAAATATGAGTGGACGATCCAGCCGCACCATCTACGTTGGCAATCTTCCCGGAGACATTCGTGAGCGCGAGGTTGAAGATCTCTTCTACAAGGTTGGTGATGTGAAGTTTTTATGAAGCTTTGTATTGTTGATAGTCGTTATACGCAAATGCTTGGGGCTAATTTGGTACATATTCCGAAACAAATGAGCTCGTAATCTCAATTATCTTTTTCGATGTTTTGTTGTTAATATCATACAGTATTATGTCGATCTCATCATAATTACTCCGTGGAGTTTGCATATATACATATGTTAATTTTGATTTTGTCTGGTATATGTTTTTAATCCTTAATTAGAACTGCTTAGCTAGAAAACAAAATCTGCCAGTCACCTGCAAATCTGTTATTGAAACTTTTGACATTTTCATATTTATGCGCCAAACTAATTTTTTTGGTGATTTGACATCACAGTATGGACGCATCATTGAGATTGATCTAAAGGTTCCTCCCAGACCTCCAGGTTACGCATTTGTTGAGGTGATTATGATCTTCAAATCTATTTCGACTGTGTTCTGAATTGTCATTTTATGAATTGGGATTAATGCTCCCTCGTCTTGCTCTATACGAATAAAAATGGACAGAAGTGCCGTCATATTATGTTGCGCATAACTTCTAGCGTAGGGTTTGGAACTTTCGCGGTGGTCTTCTTCATTGTATATTTGCTTCTTGATGCAGTTTGAGGATGCTCAAGATGCTGAAGATGCTATTCGTGGCCGTGATGGATACAACTTTGACGGGCACAAGCTGCGGGTGTGTTTGAAATACGTTCAACTGTTTGTTGCTTGATAATAATTTCACGGTTGAATAAGTTATATGGCTTATGATTAGGTCGAACTTGCACATGGCGGAAGAGGCTCATCATCATTTGAGCGCCGTGGTAGCTATAACAATGGGGGAGCCCCTCGAGGTGGTCTCTCCAGGCGCTCTGATTATCGTGGTACGATCTTGTTAGATATGATGTTACTTAGTTGATAACCTAGTTTTTGCACTTTCTCATTCTTCTTAATCTGGTTATGTGTAGTTATGGTTACTGATTTGCCTTCATCAGCTTCATGGCAAGACCTCAAGGTAAGATTTATATTGTTTCTTTCTATATTTGCGGTTTATTCTGTTCTACTTGATTTTGATATCTAATTTTTTATTAGGACCATATGCGTCGGGCTGGTGATGTCTGTTTCTCACAAGTATTCCGAGAGGGCAGAGGTGCGCTTGGTTCTATCGCTTTAACTTACAGTTGGAAGTTATGTGACATCAGTTGATTCCTGAGTGTTTTCGTGGACCTTTTTTGTCTTAAGTGTTTATGGGGTTTACTAATGGTTACTCGGTTATTAATTTAATGTTATGTTGATTTTTAACTTTAGAATATATAATAATCACATTTCTCCTATTAACTTAAGCTTTAAGGAGAGTTGGTTAATTCAACATGGTATCAGTGCAGAGATCCTGCTTCGAATCCCTGCTAGTCCATTCCATTTTATATTAAAAAACATATTTGTTCACCAAAGAAAAATACATGTGTGCACGTGTCCACGGACAAATCTTGTAAAATAAAGCTTGTGATTGCGGGGGTGTATTAGGATATATGTTATAACCACATCTCTCCTATCAGCTTAAGCTTTTAGTAGAGTGGGTTAATTCAGTTCTTCCATTTGCAAAAGATGTCTGTGAAATGAGACTCTTAATAAAATGTTTATAGTATACTTCCTTATTTTGGTAATTCTTTTTCTTCCTAGACTGCATTTGCTCCCCTTAACAGTTAATATGCTTAAAGTTTGACAAAGATAATCACCCTACATTTCAATTTTAATTTCAGGCACCATTGGAATTGTGGACTACACAAACTATGATGATATGAAGTATGCGGTGGGTTGCACCTCTCTTCCTAGAAGATCCCTTTACATTATGTCCTGCTAAGTCTCTTTAATTTTTCTATTAGTAGTTTTAAGTTGCTTATTTAATGTTGAGGCTTCATGGACGTGGTGCTTCTGTTTCTTGTTTGTCTTGTGAATTTTGCTGGAATATTACCTAGGGGAATCAAACAACTATAAAGCTTTGGATGAATATTTTTTTGTATAAATTCTGATATGATGTTTATTGTCAACTTATTGCAGATAAAAAAGCTTGATGACTCCGAGTTCCGTAACGCATTCACACGGGCACGCATTAGGGTATGCTCTTATTTTTTTTAAAAATGTCTTACTGAATGTTTTGTACTTGTACAAGCTCACGTTATTCTTCTTTCCTATAGGTGAAGGCATATAGGCGCAGTTCATCAAGGAGCCGCAGCCGCAGCCGTTCATATTCTAGAAGCCGAAGTCCTAGCCGGGGTCGCAGTTATAGCCGGAGCCGTAGCAGGAGCAGAAGGTTTGGCATGTTCACATTTTGTTTTCTCTTTATGTTCGGGCTTATAATATCCTTCTGAGCAGTTGGATATGGATGCAGTAATTCTCCAAAGCCAGCAAAGCCATCACGTCGTTCTTTGTCGAAATCTCATTCAAGGTCGGCATCTCCTCGACCACATTCCAGGCCTAAAGAGCGCTCCTTGTCAAGGTGCTTTTAATTCTACATTGTACTATTTCCTCTTATTGTCCGTTTGGGTCTCGGCATTGCTTAAAGCTTTGGAATTGTTCCTAGGTGACATTATTTAGTTTGAAATTAACATTGCCTTTTTGTAATAGCATATTGAGATTGCTCATATGTACAATTCAGTAGTTGTATGATGTGTTGCATTTACTTATGGGCCTATATTGATCCTTTCGGCCGCAATCAGTTTTGACATCTTGCATTTATCAAGGGGTTCAAACCAAGTAACTAGATTAAGATGCATTCGTATTTCATCATCACTTGATTTCCTTCGTTCTCTCATTACATAACATTGTGAATCACCTAAAGGGTCAAAACTTTTTCTTTTATTTTAAGGATCTAGTCCACTGATGATAAGGGTTTTTTAGTTTTAACCCTCTTTTTCTGGGTTGCTCCATTTTCAAAGTCTGTTATGGAGACACAAGGAAGTTTCGACCTTGAAATTTCTAATGGTTGCATGCGATTCCTCGTCACCTGATATTGATGTTCCTGATTTTTTGTCTATTGACCATGCTTAGAAAGCCATCACACTCAAATTGGAAGAGAGAGGCTAATCAATTTAAATTTAGGCTGGGTTTTTGGGGTAATGAAAATGCCCCTCTTTGCTTGTGTTAGTCTATTTTCCTTGCCGTGGCTTCCTTTATCTTGCTTCTGGTCCCTGCTTGCATATGATTGGGTCTATATATTCTACTATATGGAAAACAAGATAATGACTTTGCTAGTGACTACTGGTTTTTAACGGACTAGTTATTATGATAGTCAGGCACAATGGTAAACAGTCTGTATTCTTGATATTGCATTTCAGCTTGGTTGATGGCTGTTTTAAAGCCATCCTGCTTCTTTATTTATTATTTTACTTATTGACGGGCTAGTTTTGTAATGCTAGAAGTCACTCGGGCATACTTTCATGTATGCATGCACTGCTTCTTTTTTGGTTGCTCGTCTTCTTTATATTGGCTTTCTATTGGATGTGTTCAAATAGAGGTCGTGGTTGCAAATTTATATCATGTTTATGTAAACATTGACTTGTTTCTATTTTAGATAAGGACTTAAGCAGCGGTCTGGGATTTGGATAGTAGGATATGGATTGGATTTGGTGGACATGCCTATAACTCTTTTGGTTGTATGAGGTATGCTGTTTCTTGAGAGAGCAGCTTTAAAAACCCATAAACCATATTACTTATGATACCTCATGCCTATAGTTGATGCCCAGTTGAGCGTTGCGAGGCTGGATGGATGGGCTTGCATATTAGAGCTGGATTAGATGGACTTGGGCTGAGGAACTATTCATCAATTGTTAGGGACCAAGTCACACTTTTTCTGGATGTGGATCTATTTTGGTACAAAAGCATGGTCACTGCTGGTTCTCTCTGTTTTGTGTACATTTTATCTTATTCCTTTTAATAATCCCTTCTGACTTTTGGCATTTTGTAAAGTATGGTCTTCTTTTAAGATCTGGTTTCACAAAGTCCCTTTTGAAATCTTTCCTTGATGATAACACTCTGACGTGGAAGTGGCTTCGAGGCTCTTTTGGATCAAGATGTTATTGCTATGTTGGGTATTAAATTTCAGTTGTTTGTGGAACTTTTTGCAGATCAAGATCGAGATCCGTATCTCCTGTAACCTCTGTAAGTCTTAACAACTGAATAATTGATTAATGTTTGTATCCTTCTACTTGACTTCTACTTTGCAGCCACATCGTGTCAAACAGGATAAAAGAAGTCCAAAAAAGAGGAGCCCTAGCAGGAGCAGGAGCTTGTCACGTTCTCGCTCCCCTGCTGTATAACCATAAAGCTTAATAGTATTTATTGCATGTTTTATATTGTTGATTCCTGAGCTGACCTACTGCTTTTGATAGGCAAAATCTGACCGCAGCCGATCTGCTGAACCGAAGGACGATTGAGAGCTATGCCTGCTGTCTCTGCGATGTTATGTTTTGCTCAGCTTCATGAGACTGCCATTTACTGCCGTGTATTATTTTGTCGGAGGAGTTTAATCATGCTAGCTGATAACTTGGTAGAACTAAAGTTAGCTTATCTGTCAGATCGTTGGCTGTGGTACTGTAGTTGATGTTACTTATTTGGTTTCGTAACTGTTGGATTATATACCAGACTAAATGAGGTGAACTTAAGTTACAGTCTCTTTCTTTTAATGTTCTTTGTTTTTTGTTGAAGTACATCGATTAATATTTACATTGGTTTTGAGAGATCATGCACGGATAACACTAGTTGAAAACCCGAACTCATGCACAGACTAACACCAGATGAACACCCATGGAGCGATGGAAATGCAGGGGTGTGTCCTTGTGAAGCTTGGATTCTAGCCTCTTTTTGTTCTCTACTTTGCATAGTGGATCAATTTGCCAAAAGATAGTGGATTAATTTGCTTATGTTTTGGACTGCTACATAGAAGTTTCTACATGCTCATGATTCCCAATTTAACAAAATTAAACATCATATTTTCGTCGTTTTTATTTTTATTTTAGTTTTTGTTGAGAGAACGGTTTCATGGCTATCACGTTAACTGTAGTAGTTACTATAGGATGTGCATTCATTCTAATTATGGGTCATAAAAGACGAAACAAACTGCGTGTAGGCTACTATCTCCTTAGGAAAGATGCATCACAGATTTTAGTTGAAAATGCGACGCAGGTTTAGCTTTATAGTGCGCAAAGTTGATTAAAGAGTTGGTCCCAAATTTGTTTTCCTTCTTATAGTTGTTGAAATTCACTATTTTTGGCCAAGTTCAGACAAGAATCAAACCATGCATTTTCGAACATACTAGGACCAACTTCATAGACCAAACCTCTTTCATTGACATTAATCCCGTGCTGCTGAGCTGATAGAGATTACGATATTTTTATCCCATTCACGCTGCTGTTTTGTCTCCCCAGTAGTGGTACATTAGCGAGGATGTTTCTCCACGGTGGTGGCCCCTAACTTTGTTTGGTTCTCCTTGCTTTCAAATGCAAACACGAGGAAGTAGCATTTGAACTTTCACACGAGGAAATTATGTACCGTGATTATTAGTAGACTACTATTAGTAAGCAGCCGCTAATCTGATTTCCTCATTTAAAATTACAGACTTCAGCACTGGAGACAAAACTGTGGTAACAAAAAGGAAAAGTTTCTGCCAAACATACTTTAGTATTGCTTTTGGGAACATCACGCAATTGTTACAAAGAACAAAAAAGGCAGCGACAAGAATTCCATATAGGAATTTAGATCTATGGTCATGATACAGAAGAGACGCCTCCAAAACACTCAATCCAAAATGTTTCGATTACAAAAATAATATATTTATTGTCCTCTACAAATTAATAGTTCAAAATTTGTTTGACTAATTTTAGAATATATTATTTAAAAATAATGAACTACAAATTGATACAGTAAAATATATTACTTTTACATTCAAAAAATTTTAAAAAAAATTTCAATGTAGGAATTTGGGACTCACCTATAATATTATCATGGTCGCGCCTATGGGATCATAATTCCTCCAACTTGTACACTCTCCAAGGAGACAACAGCTTCATCACTCCTATTTTCCCCTCATGGCATTGTAGCATGAGCAATGGACAAACAAGAAGACAAATAATGTGGTAAATGCTAGAATGTGGCATTATGTCCAAGTACCGATGATAAATCCCCTAGAAACCATTTGATAAACCCTTCACAATATCATGAGTAACTGCAGATCTCAGCTCACTGATTTACACTAAAGCATGTTCACAAAATGAAATTATAAGTATAGTTCGACAAAATGGTAATGGAAGTGATACTGAAAATGCTACCGCATCAAGTTAATACCACACAAGTAACAGCCATCCATCAGTCTAGCGGAACCAAGCTGCTCTCAAATTTTAGTACGTACATTCTTTGCTGGTTAGATGGCACTCAACATTGTCACATACACGGTTAATAATGGATTTCATCATCCACATGATAACGAGACAATTAACACAAAATGCTAGAGCTCCAAAACCGTCGCAAAATTCATGCTGATTGAAAAACTATATTCCTAGTGGCAAGTGGAATATATGACATTTAAAGTCAACTCACTTGATTTTGGGAGGCATTATGGGACAATTTTGAGGTCTGGAGCTTTACTTATAACCATATGCTACTGAAAGCTTCTTCTAATGCTCTCCTCCTGCTAATTTCCAGCATCCATCCACCAGCCCTCGCTTCTCTTTCTGCACGTAGCTTGACAGCTTCCTCATCCTCCGCTGCATAACCTTCTAGATGATCACCCTGTTGTCCAAGTGGTAGTGGCTGGGGAGCCATTCCCATCGGACGTGGCTGTGTCAACCCAGCGCCCAGTACAGTTGCAGGTGCATAGTGTCCTTGCACACCAGCACCGGTTGCTTGAGAATTTTGTACAGCACCCTGTTGGACAAAAATAGTTCGTTAAAGTTTTAAACAAAGAGATCCGCATACAAAGTGTGAACATAGTTGGCACTGAAGTCTTAAATGTATTACTACATATTCGGACTCTAAAAGTGATTTAGTTGAACAGTACAATTAATTCCACTACTTGCAGAGAACGATTTGGCATTATAGATTGTAATAAAGTAATAATCAAATGATACACAACTTCACCACGGTTGTACAAACATCCTACTGCTATCTAAAGGTGGCATTATAGACAGTTATGCAAGAATCCTTAAGAAAATGTGACATTGCTTTTATCATGATACAGAAGAACCAGAACTTCAAAATAGGGAGATGACTACATAAATTCGTGTTGCTTTATCTAGTCTTTTATGCTTCTCATGTCATTGCAATTTCCTTCTACCTCAAGTTCTAGCCCATTTCCACTCATGTTGTTTCTATTTACACAGCTAGATACTGCTATAAATCTCATGATACATAGTTACATATCGTTTGATCATTCTTTAACTGTTGAGTACCTTTGATGGGAGGAGGTTAAGTATACTCTTCTATAGTGATAGAAGAAGAGAGATGATTAGAGCCGATTGAAACCTTGGCCTTTTTGCCCGCTGATCGTGCCACATCAGGTAGCATCAGACGCGGGCACTGGACATTTGTAGCATTCAAGCATGGAAAATTAACAAGTTGGTATTTCGAGTAACTGCAACAATTGCAGCTCTAGCAAGGTGAGTCATCGATGGTCTAAACAGATTATGCAATATACGACTTTTCGAATGGAGTGGTTGGAGAGGGAACGGGAAGAACATGAGGAAAAGAATAACTGTGACGCTCTTTAAGACGAAACAACGTAGCTCCATCATGAACAGAGAGGGCTACGCCAACCGAATCCTAGGAAATAATGCTTCAGAAATCTGTATTGCACAATTGACCTAGGTTGATGTGCCCCGGATGAAAAAACTTTGGACCTTCGTCATATCAATTGCCCAACGTGACACCCAGAGGATTTCCATAAAGCATACACATTTCAGTTCCAAGAAACGAGTAGACCAAGGAAAAGGAAAATTTACAGAACAATGTACCTGAACAAAAAGAGATCAAGTGCAGTGAACACGAATGAATATGTTTCTATCAATTACAAGAAAATGGAGACATAATGTTGTGCTGGATATAAGTATAATTCATCTCACATAGTGCTTTGTTAGGAAATGCCTTGTAAGAAGATAAATAAGTCTTATATAGTTTTCTCGAAAAGGAAGAAGTACTACTAAGTATAGCTAAGTAGGTCACCAGTCAGCAAATATCAAATAATACATTATTGACAAAGTAAAAAATTAGGCTAAATAGATCTCTATATTACTTTCCAAGCATTAATAATCAGAGTTGGAATCTAGTCATTAATAACCCCACATGAAAACAACTATCCACATTTAAGCGTATAGACCTCCTTTAACATAGAAGATACGAATACTTTAAAATAGAAACATTAAGTCAACGGATAGATTGCACTTAAAGAAATATTCCTCAACCAATTTAAGAAAGCACTTAAATCACGACTACGTTAGCTGACCATGTCAACACCATCAGCTTGCGGATGATGCCCCTTGTTTCCTTTCAGCGCTGCCGCTAACTCTTCAGCCTATAGAATGGGTTACAACAACTTAAACACTTGAAATGGAGAATCTCACTACAAAAAGAAAATGAACAGGAGAGGCAAATGGAAGTATTATTCTGAAGCACCTTACGAGCTCGGGCATTGATTATCTGTTCTGCATTCTCTTCCTGATATTTTGCAATCTTAGCCTCAATTGCAGCAACATCTATACCTTCTATCAAGTTAAAGGCTTGAGAACAAAAACAGGAAAACATTTGTGAGGAAAGTGCTTGAATTCAGGTCAAATCATGTCCTTAATGAAAACATTAAACTTACTCATATCCTCAACCTCTTCCAAGTAGTCATTGTACTCTCTAAGAGAGGGAAAATCCTCCTCCCTTTTATTAAATCTGAACATAAATAAGAAGTGAGAAAAGTAAAAACAGTTTCAGATAAACAAAGAAAGACTAGAACTTATGCCACATATTGGTATATCCCCTCGTTTGGGAAGCTTCAAGCTAAAAGACATAATAGTTCAAAAAAAGCAAACCAAATTGGATTCTAAACACTTTTTAAGTAAACAATGCAACACAAAATCTGTAAAGACATGGATAGGCTTATCTACAACTGGTTGTACATTAAAGAAGTCTTAGAAACGTGCATTCTCTCCAATGATGAGTGAGATCACGTCAGTAGCCACCTACTAGGCACGGCTACAGAGACAGGACACCACGCGATTAGGCAATTCTTGACAGATAGAAATGTTTCATCAAGCTTAAGAAAGACATGCACCAAAACTATCTAAAGATAAAGAGTAATTTGTTATCTACCGTATCAACCGTACTACCAAACAGAGCATAAAGCGATTTGGGAGACACATTTCATGACATTTAAATCGCCAAATGATTCTTAAGTTAATTGTAGGAAATTGATAAGAGAAAGAAATTTGTCTTACACGCTAGCAATCCTCCGGCGAATAGCTATCTCCTTAGCGTACGGTATAGTAGGATCCACCATTATAATGCATGGAATCAACTGATCCCCACTAAAATGAGACTAGGATAAATGGAGGAGAACCTTTGCAAAGTAATAGATCAGAGGCAACGACGGTGGCGCGGATAACAAGGATAGATACGGTGCTCGGCGGCGATATCAGTCTATGAAGAAAGCTTAGTCGGCTGGTGGGGTTGGAGCCGTCGCCGGAAAAGAGTTTGAGAGAAGATGGGGCAGTAAACGGTCCAAGAAAGAGAACATTAATCCGTTTTGGGGTTGCTGCGTATCATTATACGCAATTCAGCCCATAATTTTAAATAATTTATAAATTGATTTTTATTATAAATATTCTAATTATTATATAATTATTTTTAAAATTTTCTTAATGTGAATTTTATTTAATTTTTTTTATAAAATAGATATGTTAAAACTTCAACTTTTAGTAATTCAAAAATTACTCTAACAATACGCTGAAATTTTAAAACTACAAACTATCTATCTAAAGAATGTTTAAAAAATATTATATAAAAAAGTTAATTTTTAGTGATATAAAATTTTTGTATTCAAATTTTTTTTAAAAAATACCAGTAAATAGATTGTAGAACGTCGAAAATGATGAATTGCAATCAGTTATCTTAATACACATACTATTATATATATATAATAAGTATGTTTTTGTTCTGAAAAGGGTGATTTGGAGTTTACCCAGTCTATTATAATATTCTGAATTTTTAAGTCTAGATTGAATATTATATAATACTACTATGAAAGAAATAATTTAAGAAAACATAATCTTTTACTTCAAAGACATATCTCTTTTTTTAATCATTTAAGAAAAGCATATTACATTAATGGTTTATGTAAAAATCAATAATTTCAAAGCCTTGTAGTTAAAACGACCGAACTTTATGAATTATTATAAACATGATATAAGAGATGGTTCGAACCAGCAGCCAACATCTACATTAAAAAAAAAAATACAACGTAATTAAAACGTGTATGTAATTAACAGATTTTAGACTTTTTTCCATTCATATTATTATTTTATAATATATTTCATCTGTTTATTATCATTTAATTTGTATAATTTTTAATAAAGTTCCATCCACTTTTCTCTTATTAGTAAGTTCTGTTATATAACTCTCATATATAATACAAATGAGACGATCAAGATCATTACGTTATATAGTATCTTAAATAATTTTAGTATATTATATAATATTTTATTTTTAATATAGAAAGGAATATGGTATTTATATTTAGATAATATTATTATATTTGAATATTTAATTAAAAAAATAGTTTGATTTGTATTTTTTGAGTTTTGGAATTAGTCAAGAGGTACGAAAAATTATGACTATATTCGGACTATTTTATCAAGATCAATAATAATTTTTTTTTATATTAATGATAAATAGTAATAAATTATGTAATTAATTTGAAAAATATAGATATTTAATATTAAAATTTAATAAAGTTTTTTAACGTACATCTCATGGCACGCGTTAAATCAAGTCTAGTATATATATATATACTAGCGAAAATATCACCCGCGATGCGTGTGAAAAAAAATATTTAAATTTTAAAAAATATTTAATTATTTTGAAAATAAAATATTTAAAAAAATTATATATATATATATATATATATTATATTTATATATTATTTTAATTATATATATATATAGCGCAAGGGGGCGTGCACTGTAGCAGTCCCCCCTCGCGCTTAAATATAAGAGATAAGATATATATATATATATATATATATATAATATAATATTTAAGTTCAATGATTTAAATAGTAAGTGCTTCTGCAATATAATCCCACATTCACCTCCTCGCTTGCTGTCCCGTCGTTTTTTCCTGTATGTGTAATTGATCATCATCTCCATCATCATGGGTAAACCAATAAATCTTCCAAATTATTCAGAAATTATACAAATCTTAAATTTTGCGTTGATCTTCTCTGTTCCTTTGATTTGCACATTTTCATTTTTCTGTGTTCTTTTATTCACTTTTTTGGCAGGAATGATCAGGGTAGGAAGCAAGGGTGAGAATCCCTGCTCATGATTTTAGATTTATTTTGATATATAGGGGTTTTGATTTGGTTTGATTGGAACGGTGGTTGTTTTATTTAGGTTTTGGTAGGATTGGAAGGCTGGTTACTAGGTTTTCGCTGCAGAGCAACGGCTTGAAGCTTGTATCTGTCAATGATCCATTCATCTCTACTAATTACACGGTAATTTTTTTCCCTTTGTTTTTGTAATTATGAAGCTGTATATATCTGAAAATTGTTATATGGAGAAGTATGAAGGGTAATTGCACAAATTAATTATATGAATTCGTGTGAACTATAACCTTGCCATAATAACTTTTAACGTTTGAATTTTGTACTCATACGATATTAATTTGTGGTTTCAAGTTTGTATTCCATTTTATGTTATGGACTAGAAAATGCTTGAAGAGTGAACGAACAACTACTATATTTGGTTGATCGTTTTATTGTTTGTACATCTTTTGTTAGGTTTTGAATGGTGAATATGGGGTCCTTAAAATTCCGCAATCCTGTTCTTGTCTAGGGTTCTGACCATCATTTTTGTGTTTGTGGCGAACCTTTTATTTGTTTATTGTCATAGCGACTATATATATTCATGACTTGAATAATTGAATTCCTTACTGTTTTATCTTTGTGGTGGTTCTAGGTTGTTCTTTCTTTAGGAGCAAATCCTTACTAGTTATGTCATCTCACTTTTTAGGGGCGTCTGTTGGGAAGTTTCAAGCATGTTCGAACCTTCAGTCATCATGTATTTACAGGTCATTGCACTTGATAAAATAGGTTGGTCATCCATAAAGAGTACATCTTTTTAGGACGCAAGGCTTAATAATCTGTGTATTTATTTCAGGTGGCCCCTCTTTTCCACAAACAAAAAGGTCAGTAGTTTGTAGGCTCCATTGTGAGAATTACTCTTCCAGTATATCATCTACAGATTTTTTGGAGTAGTTTAGGATAATTTTATGTTGATTTGGAAGATGGGGTGTTATGTTTATTGAAGCTATATCATATGATATTATGACCAAGTCACTATTTTTTGGGCCAAGTGTCAAGATACCCCAGAGTGTAAATTGATCAAATCCCCCTAACGTTCAAAGAGTTTATCATTCTATAAAGTACAACCATGGATAATTAGATCAAAATTTTGCATATGATGATTTGACCAACATGGAAATTTTTATTAAAGCAAGACTCAACTGGCTAACATACAACAATGAGCACCTTTTTGCATGCATCTATGCACGTTTGTATGTGCATGTGCATGTGTCGCATAAATTATTATATGCACACATGTGAGGAAGCATTCACATGTTTGGTGATAAGTGCTTCCACATTTGAAAATAAGCTAAGTTATAGGTTTTAAAAAGATTCTCTTTATCTCCTAATGTTCTCAAATGGCTCCAATGTGAGATCAATCACTATGCTTGAAGCTATAGCCGTCACCCCTCACTCCCCAACTCTATATTTGCATGTCGCATTCTAACGATCTCGCTGTCATGAAACAAGCTGTCGGACACCTCCTTGAGTATTGCAAGTCTGAATGTGGATCCTTGCGGTAGTTGCATTACATATTCCCTGCAATGCACACAAAAAGCACGGGCCAAAGTGTGGGACCCTCTGCAGCTGTAGGCCCCACAAAAAGACTGAGCCCCACCGGCTTTCTCTAATGTAGAATGTAGAGGAATAAGACTCCACTTTGCTACTCTCATTTATACTCTACCTTTCAATCTCTTATCACCTTCGACACTTGTAACCTTTCGTGCTTTGTGCATGTAACCATTGTTCTTCCTCTCACTATCCACCCTTGTTCTCCTCTTATGCCTAAAAGTGCCCTCGCTAGAGTCTTGAAGTTGACGAAGACCTTGACCAAGTATATGATTCAAGTCGTAGTTGCATGCAATTAGCTAACTGAAATTGCTACTCAAGATTGGAGTTTTATTCATGGAGTCACTGTTCAGAGTTGAAGTTACATTGTAGCTAAAACCTTCTCAATAGATACCTTACTTCAAAGATGAACATGCAGTTTTGTGCTTCAATTTCAAGCTCACAGGTGGGGAGAACAAGTTCCATGCAATGAATCCATGGAACGGTTCTGTTTTTGTTGACGGCCTAAATTGCAGCCACATCTTGTCACTGGTTTTTAAAACATTTGGCTTCAAAGACTTAAAGACTTTGCTTTTTTTTCTTTGGCCTGTCATTGAAGTTGATTTACTTTTGGCCTTTAACACTGGATTCAATAGAGGGTGTTAGGTGAGATTCGTAAACCAGAAATCATATTCTCTTTGAAGATCTCTTTCTAATAGTCTCTTCCGTGTTTCTGGTCAGTTGACTATACTCGTCATCATAGACTTATATTAGAACGACAATCTCTAATAAAAGAATTATGTGACTTATTATGTAGAGCAAGACATGCTTTTGGCAATACATGGACGGTGCTCTAAAGAGCAATTGTGTATAATTGATAGCGTAGAGCGAAGGCATATAAATTAGCATGGGATAATTTACTTTAGGCCCCTGCTTTTCAAAGTTGTTCCAAATCAGCCCCCATGTTTTGCATCATTCCAAATCAGCCCCTCTCTCGATTGTCGTGCTCTTCCGTTTCGACTATCGTACTAATATTTTTTTGAAAAATTTTCAACATAAAAGTTGTTCATTTTGATGAGATCTACAACTGTTATGTTCAATACTTTTTCCAAAAATACTTCTAAATAGGTGTTTTGATACTTCGAAGTATTAATGGATTTCGGATCCGACCCGTTAATCCGTTAAAATTTCGAAACCTTAAAACATCTATATAGAAGCATTTTTTGAAAAAATGTTAAACATGAAAGTTGTAAATCTCATCAAAATTTATAACTTTTATGTTGAAAGTTTTTTCAAAAAATAATGATATGATGGTCAAAATGATATGGCTCGAAATTCGAAGAGGGGCTGAAACAGAAATAGTGAAAACATAGGGGCTCATCGCAACAACATTTGGCCCTCTAGGGGCTGATTGCGAAGTCTCCCAATTAGCATCTGATAGGCAGTCCTTTTATGTCAGAACATAGCATTGCCCGTTAGTGTTAGCATTGATCTATGATATTAATATATTTACAATCAGGAGACAACTATATTGGGTAACTCATCAAGTACAAAGGGAACAAGCCATGAGTTCAACTGCTAAAAGCTTTATAACCAATCTTTAGAACTCAAATGCTTGTAACTTTTATCAAGGTTAGGAAGTAGACCTTGCGCTGTAGTGACATTATGGATGAGAACTATGTGTTACTGGATTGCCATAGCTTGACAAATTATATAAAGCTGCTGATGAATGGTATAATGGATTTGTAGTGTTAATATTTCATATGCCTGTTAGCTTCAAACTGAAGCTTCTTGTCGAAATAGTTATGTTTGACCCAATTGTGCATTTAATGGTTTTTGAGGAGTTAAGGTATGTTAGTCCAGCATTTTCTTTGGTTGACATTTGCTAATGCTACAATATCTTTCATGTAAATAATATTGTCCATTATTTTTGTTTTAAAAGTAGTTAAGTAGAATTAAAAAAAAAGGGTAAAAAAGTTCAGGCCTTCCTTCTGTGTGTAAGTTACTCTTCTATAGACATTCAGTTATGGTACTAATTTTGTTTATCATTCAAATTTTTAGATGTACTTGTACAAAGGATGGTGGGCATCGCTTTACTTTGAAAAGAACCCCTTCTGGTTGGAAGTCTGTTTTATATGTTTTTGTTGCTGTGAGAATGACAGCCATGCAATATAGACTAGTGGGTCAATAATAGAGTTAGGATTCATTGGAAGAAAACTAAGTTATAAGACGGAAGAAAACTAAGTTATAAGACGGATGAATAAACTACGTTACTTGGATTCTAATCGTTTCACCTTTACATTTTATAGCAACACGACATCCAGACCATGACATGGGTCTATGTCTAGATTGGACTACAATCTTTGAGTCAGGTACTGAAATGAGATCTGATGAATTTGTCATGGTATACAATGGGGGCTGTGAGGGCATTTATTTTAGAACCTGCTAAAATCAAGTTCGAAACTTTAGAACATTTTGATTCACAGACAATAATTACATGTAGCTGTTTCCCTGTCGCTTTAACTTATGCTAATAGCATATTCGATGCATATATACAAGGTCAACTATCAAAAGACGCCAATTATAACTACCATTTTTCAACTTCTACAAGGAAAGCAGAAGCAATCCTACAATAAGATCTAAAAAAACTGCTCGAGTTGTAGAAACCAGCACATCTCATAATATATTGCTTTCGCATGTCAATTGTTGGAAACCTGCTGCTCGATTCACGTAGGGATCCCTTCAAATTTTCATTATGCTCTTTTGTTTTTCATTTTCATTATGCATTTGCTTTTTAGTTGTTAATTGTCTGAGCATAACGGCATCCTTAACATGTCTTCGAGAAGGTTACGTGGAAGAATTTGCATTTGGCATGGAAAGTTGCCTTTATTATGCATAGAGTAGGATTGAATTCAAATGAATTATGAGAGAAATTTTGTTATAGTAGATGATAATTAAGGCTTTTCTAAGCATGTAAAAGTTGCATTTGCAGATGCCTATTCGCATCGCATGAGTATTTTTTTAAAACGAATATAGTCACTTTGTCTTGTAAGTGAGCATTCATTTCATATAAGAACTTTGTACACAAGAGGTGCAAACCTATTATATTGTATCCTTACCTTTAGCTGCATTTAATATCCAGAGAAATATCTCACGCTTCCGTGATGGATACCCCCTACAATAGATGGAGTAGGCCATTTGCCTCTGATAGTGGTTAGTTGCTTTAGAACCTCTGCTTAATGGGTTATACTTCTTGCAGCCTACTGAAGAATCTTCTTGATATTAAGCTAATATTACTATTTACTTTGATCTTTCCATAAAGGTGATGTATTTGATGCCGTTGTTCCTCATATGGGTGAATCAATAACTGATGGAACTCTTGCAACTTTTCTAAAGAGTATGTAGCTTCTTACCTTTATTAAGTGTATCTCATGATTCATGTACTTCTACTGCTGTTCTCGTGGACACATTGTCAACATACGCTTATTAGTTGGAAGGAAATTCACAGGTTCACTTGTCACCTTTTACGTAGTTCTCCTGGCAAACAATTAACTAGATCATCATGGACTTTGTACATCTTATGTGTTTACTTAAATTTGCTAATCTATCGTGTTTCTTATGTTTGAGATTAGAACCTGGTGACAGAGTAGAATCTGGTGAAGCAATCGCACAGGTTGAAACGGATAAGGTAATGTTGGAAGAAACAAGCAAATTCTGATATGCATAAAATTGCGATACAGGAGAGCTTAACTGATATATGCTTCATATTGTTATCCAGGTGACTGTTGATATCAACAGCCCTGATTCTGGGGTTATTGAAAAGGTGATGGTATTTAAGTTTCCACCAGTTTTGTTTATGATGATGAAATCATATTAAGCATGCAATTATAAATTTGCATTCTCTAGTGAGAGAATTGCTCAAGCTTGTGCGTATCTACTGGCAGCTTTTAGCAAAAGAAGGTGATACAGTGACACCGGGAACAAAGGTTGCAGTCATATCTAGATCAGCTGCAGGCACCAACACACATGTGAAACCATCAGAAGATAAAACGGAAAAGGATGCTGCACCCTCTCCCACTCCCCCAAAAGAGAAAATTACTGAAGAGAAGGCTAAAGTTGAAGTAGCCAGTAAACAGCCACCCAAGGTGCCGCCTCCAGCACCACCTGCTTCTCAAAAATCTTCTCCTACGGAACCTCAGCTTCCTCCCAAAGAGAGGGAAAGACGGGTAAGTATCCTAGTCTCGACAAGCTGACTACATAATGGGATAATGCTACATGAGCCAACAACACACATTATTACAAGTGAAGAAGTCACATTCTTTATTGGCCTCGTGATTGTAGGTTCCCATGCCAAGACTCAGAAAAAGAGTGGCAACACGCTTGAAAGACTCTCAGAATACATTTGCAATGCTAACCACATTTAATGAGGTAGACATGTAAGTGGCTTCCTGCTTTCATATACTTATTCAAAATTGCACCACCAATTTCGTTAAGGTTTCACTTTGGTATTTTTGATGTTTACTTGCCAAAGTGGGGGCAAACATATATGTCTTTTTCTTATTTACAAGGGTGTGAAGGATTTTGTGTCTGCTTGCGCATTTGTGTAGGACAAACTTGATGAAACTTCGTTCAGATTACAAGGATGCGTTTCTGGATAAGCATGGTGTGAAATTGGGACTCATGTCAGGTTTTGTGAAAGTATGTTATGCAACTAATGTCCAAATTATGCCGTTCTTATTATATATATATGCTAGCTTTATGTAAATTTTGTGGTGTTGTTTTAATATTAGGCTGCAGTATCTGCTCTTCAGCATCAGCCAATCGTGAACGGAGTCATAGATGGAGATGATATTATATACAGAGATTACATTGACATCAGTGTTGCTGTTGGCACTGCCCGGGTTTGTTTAATGATCTTATGACTACAAGAGATGCTTGTAGCTCTGGTGTCTATAACGAGTTCAGCTTGATCCCTTTGCTATATTTTCCAATAAAATATGTTAATCAATGTTTTTGCTTGTTCTATTAGGGCCTTGTGGTGCCGGTTATCCGTAATGCTGATAAGATGAACTTTGCTGAGATCGAGAGAGAGATTAATGCCCTCGCTAAGAAGGCCAGTGATGGCACCATATCAATAGATGAAATGGCTGGAGGCACTTTCACAATCTCCAATGGTGGGGTTTATGGAAGCCTTTTGAGCACACCCATCATCAACCCTCCACAAGTAATACCTTTGCCCAGATTTGACTTTCAAAATGTTTTATTACCTATAGCTTCTTTTTGATTACCGGGTGTTTTCGTAGAGCTAAGGCTCTACCTATAACTGTCCCTATCTGGCTCCTCCAGACAGATACTTCTACCCAAGTTGTATACTTCACAAATATACAACTATCTGCACTGGTTGTTGAACGTAAGTGGGGGAGGGTTCCTGAGCCCTCGTCCATCCAGTGCGACAAAAACGCCACCCCCTTTATTACCTATAATTTGATTCTAATGCATTTCTTTTTATAATGGGCAGTCTGCTATTCTTGGCATGCACTCAATTACGAGCCGTCCTATGGTTGTTGATGGTAAGATTGTTCCAAGGCCAATGATGTATGTTGCACTGACATATGATCATAGACTAATAGATGGAAGAGAGGCTGTTTACTTCGTACGTCGCATCAAGGATGTTGTTGAAGACCCTCGCAGGCTACTTCTTGACTTATAAGAAGTTGGCCACATTATCCCTTGTCCTCGTGTCCTTTTTGTTTAGCATGAAATAATGCCTTCGGTACCTATTTATTGGCTTGATTGAATCTATGTTTTGGGATGTACGTACCTTGAAAGAGATTCTTCCAACTCTTGTATACTGAGGTATTTTTGTTAAGTTAAATTTTGATTATAAGGAACAATTTTATTCTGTAGTTATATGATGTGACACAGAACTATATACTTTGTAAGCCTATAAATTTCTTTCGCACCCTAATACGCTTAGGAGTTAGTTTTGATGAAGTTGATGGCATAGAACGAAAACTGTATGATGTGAAGGGCTCATATTGAAGTTGTTATGTTATAAACATACAATTTGATTGTCTTTAGAACTAGTACTAATGCAATCTTACAGTCTTATACGGCCCTATTTGGAAGTATGTTTTAAAAGTATTTGCTTAAAAAGACATGTATATCTTGTGGTAATATAGTAAATATCAGAAAAGTATGAATTTATTTCAAACTGTTTAAAAAAAGGGCCGTTGTGTTAATTATCCTTTCTTTTTAATAGGGTGTTTTGTTTATTACCCCAATTAGTTTTTTTTTTTTCCTTTCTCATGCAGTTGTCATATTCACCATTGCGAGTCATATAGCCCACCGTCTTGACCTCCTTAGGACTCTTGTAGGGTGCAAGTAAAAATGAAGAGGACTTGAAACAGTAAGGGGTTGTTTGGTTTAATGCAGTTAAAAATTAGAGCTCTTAATGCATCAGTTAGAAATATTCAAAGTTGTAATTTTCTGTTTCTAATACATCATGTCTGCTTGGTTAGATGCAGTTCAAACTACTGTAATAAAAAAGTATTGTTTGATTTGATGCAGTTGAATCCTGCAACTGTGGGACAGAGTTCGCGAATTTGTAACTACTGGTTTCGTAAGCGCAGCTTGAACTGCTGCATCTTCGGCTTCACTGCAGGCAAAACCAACCGCGGCAAACAAAACACGCGATTTTCAACTCGCGTTGTTTAAATGCTGTAGCACTATCCCAACTGTTGCAAACCAAACAAGCGATAATCTTATTTGTAAGGAAACTGCGAGAATAATACTTAACTCACCTATTTGTTCTCCCACTACAGTATTTGCACACTGAATTGCGCGTATCCTTTGCACCCGTCTCCGACACTTGAATTGAACTAAACCGTCACAGTTAACTTTTCGCCTGGTGCGACATTTGGCAGATGAATTGGTGAGTTCTCTTGCATCGTCGATGAAGAATAAAACAAGAGCGTCCGAGCTGGATGCTGGACTCGTTAAACAAGCAGTAAAAGCAGTGGATTTTGGTTGATAATTTGTAATTCAATATGAAATAATTTTCCTTTTCTCTTCGTTATCGAATTTGAAATAGAATATCCGGTACCTTACAATATTTGGTTGGCCAGAAGAGTAACAATGACAATGGACTCAAAAGGGATTTCATGCTTGAAGATAAAATCCAATTCTTGATAATAAGGATTATACTATACTTACACAGTGGCGTGTTTTAAAGAGCTGATAGTTGATCAGAACTGCTATGAATAGAATCAAATATGTTTCACAACCCATTTGGTAAACGTGCTGGACCAACTGCCATGCCGCTATATATCATCAACAAATATTACAAGTACTATAATGCATGAGGTCGAATAGTGTTAAAAAGACCACAAAGCAGAAAAAACGCTATCGGAATTTGATAGAGTAATAGACTTATTTTCCCAAATATTTAAAAACCAATTGTTACTACGGACTCATTATAAATTGATTTATGAGATGTGTTTCACACTTTCCACAAAAAAAAAAAAAGACGCATCACCAGACATGATTAAGAAATTTGTTAGAACATTTTATTTGGTTAACTTTCCGGCGCTGCTGATTGAACTGCTACTTCGCACCAGAAAACATATTTGGTTAGGTATCTATGAAAAATATTAGAGGCAATGCCCCCGATAATTCGAAATTAGTAAAATTTTTATACACTTAAACCATTTAAAATGACAAAACTATCTCGTCAAGTTAATAACATTTGGGCAAAAATTACTTATGGCAAATTAGGGGACATTAAAACGCAAATATCCCAAAATATAAGAATTTACAGGAGCTGGTCAGTGATATTAATGGAATTGGTGATACTTACGGCAAATTAGTAACATTTGCGCAAAAGTTACAAATCTGGATTTGGGCACCTACGCCTTAATTGAAATAGGTAACGTTTGCAAACTGAAACAACCATACAAGCAGTTCGAGATGTAATTAGAAAACATACAAAAATAAAAGCACTCCGAAAATAGGTGGTCCAGAATATCCATGTTGGATACAAAGGACATCCAGAATCATAAGCAATATGTATGTTCTAGTTTAGTATATCTGAAAATTAAACAAAATCAACAGTCTGACGGCCAAACATCTATGAAAGAGAGTTCCGAGCAAAACTATATTTGCTATAACTTGTGAGAACTATATATCCAGTTGTTCCATTGGCATCCCTTAAAAACAAGATTTTACTGGCAAACTGAGCCTTCTATAAGGTCATATCTCGGAACATGCCGACCTTACCCATATAAATTATTTTCAAAATTAAAAACCAAATATTCAAAATAAAAGTTAAAAGTCAAATATCGTATTCTCAAAATGTGTCTGTGTTAATAATTGCCGAAATAAGCACATGTGGTCGGCACGTAAAATCATGCTTTAAGAATGTGTTTTCAAAAAAGCAAAACAAACCTGACGATTTAAACCTCAGTAGAACCTCTCTCTCTCTCTCTCTCTCTCTCTCTCTCTCTCTCTCTCTCTCTCTCCCCAATAATGGCACCTTGCAGAAATATCAACACTATAGCAGTTTTATCAGAAGCACAAGGGATCAGAATACGTACACAAACCACTTAACTTGATTAAGTACAAACAATAATTAGAACTGCATGTATATATGAGAACATTTTGTGGACTGCACTGCCAACGGCAAACCTTTCACAACCATTATAAACTTATAGTGGGTATAAAGAATGAACAGCCTAATGAGCCATCCTGTCCGATCACAATAGTAGTTCGTACACGCGCTAGAATTACAGAAGTTACATAGAAATTCCTTCTATATATACTTGGGCTGGCAGAATTAAGGTATAAGTGGTGTAAAAATTATCAATATATAGAAGGATACAAAATATTTTTAAAAAAAAGAACAATGATATAAGAGATGGGAAGAAAGGTGAGAAGTAAGATGAAAAAAAGACTCACTCCAATACAAGCAGCATTTTAATGGCCTCCTCGCCCCAATGCATCAGAATAGCTCTTCGGAATTTAACTTGTTCCATGCTTCCTGTTATCATACATATATAATATGATCAGCTTGAAGTTTGTGATTATCGCAAAATCACTTAACATCAAAGGTTGGTCATTTCCAAGTTATTCTTGACACAATGGTTGATAATAATTTAACGGAAAAAAATAATCGAAGAAACTGTACATCAAAGGAATTAGATGGCCAAAGTATGCCTTAGAGCTCTCATGGAAAAGTTTATAGTATATGGTACAACTGAAAACTCTTTAGAAGAGGTAACTTAGCATTCGAAGATGGTAGCATATATTTGAAAGACTGTGATGCCAATAAACTTGTGTTTATTGTTATATATGAAGCGAAAGAATAAAGCTAGCTTGATGCAGATGGATTGGACCAATATGAGTGCCAATGCTTCATGCACAACAGAATCCACCACGAATTGAGAAAAATATCCTTGATATCGACATGGATGAATTGCTCAAATTATTCAGGTCTGGATCATAGAAGTAGTCCTTTATAAACTGGCATATACTTCGAATCAGCTCCAAGTGAAACTTAGGAATGAATCAAACAATTGATCCCTGCTCCTTTTAAAAGGATATTCAGTCATCTCATAGCCCCTGATATCAAGAACAAATATTTTGTACCACGAAGCGGTCACGAAATTGCACAGGAAACCCTACTAGCATCCATACCGCGACCAGTGAATCAAACTACATCCACACAATCACCTCGGGATGGATTTTCGTGCACAATTTTGTGTACTGTAGCAGTATATCAAGAAGTTGTTCCGCCTTTCTCAGTATTTATCAGGACATTGCTCTCCAGCTTCGTGTATCGGAAAGAGCATTTTGAACTCGTCCATAATGAGGAGCAAGCAAAGAGGTAATATATCCATCCATTCCGATTTAAGGATGCAGCGCAAGTCCTTGGATTTTGCTAGCTTCAATATAGTGCAATGGATTTAGGAATAAAAAACAGAGGAACATTCATGGGGGTAGGATTAGCCTTGTCTAAATCTTCAATAATCGTTGCATTTTCATTATCGTTTACTGAATACAACAGGGCTGATGCATATAATAACAGAATCAGACTGGAGACTGGAGGGTTGGATTTTTCTTTTTCTTTCTTTGGGTTAAATTTGAAATTGGAAGTGTATTCATTCAACGCTAAAGAAAAAAACTACGAAAACAGGGTGGCTAAGACTATTAGTAGGTCATAAAATAGAAATCACCTTAGAATGTCCCAACATTAATCAGAGGTTAGCATCAAAACAAGAAGCAAAGACATTTTGATTGGATAGAAAAACAGACAACCTCCTAATAAACCATACTGACAATACATAGCTAGGTCATCAAATTAACAGAGATCCAACCATAAGTAACATGCTCTTAGTTGTTGAACCTATCTATTACACTAGTAACATATAAGAACCCATTAGTCGATTAAAAAAAAAAGGAAGAAACGAAAAATCAGACTATGAGTTGTACCTTCAAGAGGTCAAACACCTTCTCTGCAATGTATTTCTGCTGTAGGCTTGCACCTTTCTGCTGCACCTTATCTGGATGTACGCATAATGTAGCTCTCCTATACACTTTCTTCACAGATGCAGAAGTTATCAAGTCGGTCAAGGATACAGGCTGCCAACCACATTCGGGCCAAAGAACCTGCATGTACATGCAAAATAAAAAGTAAATGGCATGCTGAGCAGAAGACAGACTAGCATAAACAAGTTCTACATATTAGTCATGCATGACAGAGTTAATTAGGATATGTGATACCTTAAAGTGTGCTCAAACGGAAAAAAAAACAAAGGACAGCAAAGGTGTGAACTCCAAAATAAAGATTCAAATTTCTAGAAGAATTTAAAGAATTTCTTGAATATAATTTCTAGGAACTGCAAGCCGTAGAGAGGCACAGTACTTAGGTCATTTCACTACCATACCGGCTTGGCTAATCGCATAAGTTATGCATACTTGCTGTTGTTGCCAAGGTTTTCCGTGCCGAGCCAAGTCGAGTATCGGTAAATCTGAAACTGGGCACGTGCCGACCATGCCGATCCGTAATTTATTATATTTAATGTTAAAATTATTTAAATAATAATAAAAATACTAAAAAATAGAAATACTAAAATAAAATATAAAGACTCAATTATATACTCAAAGCATATAGTATGAATTTATTTCGTGCCGAAAATCGATAAATTTTAAATTCAGGACGTGCCGAACTTGTTATGATAAAGTTTTGTTTTTATATTTTTTTAAATATTATTATATTTTTTAAAAAAGAAAAGAAAAGAAAGAAAAAAGAAAAAGAAAGAATCCTGCGCACAGGCACACGACCGGCATTGCCGGCCGCGCCCCTGCGCGTTAAAAACATTTGTCGCTTGCACGCGGGCGACTGATTGGTCGCAGGCGCGCGACCAGCCGCGCTTGCACGTTACAAAAAAAAAAAAAGCCAGCACACGGGCAACCGGCAGTCGCCCACGTGTGGGCGATCATCTTCCTCCTCGCAATTAATTAAAAAAAATAAATTACATAAAGGGGGAGAGAGAGAGGAAGGATGCCGGCGCCGAGCTCCGGCACGTGCACGTGCCGCCCGGCACGGCAAACCTTGGTTGTTGCACATAAGCATGAACTCATAACGGCATCTAAAGGTCATTTCACTACCATACCAGCTTGGCTAATCCCATAAGTTATGCATACTTGCTGTTGTTGCACATAACGACATCTAAAGCTTGTCGGCAATTTTTTCTTATACATAATCTTTTATTCTTATTACTAATTCTTAGAAATTGCCAACTACTCTGGTGGAATGGCACTTAAGGCCCAACCGAAGGTCGGAACTTCCATCCAGTTGTTCAGGTATGGGTGGGTATCATCCCTCCCTCCTTCCCTCCCTCTCTATCTCTCTCAAAAAAAAAGGAATATAAAAATAAGAGAATTAACAATATAACAAAAGAAAAAAAAATTCAGCAAAGCTTACAAAACTCCCAAGGGTTTGCCTGCGTTGATTATATACTATAAACATTAGTAAACAGGGCATTGAGTCTTCATTTCATGCTACGGAAAACTGAAGGAACTACTACCCACCATAACGAAATAACATGGAGTTCTTATGTTCATTTACGACACCATGTATGCCATGGATCAAGTAAACAGAGCAATTACATTTTGTTCACTTCTGCAGAAGGAAGCCAATTAACTAAAAGACATGAACAGCACGGGAGATGGCACAGTCCAAAGGAATTGTTTGCAGAAAAAATTGGGAGTGTGCTAATTTCAATAGATACTTAAAAGAGAGGATCATGGACTAATGCAAGGTTGCAAGAGCTGGACCTAAGCTTCAAGGGCAAGGTTGGACTAGTTGAAGAGGCAGCTCAACTGGTGCAACCAAAAAAAGCTAATTTTTCTTAGCAAATTACTGATCAAGCATATCAAGCAACTAACCATCTTATTTAATGGTTAGAAATCTCACCAATATTTACTTGGACATGTAATAATGCACAAATGTCACCAATATTTGGAGGGTCATGAGCCAGGTATTTGACGTTAATTCCATCACAAAAGATCCAATATTAGAAATCTCCAAATCTCACCAATATTTGGAGGGTCATGAGCCAGGTATTTGACGTTAATTCCATCACAAAAGATCCAAACATACAAGTTGGATAGCAAATGTTGCCCGTTCAAGATGCAGGGTTCTATGCGATCCATTTTAAGATGCACATTTCGTATGTGATGCCGCCTAAAATGCTAGTTATGTTTTAATATTAACCGTTGAATAGCAGCACTAAAATAATTCAACTAAAAATACAACATTGTTTGTGTAACTCACATATTGCAATGTTGAAAGCAACGCTCGCAGGTTTCCTTCCTTTCCAGCTGCCCACCTTTTTATCTCAAAATCCAGGGATTCAGACATCCTCTAGAAGCGTCAGAGTAGTAGTTCAAATTGGTCATTTAGAAAAAAAAAAAAAAAAAAAAAAAAGTAGACTAATCTCAATGGAAAAGTATAAATTTCAGCTTTGCAAATATTATATTTTCATTGTCTAATAAAAAAATACAGTGCTGGCACACTAGTAACAGAATCATGCGACGTACATGTCTTTCTGTTTGTTCCCTCTGAGCTTGCATATCACGCTCATTTTTCTCTGCCAAAGCTTTTGCCTGTATATACCAATCTATACCATAAAACAATTTCCAACTGCATGGACTCATGAAACTCTGCCAGTTAATAGCATGAGGTAGAGAAATTGTTTAAGATAAAAGTAATACCGCACGCTCAAGTGTTCTTTGATGCCTTTCAAATCTAGCCTTTCTTCTCTCTTCATTCTCTCCCTCGACTTCTTGAAATTCTCCGGATGATGCGGGCGCTTTTTCAATGAATTTTTGACAGTTAGCTACTTAACCAGTGAGATGCTTGAGGACAAAAATAAAAAGCGAAGTACCTCCAAATATTGAAGACAAGTCATCAACTATATTTGTTGTAGACGATGACTTTTTAACTGTCGTACGTACTCTATCTGAACCTCCCTTATTTTGGCTTTGAGTATCAGATGTAGTTTCCTGAAATATCAAAGCAGAAACAAGAGGGTGACAATGTACTCGGAGCATTAAGGGTTTAGTCACAGGTTACAATGTCGTCTATATACATCTACACATCTACGCGCGTAGACATAAATGCAGTAAAAAGTTGATATGTAAAAGAAATATACAAAAGGAGATACCCGCATAGATGAACTAAATATAAGACGTGTATTGACGAAAACTGTGGATCCCCCTACATACTCCATTATATTATCTCACGCATCTTATAATCATTATGTCACTGTATCATTGCTACCCTAGATTATGAACTTCTTACATGCTGACACATAGCCACCTCAACTACGATCAGTAATTTCAACTTGATTTTAAACAATAATATATCAGTGTACTTCCTTTTTCACGTACATATGATGGAAATCTGAACATACTCTTAACAGTAATTGTAGACGTTGTATAAGTGGATAGTTTGAATTTTGACTCATGCAGGTTTCATAATATTGGTCAATGAATTGCACTTTACAGTCAAATCATCTTGTTAGATTGAAATTACTTTAATCCAATTTCTTATCTTGTCAAATTTTTATTTTTTTAATTAATTGATGGATCAGGATGACACCCAAGCCGCCAAACACCTACTCAACCACAAGGTCTGCAAGCCCAGGTTACAACGTAACAGCAAGCTGAGGTGAAAATCAGGAGAAACACATATTTTGGAGTGTCTTCAGGTCTTATTACAAAGTCAGTTCTATCAAAATATTCCTAAACCTGATCTTAACATTCCTATCTATTTATCACGTAGTATTTTGTGTAGTAGAGGTTTGTAAAGAGGATGCATATATTATAATATGGTAATAACTGGTATATGACAAAAGAAACAAAGCAAACAATTGAGGAATTATGCAAAATTATTAAAAAAAATATACTAAAAAATTACTTGTTGAAAATGTTGTATTTAATTAATTGCTTATGACTGTGAAGACCAAAAGGTTAACACAAAACCATGCATGCCTTTCAGACTTTTATACAACATAGATATCGACTATCTATTGCACAGGTTTATGAGTTCTTACAGGAGAGATGCCCTCTCTGTGGTGCACTATTTTGTGAAGTTCCAATCCAGCAAAAAGAAAGGGATAGTTATAAATAATAAAAATCATATTGGCTTTATATAGCATTGATGAATTCTTACGGAAGAGGTGGCACTCGGTCTTGGTGCACTGCTTGCTCGAGTTCCCATCCCAAAAAAGGACTCAAGATCATTTTCATTTGTATACTGCTTTTCTCTTGCTGCAGCAGTAGCTCTTTCTCGAGCCTCGGCTGCAGCCCTTCCTCTAGCTTCCGCAGCAGCTCTTTCAACTGCAGATCTTTCAGCCCTGATTCGTGCTTCTTGTTGAGCACGTTCGACAGCAGCTCTTTCCGCAGCCTTCTCTTTTGCCTCTGCTGCAGCCTTCTCCCTGGCCTCCATGGCAGCCTTCTCCCTGACCTCCGCAGCAGCTTTTTCCCTGGCTTCTGCTGCTGCCCTCTCACGTGCTTCAGTTGCTGCTTTCTGAACTGCAGCTCGCTCTGCACGTATGCGTGCTTCAGCATTTGCCTTCTCGACAGCAGCCCTCTCAGCCTTAAGACGGGCTCCAGCAGCCGCTCTTTCCCGTGCCTCTCGAGTAGCCCTCTCTACAGCTTGTCTAGCTCTTGCCCTTTCGCGCTCCAATTCCCTCTCTCTTTCACGTCTCTTTTCTTCTCTTTCCTTCTCTTCATTCTCCCTATAAAATCGTTCACGTTCCAACCGTTCTTGCATCTCTCTATCCTCTTGATCTTCAAAATCTTGCATGACTCTCTCATCCACTTCCTTCCTTGTGAACTCTCTAGACTTGAAAGATTTTGCATCCCTTTCCCTCTCTCTTACTTCTTTGGCTTGCCTTAACTTAGCTTCAGCTCTATCCATCGCCTCCTTCATAGCAGCCGCAGATGCTGCTGCAGCTGAATTAGTTTCAAAATCTTCATCACCATACATCTTTTGCCTGCCCATATCAAAACTTCCATGTTTATCAAATGGAGGAGCACCAGAAGTCTTAACTGAATCACTACTCTGTGCTGAAGCTCCATGATCTGCCCTTACCGAAGTCGCTTGCCAACCAACAGGTGGTGGTGGTCTTGAAGGCGGTGGCGCATTTGTGGGCTGTGTGACAAGGGGGATTTCATCAACAGTCAACCACAAATCACTGGCTTCATCAGACCTGGGGGACATATCAGATGTAGCATCTCTTTCTCCATTCATATTTAAATATGACTTCCGACCGTTGCTTTTATCAAAAGACTGAGACGAATAAGAATATTTGGATGACTTCTCAAAAAGAATATCACTTGAATCAAATCGATCATCAACAGTTTGCATTTTGGGTTTCATATGTTCAAAAGGATCAAAGTACGACTCCGGAGAAGGTTCCTTCCTGGTAGATGAAGGACCAGGATTAGCATTTCGCTCCGGACTTCTTTCTTTCCTTTTATCATCATGGTCCAAATTACTAGATAGGGGAACTGAATTTGAGAACATAGTAATATCATCAAAGACCCCATCATTAACAGAAGAGTCATTAGTCTTCTTGCTACCAGAGTTCATATTGATGTGCTCCAAAGGATCGGTGAAGGAACCTGATGAAGAAGTTGCTGTGGTCGGCGTTTCTAAAACTACAAAAGGATCATCTACAGCATTCGCACTTGGTCTGGCTGATGGACCAGGAGCCTGCTTATGGTTGGTGTCCATGGACTCCCTACAAAAATACAGCAAAACCTTATAATAAAATGAAAAGATAGTCAAACATTCCAAAAATAATATCTAAATGGCATAAAAACCAAAAGGTAGAAATGGATAAGAGAATATATAAGGAAACCAACAAAAGGAAACGCTCCAATAAAAATAACAAATTGAAGAGCAAGCGAGAGAGAAAGCTTGTTTTCTACAACTTCCACACATAATTTCTAGGTTTTAGCTGCCCAAGCTGAGGAGTGGAGACATGTTTTCTTGAAAAATTCGGCAGCTCAAAATTAGTAATTAGAAGAAAAAAAAAAACATGATGTGTTTGCCTTTTTTAAGTCCTGAAAACAAACAGTTGATCTTAACTGATGCAACCATAGTAATGCAAAATTCAAGAGTATAATCCACACGGCATTTTATGTCTTGTTTGTGGTCCAAAAAGTTCTTAAAAGGAATTGGAAGAACAATCAAATCCCTATTAGAACATAGTAAGAAATGATGAGGACAAAATTCATATATACCACCTGCCTCGATGAAACACCATCTAAATTCCTAACCCACAGGATGATGAGCAGCAGATGCTTTTATCTAAATATAATTCAAGCTTCAAACTGACAGTTTAATCCCTGAGCTTTAAATTCATAGATATTCCATCTGACCTTGATGAAACACCACGTAACTAAGGTTCCAAATTCGTTAAATCCCAACAATAGCCACAAAAGAAATATTATTAAGCTCAGGAACAAAAGATATATTTTTTTAAAGTAGCAAGCCGCATAACAAATTGAACGTTCTCTATAATCCGAGGGGTATTTGGGGCACCGACCAATTCAAAGGATGAGAACAAGCTGCTATGAACACTGATCGCTGAGACGACTAAATCCATTTAGAGAAGCAAAACAAGTGCTATCCTACAAATAGTACATTTACAATAGCACCTATTGTTCTCGAAGGCTAAAATGTCAACGCAACTACAAAGCCTACTCCTTATCTATATCCAGTATTTATTACAAAATTTTCTGCATTTATGAGATGTATATATATCCGTTACGTGCATAAACTGCTTAAGCCACAGGTGTTCCCTTGACAATTGTATGGATCTCTTCAACGAGTCGATCTGCATTTTATGAGATGTCTATATAAAAATTACTTGCATAAACTGCTTAAGCCACAGGTGTTCCCTCGACAATAGTATGGATCTCTGCAACGAGTCGAACTAGCATCTAGTAAAAATATATTTTCGAACTAGCATCTAGTAAAAAGATACTATTCTGCAATAAACGTTTAGCTAATACACGAAAAATAAGCTGCTTTTTCAGAAAAAAAAAAAAGCACCAATACAACAAACTAATCATTAACCTTCTATATGTTCTGAACAAACTGCTTAATACAAGTAATTGAAAAGGCAATGAAATTTGAACCAAACACTGATATCTCCAGAGATCCAACTAGGAAAATATAAACTGTAAAAAGCAAATAAGAATAACAATTCCGTAATACCCTTTTTGAGATTCGCTACTCCCGCCGAATCCTGGGATTAGCTCATCGAATGCAGATCTAGAGGAGCCCCCTGTAAACTCCGATTTAGGCCGACCCACGCCGCTCAAATTTTCTAGAAGATCCTCTATTGGCGGGGATGCCTGCGGCGGCGGTGGAGCAGACGACGCGAACACCTCATCAAACACGTCAGCATGCGATGTCCTAACCCCCGGCACGCCGTTGAATATATCGTCATCGTATACCGGCTTATCATAGACCGGCAAATTGGATGACGACGAGCTCTTCATAGGCTTACTCGATGTTGAATTATCAAACCCTTGGAACAGAGAATCGAAGGATTGGGGAGAGGGTGGTTTAGGTTGCGACGCAGCGGCGCTGCTGAAGACGTCGGAGTAGTAGCGGAGCGGATCGCCAGCGGATGAGCTCCACGTGGATCTAGAAGATCGTGGGGCGGCGGCCATGGGGGCCGACTTGTCTTGAGATCGTAGTCCGAAATCCTTGGTTAATAGGCCGAAATCGTCCATCGTAGAAGATGGGTAGTGGAGAGTCGTCGCCGGCAGTGAGATCGGGAGAGGGGTGATAAGGAGATCTCGGACTACGAAGAAGAAGAAGACAAGAATGGGTAAAATGAAAGACCCAAAAAAGATACAAAAACGAAAATAAACGTGCTGGGGATGTTGGGCGCGCTGCTGATATGACCAGGTAACTTGCTTCAACCGTCCGACTAGGTTATGGACGGTGGCGATGTCGTCGGAATTGTTTTGTTTGTAAGTTAGGCATTAAAGTGTCCCACACCTCCTACGATTAGAGTTTTGAGATTTTACGAACAATTTTGGTTAGTAAGATTAAATTTTACGATTAAAATTTTTATAAAAAATTAAAATTTCAAATTTATAGTAAATATTTATTTAAAATTGTATTAATTTTTTTTTTATTTTTTTAACGATATTAATTTTATTATATATACAAGACTATGGATGCTCGTTGGAAAGTTGGAAAATTTAAAAAAAGAGTTTTGAGATTTTTAGATTCTACATAAATAAGAGACAAAGATTTATATGTACATGTATTGAGCATCTGATTTTTTTTTAACAATGTATATATATATATATATATAATATTAAAAAATAATAAATATATACTGATTTGGCATTATCCACATCAGTCTTGATTTTTTCAGGGTCAAAATGACCCTGAAGAATATCATTTCTCTATATATATACACACACATTCAAAATAGTTATGAGATAATTATCATTCGTAGGGCTGAGCATCCGGGTCAACTCAATCCGACCCGACTGAACTTAGGAATGTCGATTCGATCCGATCATAATTTATATTTCAACTCGAACCGGCTTGAATCAAAACAAAAAATTGGATTAGTTCATATTGACCATTTACTTCTGAATAAGAATTTCAAAAAATAAATTTGAGATGAAATTTATAACAGCAGTGGCACAAAGGCGTTGAAGTCAGAGAGCGTGATCGACATATGAAGAGAGAAAGATCTCTGACGCATGGGCTACCTGCCGAAGACAAAGATAACGCCATTAATGGATGATGATCACCGCAACGGCGAAAAGGGTAAAGATAAATACCTGCAAAGCAAAAGTAATGGTAGTAGGGAATGGTAGAAGTCCCCGATTGCGCTAAGGTAAGTCTGCCCGCAAATGAGAGCATGTTTGCTTTCCACCCTGCTAGGGGCTTCTTAAGATATGGTCATAGGTAGATCTGGTCACTCGCCCCATGGACAAATCCCACGCCGAGGTATTTGCTGAACTCTTTGACAATGCCAATATTAGTGCGGGCATTGATCTCAATTTTGGTTAGTGAAATATAGTTGTGGCTTTGCTAAATTAATTTTTTGCTCTGAGACATCACAAAAATCCTCTAGACAACCCATAACTACCACCACTTGCTCTACAGATGCTTCAGTGAACAGAACTAAATTATCCGTGAAAAATAGATGAGTTAATCCCTGGCCACGTGACAAGCACAGTGCTTCCATAGACCGTGCTAAGCAACCCAGAGGACTCTATGAGATAAACATTCCATGTATATTACAAATAAATATGGCAATAAGGGGTCTCCCTGCCCACGCTCTAGCTTAAAACCCTCGGTTTCTTGCCCATTCTAGATGAGTCGCATTTGGACATATGTCACGCAATGCAATATTAAGGAAACTACTTGATGCTCTACATTCAGTTGCTACTGCAAGGAATCTCGAATGAGACTCCATCTGACTCTATCATAGGCCTTCTCCAAGTAAATTTTGAGAGCCACATACGTAACCCGACCATTCTTTTTGGACATAGAATGAACAACTTCCTGCATGAAAGTGATGTTACATGTAATCTTTGGACCGCGTAAAAAGCTTGCCTGGTTTGGTGCCATAACTCTAGGTAAAGATAGTCTTTAGCCGATTTACAATGACCTTTGAAAGTATCTTAAAAGATACGTTACACAGAGAGATCGATCGGGAAGTCCCTCAAGGTGGTAGGGGCTTCTAATTTGGAGAACTATCAGGGTGTCATTTACCCCCCTTAGGTAACTCATGACCCTCCCAAGCAGCTCGGATCGCATCTACAATCTCGTTTTGCATGACACGCCAATACTACTGGAAAAAATAGCATGGTATCCATCCATTCCAGGGGCGTTGTAGGGGGCATCTGCATCGATCGGAGCCGCTTTCACCTCTTCATCACTTAGCAGAGTCGCAAATAGACTATGGTGAAAAGGGTTGAGTAAAACATTAGACGGCCATTCCTCATGGTGATGATGATCCTTTTTTGTATAAGTTTATCAAAAAATCACGAGCGACTACTTGTAGCACCTTATCCTCCTCACACCATACACCCGGTGCCAACTCCAAGCACACTATCTTGTTTCTGCAACGACAAATAGTCGATGAAATATGAAAGAAATGAACATTTTTGTCTCCAAGTCGAACCCAGTTCTCACGAAATTTTGAAACAAAAGAATCTCCTTATGCTCTAAGGTTTGGCTGTACTCAGCAAGTAGAGCTCTATCCTGGTGCCGACGGGATGGCTTGTGCCGAAAGGAGAGTGTGTTTCAATTAATTTCTATGAAATTTATCTATGTACATACATATATTTAACATCAATTGCGTTATGTATTATGTAATTCTCAAATATATTTATAGGTATGCAGAAAAATCATAATATATATATTAATTGCCTTAGAATTGACTGAAAATATCTATTTCTTAAAATGTACTTAGGAAATAATTTTTAAACGTATTAAGTAATTATAAGTAATTTATAAAATAATTTTTAAACGTATTAAGTAATCATGAGTAATTTATTTTAATTGATATTTTTTACAATTTCATTTATTTTCCAACAATTTCTTTCAAATTAAATATAACTTAACATTTAAGTCAAATCAACAAAGCATTTTTTTTAAGAAAAATTCTTTATACTCTGTGACAATAGCTCCCGTTTATAAAAAGATTGTACTTAAATTTCAGAGTGTTGGTCGATGCTGGACGTGAAAATTTTCTGCGAGTTTGAGGTCCCTACGGGAACGTACGCTTAATTACGAGTTCTACTACGGTAACATCAAGACAAAAAAAAAAACAAAGTTGTATATGTCTTAGCATTTTCATATGCTATAGAACAAATACTATTGCATTGGTATATATATTATTACCGTTTTGTTTTCGTAAAATAAAAAATAATTATATACAAGTGGATTTAAGATTAGAGGAAAAATTTAAAATTATAAAAAATAGAAATAACATTTGAAGCAATGAAATGTCAATAAAAAAAAGGAATTTCAATTAATTCTATCAAATGTATCTATGTATGTACGTATACTTAACATAAAAGATATAGCAGTATATATTATTTAATAATATAATATATAATGAAATAATAATTTACTCAAATAAATTATAAGTGAAAAAAAATCGTAATATATGTACAAAATCTATAAAATATAAATTAATCTTTAAAATTGACTTAAAATAATTATCTCCTAAAATATACTTATAAAATAATTTGAAACATATTAAGTTATTATGAGTATTTAAGTTAACTGATATTGTTTGCGTTTTCTTTATATTCTTAATAATTTCTTTCAAATTAAATATAACTAATTAAATGTTTAATTTAAATCAACAAAGCAATATATCTATTTCTTAGCATTTTCAGAATTTTTTTTTTAAAAATTAACTTTAATAAAAATTATATTTTAAAAATTATTTTGTATAATTTTATAAAATAAAAATGTGATCGCCAGTTTATGTATCCCTATATATATATAATAATTGTTTTTGCAGAAGTATCCGTAAATAATAATTGTTCTCATATGCTATAGAACAAATACTAATTGTATATGTATATATATCACTGCTAATTTGTTTTTGTAAAAATAAAAACAATTAGACACAAGTTGATGTAAGAGTTTATATAAATTATAATTAGAAATATCTTTGAAATATAAAAAGTAGAAATAATATTTGATATTCTAATGTCGTAATTTATATAAAAGTTATTGGTAAACTTCGTTGGATGTAAAACTAGTTAGTTCTACTGACATACATATCAAACGAATAGACCAAAACTAATAGATTGCACTGGCCCGTTAATATATATATAACTGGATGATAAAAATCGTTATACCATATAGTATTTTGAATAATTTTTTATGTGTCATGTGGCATTTACTTTTATTCTAAACAAAATATATGGCATTTATATTAATTGATAAGAATTTATAAAGTTATATAACTTATTTAAAGAATATAAAAGATCTAATACTATAAATAAATACTTAATTAAAATAATAATTTATAAAAATAATCTAAGTACAGTATAAAAAATAGTATAAAAATAATTATATTATATATTATATAATATTAATTTTTTAAAATAAAATTTACCATTTATAAAAATTTTAAATTATATACATATACTATTTAACGTCAATTTTTGAATAATTTTATGTATGGCATTTGACATTCTTCTTATTCTAATAACATATTGCTATATAAATATAAAATATTTATATAAATATATAAAATTAAAATATAAAAATATAAAGAATTTTAATATTATTTATATATATAATTATATATAGAGCTTATAATCGTGTATCGCACGGGTGTAAAATTAGTTCGATTATAAAAACACCGTAAAAAGTTGGAAGAGAAGAGCCGAGAGCATATTATTAATCGGACGGCTGAGATTAGTCAACTGAAACTAGTCGGTTATCTGGCTGCGCGGTTATCTACACCGCCGAGACACCCCTGCTTTGTTCGCCTTTAAATACCCGCTCTCTACCCTCCCCGCAGGCCGCAAACCCTCTCCGGCTTCCCTCACGCCTGCAAGATTTTGCTGCTGCTGTTCCAGGTAATCTAGGTTTAGGGTCTCCAACTTTGGGATAGCAGCAGCAACGATGTTGGTCTATCAGGATCTCCTCACCGGTAATTTCGCTAGATGTCGTTCTTTTTTTTAGATCTGTGCTTGATTTAGTTGGTTTGTAATGTTATGTTTGGATCTAGATGGATGGGTTACTGATCTGCCTTATCATCTGGTTCAGTGCTTGGTTCAATTGTCTGCTATTTGTTGTTAAGATTTCGGAGTGAATTCTAGTCTTGTATGATTGTTTTGTGATCGTTTAAAGAGGAATTTCAAGTTACACGGATGTTGGCAAAGGTATATTAGTTGGATTTGTGATTAATTTTCGTGATGTTATTCTTAGATTACTGATTCATGATTTTGTCAGTTCATAGGAAATTACAGTGTATTGGAAACTATGTCGGCCAATTGAGTAGTATAGTACAATGCTGGATTTAGGGATTAAGATAAATTTCATTGTCTCGTATCTAGTTATGTTTTAACGAATGCAGAATCTAATTTGCTTAGAATACACCTTATAAATGCATCAAGCTGCTGACTATGTGCTCTAGGTCCACTATTTGGGACGACATACGTTGCCCCTCTGGCTCTTTTTTGTGCCTGTGGGATGAACAAGTCCCTACATTATTTCATCGTAAAGAAATCAGCTTCACCTTTTACCCGTACTAGCTGATACTACTTGATGGGAAATTGTTAAAACTACTGAATAGTCTCTGTTGATATTATGCATGTACTTTTATGGACAAAATCTCTATTTATCGTCATACTCTATTCAAGAATTGGAACATATTTACTTGCCTGATGTTTTCTAAATTTTTTATGTAAATTATTGTAGAATGTTTCCGTTCCTCCAATTATGTTCTTATTCATGCCTGTTATAAATGGATTGTTTGCTGGTGGTACTCGCCATAGTTACTATTACTTAGCTAATTATTGTAATAAATAAGCGTTATATTTCTTAGGTGATGAGCTTCTGTCTGACTCCTTCCCATACAAGGAGATTGAGAATGGAATGTTGTGGGAAGTTGAAGGAAAGGTTAGTTCAACCAACCAACTTATCCTTGAGAATATTTTATAATTTCTGTTGCTTAGACAAAAATATGTATGATTGATTTTGGGTCATATTTCAAGATAGTGTATCAAATTGAATATTTATGTATTATGCTATTTCTAACGAATTTTATATCTCTCCTAAAATATCCGTTTATTGATTTTTTTTTCACTCTGTTTTGCCAGTGGGTTGTGAAAGGAGCTGTCGATGTTGACATTGGTGCCAATCCCTCCGCTGAGGGCGGTGAGGATGAAGAGGGTGTTGATGACACAGCAGTAAAGGTGGTTGACATTGTTGACACCTTCCGCCTTCAGGTTGGTCTTTTCCTTATATCATTGTACATGCATGGTAGCCCTTTGTTTGGTTAGGAGCAAGGTTTTAAGTGCCGTTTCGTACCGAGTTTCGGTAAATTTCAAACTCGATGCGTGCTGATAATAATATAAATTTTTTTTTAATTTTATTACATTTATATTTTTATTACAAAAATAAAATAAAATATGAATTAATAAAATAAAAAAATAAAGAAATGGCTTATTATTTTCCTCCTTCCCTCTCTTCCTTCTCTTCTTCTAATTTTTTTGTTTGTTTCCAAAAAAAAAAAGTTTGCTGGGCGGCACGGCCCGAAACGGAACCATGCCGCACGAAACAGAGCTTGATGGTCGCATGGCCGGAAAATGGCCGTGCCGGCTGTGTGGGTGCCAGATCCTCTCGGATCCGGCATGTTCCGGGCGGCACGCAGCGTGCCGCCTGGAATTTAAAGCCTTGGCGTGCTGCCTGGAATTTAAAACCTTGGCGTGTTGCCTGGAATTTATAACCTGTGCCGTCCGAAATTTAAAACCTTGGCGTGCCGTCCGGAATTTATAACCTTGGGTTAGGAGTACTAATTCTCTTTTGTTTTTTGGGGGTATTCTATAGGAACAACCTTCCTTTGATAAGAAACAGTTTGTCACCTTCATGAAGCGTTACATCAAGAATCTTACAGCCAAGCTTGAGCCAGAGCAGCAGGAGAATTTTAAGAAGCACATTGAGTCTGCTACAAAGTTTCTGCTCTCCAAGCTCAAGGACTTGCAATTGTAAGTTCATTTTATCTCCTGCTACTACGGTTCTGAAACGTTGATAAACTAATTTACACTTAGCTTTTATGTTGTGTTTATTTGATGTGCCTTCCTATATTCCTTGTCAAATTAAGTTTATACGTTGTCTTATTCGAATATGACTGGGACTGGTTGGTGGTTTGATTTAATGTCGTGTCTTATTCGAATTGGTTTCATTTAATGTTCCGGTATTCCATTTGCATGTCGTATTTTTTGTGTTTAATGTTTGGTGTACTTAAATTTGCAGCTTTGTGGGTGAGAGCATGCACGATGATGGAAGCCTCGTCTTTGCTTACTACAAGGATGGAGCTACTGATCCTACATTTTTGTACTTTGCCTGCGGGCTGAAGGAGGTCAAGTGCTGAAAAAGAAAGCACAGCCCCCACAGTTTAAGGTTATTTGTTGTAGTAGTCCTAGTATTGTGGGGTTTTTGTTCGCCATTTAAGCCTTGCGAGACAAGTTTGTCGGTTGCTTTTGACTGTGATATTGGTGAGGCAAGGATGTTTATTAGGACTAATAAATATTTAAATTGTGTCCAGTACTTTTTTTTTTTTTTGGCTATTGCTCCTTGGTTGGGAAAAATGGATTGGTTGGAATCATTCTCGTTGTGTGATATGCTTCAGAGGCACTGATTTGGAATGATTCTTAGCCTAGAGAAGAGTCACGTTATTTTTAATATTTTACGCAATAAAAAGCATTATAGTAGGAACAAATATCAACCAACTAACCTAGAAACGCCATCAACATGGATATAAATTGCCGAGCGTGGAGCATCTCCATCCTGAGTTTGAATTTAATTGGGGTGAAATTTTCGCATAATTGTTTTTTAAAGGAAAATTTGTTGTATCCCATAGCAGAAACATCCGTTCATGGAAAGTATGTATTAGAATTTTAGAGTGTCGGTCGGAATTGGATATGTGAGAATTTCTTACGAATTTGAAGACGTTAGGAGGGTATGCACTCGGTTTCACCACGATAATCTCAAAAAAAAAAAAAAACATGTATGTTATAAAATTTTCGTGCATGAATCTTTGCAGGACAGTGGGAAAGCAGTGACCTTTTGACAACAGTTCAAACACTACTATTAACCTTACAAGCTATCATAGCAATGACCTTTTGACGAAGGTACGTTGTTTAAAACTGAACTAAGAATATATCTGCTAATATAAGGAATGAAAACATAATCAACATTTACAATAACCGCAAATAATGCCATGGGTATAGAATGGTTGGATAAAACCAAAACTTAAGAATGCAATGAGAACACTTTCTTCTAATCACTAACATATGAAAAATGATGAGAACAGGTCATCATATTTAGTAGTAACATAAACGATGATAAATAGATGTTTTCCTGGACAGACTGGACTTTGACTATCAAGTTACACACTTTATTTAGAAAGAAAACTCAGAAACCTGAGATTCAAGCAGTATGGATGGACTAATAACAGACGTGTTGAACATTCTGGGAAAGATGGTTATGTTGGAACTCATCTGAAGTCAATGCGATGAAGCATTAGCCTTTGTCTCTGCGTTAATGCTTGTCCTTGGGCTTCTTGACAATCATCACAGTACAATGTGCATGGTGTGCGCAGTAGTCGCTCACGCTCCCCAGTACTGCTCTGCATGTTCAAAGGATTACCAAATGAATCTGTACTTCCATAGCACTACAGCATGACTCCCATTCGTAAGACAATGTATACAAATGAATTTATAATGTTTTATGGGGTATTACACCATCACTAAAGCTTTCTCATTGTTTCTTGCTTGTAAAGAAAGAATTGCTGCTTATGATGCAAGCTATCTTCTCCATCTGTAACTAAATGATTGGGTCTATGAGATGCCACACTATAAATTCCAGAGTACATGGTAGAACTACACTTACTTTTTCCTTTACTATTAGGCCCATATAATAATAGAGTCAGCGTAGACTACATTTATTTTCCCGATTATTAGGCTTATAAATTATAAAGTACATCGTAGAATTATATTTATTTTTCTTGTAGTAATACACGTCGAGAATGTTGCTGAGAGTTGAACCTTCTTCAGGTCAAGTTGGACCTCTTATCTTAAGCAAAACAGTGCAAGTTCATCACTTAACCTTTAAGGTTTAACACTTCAACTCTAACCTTTCTTAAGCCAATGTTGAACTTTGAATATGCAAATACCTAGCAGTATTCTTCCCAGCTCTTGGCTAGCTGAATCTTAACCATGGACATACCCTTAGAATACTACAACAACAACAGAATCTATTTCCACTGGTGGGGTCGGCTAGATAGATTCTTGTGTGCCAATATGCTCCACTTAGAAATATCCATGAAATCAAGGCATTAGCTGCTACGAAACTTCGTTCTCCTCCATATGGCATGCCTTTCATGAAGAGGGAGCTACAGAATATGTCGTAGATCCTAATGTCGCATTCCTTTTTAACATATTTGGCTTTCATGATAAGATCAATTCCTTCCTCAACTGCTTCTACATTTCTTTCGTAGGTTAAAATATTTAAGGAATTATGTCACATCGGCCTCTACTTTTGTACCCGTCTTTCCACTTAAACTCCTACTTTGTATAATTATTAAATTAAGCCATACTACATATATAAGTATTTTTTGGAAAATTTTGAATACCGAAAAAAAGAAGATTTTAATGTGGTATGCAATTTTTGTTTTGAAAATTTTTCCAATAGAAATGCCTCAAAATAGATATTTTAAGGCTCTAAAGTCTTTAATGTTTGCAAAACTTTTGGAGCCTCAATACATTTATTAGAAATATTTTTGAAAAAATTTTAAAGATAAAAGTTGTAGAGCACATCAAAATCTATTATTTGGTATTCTAAATTTTTCAAAAAATACATACATATATAAATATAAATAAATAAATAAATAAATAAATAATATATATATATATATATATATATATATGCGTGTTTGGAGTGATTTTGTAAGTTTCCTAAAAGTCAAGGACTTATTTGACAATATCTTGCAAAGCATGGGCTTTTTTTTTGACAATACCCCAAAATTTAACCAGGTTATCTCGAGTTCGTCATTTGTACATATGTTAATACCAATATTTGATGGTCTTGCTTGCTGAGTTTGTCATTTATTAATATGTCAACCCCTATGCAAAATGATGGAAATTTCGCACTTAAAAGTATTTAGAGGGTTTCAACTTCTTCCTTCTCATCGTTGTTGCTATTATTATTTATTATCTCTAGCAAAAAAAGCCCCACCTACCTATAAATGTCTAACAATGAAACAAGCTATTTCGTTTTTTAATGTTGTCAAAACAAACGAGGCATCTATTTTTCTTTTCTTTTTCCATTTGTAAAGGATGATTAGAAAGGATCTGAACCTTTTAAATGCCCCATAACCATGGCTACCAACAACCAGAATATCTGCCTGGTGTTTCTCCACGACCTCACATAGAACATTCCTTGCATCTCCCTCCACCACCTCAACTAGCACATTATTCACCTGAAATCCGATTGCAAATGTTAAAAACATAGGATAAATAGATCTCCAAGTACATTTGTATTTGAATAGAAGTCTCGGGGTAAACAAGTTGCCCCACAGAAAAATTAAGAAATGATGGCATAAGCAGTCCAGCCAAGTTTTAGATTTCCTTAGAAGTTGAAGATAAATCAATCATCTGTTTTAGTTGGAATAATTTTAAAGAACAATTAGTTTCTCCATTCTTTTTGTGTATAAACATAAGAAGTGAAAGATAAACATTCACTCCAATTCCTTTTGACATTTCCTTCTAATTAACATTTGGTGGTTCTTGAAAACTAAGACATCGTTAGAGGAACTAGGAGATCTGTGGATTTCATTTTGTTCTTCAACATTTGAAATTATTATTTTTTGGTCAGTTTTTGCATGTTAAGCATGCTTGTCAAACGACATCTTCTCTATCTAGGATCATTTTTAATAACACAGCATGCAGATCATAAAACGCTGTTTCTGAACCAGTGGCAGCATTTCAAAAAGCTTATCTGGATAACTTCTTCACTTGATGTTGATGTGGATAATGGCTCTAATTGTTTACTGCCGCACATTACAATACGTCACCATAAATCCCGTTAAAGGAATCTAACAGCTAACCTCAGGAAGGCGTACAAGCATAAAACAGCGCAAATCCCTATGTTAAAATAACAAAAATGAAAAATCAAACTTAAGTGGAAAATGACCCGCTTCTCATGTAGATAAATAGTTTCTCCAAAGCAAAGCAATATCCATTCCATATATCAACTGGCAAATCCAAAGCAAAAGAATGTTTTGTAGTGGATATAAGCGTAACATAGAAATAACTATGGACTTGGTGACTTGCTATTGAATCTCAACAAAGAAGGATTCAGATTACAATATAGATCGCAAGTTGACGTTCTTTTCTTTTGAAATCTTATAGACATATAGCTTATTATCATCATTGTATGGAATATACCTATAGCAGCATGCGACTTCTAGAATCAGGATCCCGGAACATATGAAACGGGTAACTCTTTGGAAGAACTAATATTGTTTGCCAAATAAATCATAAATACACTTTATGGATCTTCCAAAATGTTAGTAATGTTAGTAGATATTCTTTTTAGATCAAATTCTTTGCCGATCTTGAACTGAGGAATTGGTCCATTGAAAATGCATATTAAGAAGCCAAAATCTGTGGATAATTGCCCTTCTTGGCTTAGTGTGTCAAATCCTTCTTCCACACATCTTAACCTCCTTCCTATGATGATGAAGACCACTGCAACCCCACTTTCCAGCAGTCCTCCATTAGCCTGGATTCATTTAAGCTTCCTTTTCTTGAAATGCTTAACATTTTCGATCTGATCACGGTGGGTGAAAACAACTTTCTAGGATGAGAGAATATTCTAACATGTTGAATGATGTCATGAAAAGCACAAGTAAATATGTCCTCTTCCTTCAAACATTCACAAGATAACTTACACTTTAGAAAAATGCTATGTTAGTATGTTTAGTGTCCCTGATTGTTACGGACCCTCTTTTTCTATTTGATTATACAAGTCAAACTAACTTTTTCACATTAAAACCAGTTCACAGCCTACTGGAGCTCTTTTCCTAATGTTGATCATAAAAGGGGCCACCCGGAATCACAAAGTTCTTGCATGGTCCATGCAGGCTCTGGGAAGGGGGCGACAATTTCTCAACTAATGTTAGAGGTGTAAACATGTCGAGTTAAGTCGATCTTATGCGTGTCAAGCTCGTACATTTAGCTTAAATGAGCTTTTTGGATTTTGTTCTGGACTGTTCATTTAGTGTACTAACATAATCTAGCTTTTACCGACCTAATGTGCCACCATACCCTGCTTTTTATAGAAGGTACTTTTCAAACCCATGACCTTTTGGTCGTTATACATGATCTTTTACAACCGCCAGGTTTTCCCTCAATGTTGATTATAAAGTGCTTTTAATTCATCAAACAGCCAAATGATGTAGAATAAGCACTCAATAGCAGAAAATGAAGAAAGGATGGCAAATGAATTTCTGTTAAATAACATTAATTAGTGGAAGCAAAATTAATGTATTCTATGAATATATCATTTCTGTTTCTAGTATACCACAGTTTTGGAGGTGTTGGCTCGAAAGCTTAGTAATTCAAAAACACCCACAAGATAGGGACCAAACACCTGATGTTTCTTAGGATGAATAGAATGTGAATACTCAAAGGGAACTAGAAGCTGCTGTGCTTAAAGCAAACTTTCTGTTAAGTTTTTTTTTTTGCCCCCAAGTTATGAATGGAATTTTTTTAGTAATATCATTTTCACTATGGTCTACTCCTAATGCTGATGTTGAAAGCAACTTTTTACTTTCAAAAGAGAGGAACAAAAGGAAATTCACTTAGATCAAGTACATTTAGGTGCAGAGACTCATAAACGTACCTTGCTCTATACTAGATGGAATATATTACTCATGGTAGATCATGAAAATCTATGTTCTATTTCTTTCAGAATTTCCTTCCAAATGGATGGAACCTCATCGCTCGCTTTCTTGCTAAATCTAATTCTTTTAATTAATATTCAGTGTGCACCATCTGTAGGAATTGCCTCTATTGCGAATAATATGTAGAGACAAGATGTGAGTTAAGGGGAATGGAAATTCACTACAGTCCATAAATGTATAAAGACTATGTATTCATCTTCTTCTTCCTCTTCTTTATTTACTAGAAATTTTTTATCTTATTACCTTTTGCAGATAGAACTAGCTAAAAGGTTTCTCATTTTATTTACTTTTCCAAGCAGAACAACTTACTTTAAAAAGCGAAAATCTCAATCTGAAACAGTCTCATGAATCCAAGGTCAAAATTACCTCAACACTTTGGCAAATTATTTTGAATCCATATGTATTAACAAAACTACTCTTAAAAAAGAATGAGATGTTTGACCAACTAAAGTGGAACAAGTGAGCACAAGTCCACCATACAAGGTGCATATATATAATGAGGGAAACCCTCGTTACATGGCCACAGGCCCACAGCTCCACCATCCGAGGGGCAACTCCTGAACATGCAAGTCATGAGTATCGACTTGTCATGGGGTACAAGTAGAATGAATGCATGATTTTCCCCAATAAATGGGTCCACGTGAGTGTCGAACCCAGGTTAATGAGGTGGTCTCACCATTCCAACCACTGTAATACCGGCAACAATGTAAATTAATTACCTAAAGCATATTAAACTACATTTAGAAGACTGTTAAATGCTTAACTAAAAGAGACAATTAAAAACAAAATTAATATGTATTTCACCGATTTGGAGAAGCAGATCTGCTTCCCTTTCTCCACGACTGCGGCAGCGGTCTTCCGCAAATCGGACTCTATGTAAGGCACAGCACTCATAACACCTTCAAATCGAAGACCACAGATGGAATCAATTCTACAGAAGCAATTTTGTAAGCAATTACTCGGTTGATGGGATCAACGAGTAATCTAATCTTACCGGGACCAACGAGCGGCACGACAGTGGAGGCCAACGGCTTAGCATGGACGAGCACCAGTTTCAACGGCGATGAGGCGGAGGAGAAGCGGTTGATGGTCCACTCTAGCGCGTAGTAGCTGTGATCGCTCTCGTCTAAGCCTATCACCACCACCATCGCCGCTGCCGGCTTCTCCTCCGCCATTGTTGTGGGTCTACTACGCGTCAGAGAAATTCGGTGTAGCTACTACCTAGAGAAGTAGGCGTAGCAGGTAAATTGCGTCGAAAAGTGGTCGAATGAGATTGATGGTGCGTAGAAGGAAGGGAGATTCTTGAATGTAACGGTTATATTATATTATTTTAAAAAATTTATTTAAAAATATTTTTTTAAAAAAATTAATATTAAAATTGTAAATTTTGACAAAATTTATAATTTTTGTGTTCAAAATTTTTTCATAAAAATACTTTATAAATATATGTTGAGCTCCAAAATTTAATAAATTTGAAGCATGTTAAAAAAGTTTAAAAAATATTGTAGATTTTATCAAAATCTATAAATTTTATTTTAAAATAAAATTTAAAAAATAATCGTAAAATTTTTTTTTTTTTTAAAAGAGATATATTCTGACGTTGTGTAAACGTTTCGTTGTAAATTTTTACGTTGGAGGGGTTTACCGTAAGAAACAAGAAATTTACAACGCTTATTAATTATAAATAAATAATTTGTTAATTTTTAATATAACTTATTTTAATTAATATTTATATTTCTAAAATTGAAAAAATAATTAATTGGCAAATTTGGCAAATCGGACCCCCCCTTAACACGTATTTGGCAAACAGCGCCCCCCTCTTCAATTTTAAGTGAATCGCGCCCCTTTGTGCTGTGAAATGACCAAAATGCCCTCGCCTTCTTTTAACCCCCGTTCTCTAAAACCGCTCACTGTTCGCTGTCGCGTCACCGTCGCGTCGACCGTCTTCCCGCCCATCTTTCCCGCTTTTTCTACGCTGTTTTAATCCAGTCCGCGCTTATTCATCGCCTCTATTACCAAGCTCGCGCGTCTCTTTCTTCCTCTGCTAGTAAAGCTCCAAAAATGTCGGCGGATAACAACTCTCATTTCACTCATCGAATAAGGCAAAATCCATCCTCTTGCATCTCTCCATTTCCACCATCCTTTAGATTATTAGAAGACGACGATCTCGACTCCGAGAACTTCCCATGTGAGCCTACGCAGGCGACTGAAATGCGCGCAGGAGAAGACACTGATGACGAAGAAATGGCGGAACAAGAGATACAGCAAGAAGTCGAAGAATATGATCCTGATGATAAATTGTATATGGCGTATGATGCTTTTCTGACAGAAAACGCAAGTGAAATCCAACATATCCTTCAAAACACCACCGACGATCATGGAAACGCAAGCGAGCTGGACACCTATACCCTCAACTCAACATTTAGAGGTGGTGTTCCTCCTCTTGAAGACGAAGACGACGACGATCTGCCAAATCTGATGATTGGACAACTATTCTGTAGTCGAGAAAAATTCAAGGAATTCCTTCAACTGCATGCACTCATAGAGCATTTCGAAACAAAACCTGTGAAAACCAGAGCTGAAAAAATCGTCGTCAAATGCCGGAAAGACGAATGCAACTGGAGATGCGGAGGAAGAAAAGTTAGAGGAACAGAGGAGTTCATAGTGACAAATCTTGTTGATAAACATACATGCGGACCACTCATTGAACGTAAACACAAGCAGTGCAGCAGCAAGTTGATAGCTTGTAAGTAAATATTAAATCAATATTATTTTTCTACAATTTAAACATCTATATACATGTGTTCAAAAGTGTTCGCAGGTGTTCGCACCTGTTCGCAGGTGTTCGCGGGTGTTCGCGGGTGTTCGCAGGTGTTCGCAGGTGTTCGCACCTGTTCGCAGGTGTTCGCACCTGTTCGCAGGTGTTCGCACTTGTTCGCGAACACACCCGATCACCCGCGAACATGTGCGAACACTTGCGAACACCTGCAAACAGGTGCGAACACCTGCGAACACCTGCGAACACCAGCGAACACCTGCGAACATGTGCGAACACCTGCGAACACCTGCGAACACCCGCGAACACCTGCGAACACCTGCGAACACCTCCGAACAGGTGCGAACACCGATGAACAAAGTTTTTTTTATTATCCTTATTTTATTGATTGTATATAAGGGTAATACGTGTTTATTACACTACAGCGGAAATTGTTGATCAATTACGTGAAGATGAAGATTATACGCCAAAAATGATAATGACAGATATTCGAAGTAAGTACGGTTACGAGTGCTCGTATTGGCTGGCATATAAGGGAAAAGAAAGGGCACTTGAACACATTCGTGGAAACTTTGAAGATTCTTTTAATGACTTAAGACCACTAATGAGGGAAATAAGATTGCTGGATATTGACAACGACGTTGCTTTGAAATGCATAGGACTGCGCTTTCACAAGTTCTATTGGTCTTTCGGAGCGTGCAAAAGATCTTTCCGGCAGTACATTCCGCCAGTCATCGGTGTCGACGGTTGTCATCTTCGGGGTAAATACCCCGGCTGCTTGATGATGGCAACAGCGGTGGACGGTAACAGCCATTTACTTCCTCTTGCATTCGCTGTTGTTGAAATTGAAAAGAAGGACACATGGAAGTGGTTCCTAGAATTGCTAAGGGAATCGATCGGATACGTCTTCCCGCCACCTGTGATTATTACAGATAGGATGCGCGGACTTGTATCAAAAGATGGCGATGTTGTTGAAGAGGTTTTTCCAGAATGTTATCATTCTTACTGCATGGTTCATATGTCCAAAAATCTTGTAGGAAAAACGAATGACAGAATAGCAGCTAAATTATTCTGGGCTGCTGCAAGAGCTCGAACAGAGGGGCATTTCCAGCAAGTGATGTGCAAGATTTTAAAGGAACACGAACACCTGCGAACACCCGACGAACACCCGCGAACACCTGCGAACACCCGCGAACACCTAGTTCGATGTGTGAACACATACGATTCGGACGAACACAAGAGAATCTGCAAATTAGATGCACACAGGTGCTCGCGGGTGTTCGTAGGTGTTCGCGGCAGAAAGGGTCGCAGGCGATATATGGTGTTCGCTTTGCGAACACCCGCGAACACCCGCGAACAACCGCGAACACCCGCGAACACTTGCTAATATGTGCGAATGGCTGCGAATTTAACATACCAACTTAACAACGTCTACAATACGTTGTTCTTCCTCGCTTAGCTTTGTGAATGATGGAGCAGGCTTTCTCTCGTCGATCGTTATCATCTCTTTTTCAGACTGTCCATTCTTCACATCATTTTTAAGCAAATGAGGGACCTCCGATTTTTCCTCCCCCATCTGCGTATTGATGGCTTCCACAACACTCATAATATCTTCATTTGCTGATTGAGATTCTGCGACTACAACCTTTGCAGAACCTTGAGAAGGAATGTCTTCTTTTTTCTCTTCTTTCTTTCCCATGACCATCTCCACAGACCCAGCTCCTGGAGCAATATCTGCTTTTCTATCCTCCGATTCTTTCTCCTTATTCTTTTAGGCGGTCCAGGTCATCCACCAACATCAATAAACTGGCCGGAACTCTTTGTCCGGGCTCAGTGAAAAGAAACGCAGATAATATGTACATTACCCATAATTTAACATACTGTTCCGCTTTTTCCACGTTGTTTCTGATTATCCGCATCTTGTTTGAAATTTCCTCAATTTTGGGGTTGCGGCCTTTGAAGCTTGTTTTTGCGATGGGGATGTCGTTGGTATTCGCTTGATCCTGGTCCATCGATATCACCTCTCCTCTATTGGGCAATCCAAGAAGAATAGCGACGTCTTGCGGCGTAAATTCTAACCTAGCGCCGGCGAAGACGAAGAACGAACCCTCCACCCAACGCCTGGCGATTTCGCTTAGTCTTGGACGATCCCCTCCAATGGGTGGTAGCTGCAGAAAATGGAGAAAAAGGGAATGCGCAGCGATTGGAAGATGGTAGTCCTTCAGCGCTAAGCTTTTTTCCTCGTCGTCTGTTGTAAAGTTCTCGAAAAGGTTTCGGGAAAAACACCTCGTTTTTACTGGGATTGCTGGAGACATTTCCGTCGGCGTTGAGGGACGCACAATAAGGCGGCGACTGTGCGGCGGTGGCGATGGAATCGATTTTGAGACACACACACAGAAAGAGAGAGAGAGAGAGAGAGAGCGCGAGAGAGCGAGAGAGCGCGAGAGAGAGAGAGAGAGAGCAAGCGAGAGAGCTAAGGAGAGAGAGTGAGTGGGTTAGGTTAGGTCTGGCTGAGCGGTATTCCAAATACCGCTCAGTTTTAACGTTAAGAAGGCGAGGGCATTTTGGTCATTTCACAGCACAAAGGGGCGCGATTCACTTAAAATTGAAGAGGGGGGGGTGCTGTTTGCCAAATACGTGTTAAGGGGGGGTCCGATTTGCCAAATTTGCCTAATTAATTACGAAACTAGAACTGAATCATCATTCTAAATAGCGATTAGACTTTAGCACAGCGGCTCATAGCAGTGCGCTGCCAAGTTGACTAAACTCGTCGTTCTAAATGGTTACCTTTCGCACAGGATTATGCAAGAAAAATTGAAACTAGACAACGCCTCTAAAAATTTAATTTTAAAATTTTAAAATTTAAAATTTTCAAAACTTAACAATGACTTCAGAGCCGATATCTATTCATATGTGAGTTAGATTTTGCAATAAAATTATATGTAGATTTGAAATGTCATATTTTTGCACCCGTGGGTCGGATTGGGCCTGGGCCGTTTGGCATTGAAAAGCTTTTCTCAAGAAAATAAAAGATGGGCTGATTGTTATCCCTATAAAAGTACAATTATTTGATATTAAATTTATTCCAATTATCTAGGTAGAAATATCGTACATGTATGTCTATTTCGCTTCTAATATAAGATAATAATTATACATGCCAAATTAAATTAGTTTTCAAATCTTTTTTCATTTTAATTAATGCCATTTTTGCTATATGCATGTCATTAACTTTTCACGGCTTAAGCGTAACTATTTAAATACATTAAAATTTGAATATGTTGAAATTCAAATGAATTATGGATTCTATGTAAAAATCGTGAAAGGTTTTCTTTTACAATTAAAAAAAAAAGACTATTATTAGATCCAAATAATAGCAAATACCTTTTTTGCATTAATAACAATATCTATTCATTTTCCATAATTCATTTGAATTATGGATGTGTTTTTCTGCGCATCCGTTATGAATTTCATGTGCGCGTGTTGTTAAATATTTTTCTAAAACTAGAGATAGTTTATGTAGGATTTCATTGAAAAATTCAAAGTAGGTTATTGGAGGCTATTTGCAAAACAAAGTTATGGGAACTTTTTAATGTAACATTTTGTTGCAGTGTGTCCTACAACGGTAAATCACTCCAAATAAGCCCCACACCCCCTCCCAAAATTCTGGGATTTCATTTTAGCCCTATTTTGCTGACATGGCAGCGTACCGTCATGTCAGCAAAAATGAATAGCTATTAGGAACTTTCTTGATAAAATTCTAAATTTTTTCTATCACTTAAACTAGATCTCACAAAAATTGTAAGTTCTCTCTGAACTTATGATAAGGTCAATTAAAACTTTACTGACTTTCAAGTTCTATAATAATCTAATTTATAGAAGTCGATATATTAACTTAACTAATATGGGATAGGCCAACTCCGGCCAATCTCGCCAGGTCGGCAGGACAAGCCTAATGATGGCAGGCCCAAAGGTCAACTACACTAGTGGTACGATGACATTTGGCGGATAGCCCACTCTTTGTCCGATTAGTTGAAGAACTACGTCTATCCTAAAAAAAGTGCGCCTTAATTAAGGAGTCGTCTAATCACCCACCTCAGCCGTTCAAGGACACTTAGCAAAAAATTTTAGACATGATCCTAAACAGACCCAGAAAGAGACAGAGATGTTTATGAGCAGAGAGAGAAAAAATATTTTTTTTGCAAAATTCCTCTGACTAGTCTAAAGAATCGATTGTATTCCTTCTCATAACTCTTTTCACCAACTTTTATAAGTATCATTAATTAATACATATTTATTTTCGTGATCTTAGACTATATCGATAGTTGAACCATGCCAATTTTTGTGTTACTATATATTATCTGCACTAAGAGTCACATTAAGTGCGGTGCCACGCACTTTGGGACCCCACAGAGTCTCCTTGGCCTCGTCATAAACCACTCTCTATTGTGTTCTAAAAGTGTCAATTAACCATATGTTTGAGTGGTTTCTAGTTATCTAGGGCTATTACGTATCAGTCTCATAGTTTTCCAAACTTTGCATGTCAATCTCTACAAGTGGAAAAACATACTAACAACGTGATTGTTGCACATCACCACGTCAGCGCGTTTTTCTATTTCATATACAGATTTGTAAAATTCATAAAAAATGAGAGGATGATATGCAATTATCCATTCCCTTTTTGTTTAGTCACGATGTATGTTTGGTCCGTTGCGATGATTTACACGCATAGGTTAAATCACCATTTAAAGATAATATCCTGCTTGTAAGACAGATGGTATAGCTTTTCTCTTTTAAATTGGAGATCTTAGATATAAACTTTCAAGCGCCATCTGCAATATGTAGATAATTTATCATCTCTATACTCTTGATTGAGATTACTCCGTTGATAAAATATGAATGCATCGCCAGTGAATTTATTTGTTACCATAATCGTATAAAATAAACAAATTATGAACATAATTTTTTTGATGATGATCTTTACAAAAAATCCACTTAAAGGCAACATTTGTTGCTTTATTTCCTTCGTATATAGCTTTTATACATGTATGTGTGCGCGCGCGCGTGGGCTTTAATTTGGTTTAATAGACATCAACAATTGGAGTGACGCGAAGTGAAGCCTCTTAATTTGGAACAATGCAAGTGCACCACGTCGTAATTGTGTATAATTGAGACTCCATGACTTAATCAAAAATTGGGGCCAAATGATATATGTATGTACACACACACACTATGCGCATATGATATGTATGTTAAAAATAATTAAAAATACAATCGGACTATTTTTTTCAAACTATCCAATCAGACTGAATATCAGTTTTGCAATACATAAAGTGTATGATGAGCTACTATCCAACATTATAAAACTTTGTGATGAATGAGGTTGTAAACACATTATGGGGGTTCAATTTGTCCCAAGGGGAGCGTCACTATAGCGGGAACAAAGGTTGCCAACCTCTAATATTTCAAATAATAAAGAAATACATAAATAAATTAAAAGAAAAGTATGAACTTAACAGCTATATAGCCTAGTTTTGATAAGACATAGATGTTACCAGCCAATGGCAAAATAATAGTTCCATCAACCACAAGATTCAAATTTATGCATAAAAAAAACAACAACAAAAGGATGATGAATTTGGCTTTTCTTTCCTTTTTTTTGTGATTAATGTTAAAAAACTCTACCCATAGTCAGTTTATTTTTGTACGACCATCGTAACAAATAAATTGATAGATAAACCGATTTATATTCCACAAATCGAAAATTCTAACCTTTCGAGTGGCAGTTCGAATGTCGTGTTATTCTCCACAGAGTACGGAGTATAAATTTCACACACTTTTATATATAGTATTTGCGGAATTCAGAATTTAAGACCTTCACTAGTCAGTTTATTTTTGTACGACCATCATAACAAATAAACTGATAGATAAACCGATTTATATTCCACAAATCGAGAATTCCAACCTTTCGTTGGCAGTTCGAATGTCGTGTTATTCTCCACAGAGTACATAGTATAAATTTCACACACTTTTATATGTAGTATTTGCGGAATTCAGGATTTAAGACCTTCACTTTATGAGATAAAAGTTTTAACAATAAGTACTACGCAACCTTGACCGTTTTTCAATGAAGAAGAATGCCAAATTGCCAATATAATCATTTTCCGAAATCTTGGTTAATGAGATGATGATTTATGACCTAATCTTAGTGGAAGCGAGCAAACCTTAACTGCAATAATCCATAACATTCATTTCATCGGTTTCAAATTAAGTACAGCCATGACGCTTACATCGGATAGTTGGGGCTTACGCTTAGATCGGATAGTTGGGGCTTCCACTTTATGAAAGGGAGATCTCATATTTGAATTTCTGCAAGTGCCACCGGCAAAAACGTGAGGATTTATCCCCTCTGTACCTCGTGGAGAAAAACATAGGTCTTTAGACCTATCCAGATCGAAATGCTGGGACTTATCGATTGGTGGAATATAGATCAGTACCATCTGTGGGTTTATTTATTACGACGGTTATAAAAAAAAGATTAATTACGGATAAAATATTTTTACGATAATCTCAAATAAAAAGTACATTCTTTTGGAAAAAGCAATTAAAAGCTTTCAAGAAAGCAGGAAGTGTTCCCTAAGAAATCTCCATACAGCAATTGAGTTTGGTGATGTCCCCTATTGTTTGAGGAGATCAAAATCTACAAATAGTTAAAAATTTTACATAAAAATATTTAAAAATAGGTCAAATAAATCGATAAAAATTTTATATAAAATTTCGTGATGCATGCTCATTAAACGAGTGGTCAGGATTTTTGGCCACAGGCGAATCGTCTGTGGTTTAGGCCACAAACGATCCGCTCTCCGAAAACATACCCACTAACAAGAAGAGCAGATCGTCTGTGATAAAACCACAAACCATTCGCATGTGCTTTAGATCATGACCTTCTACGATTCGCCTGTTGGAAAAATACTATCTTCGTAAAAATTCGACTTCAAACTTTAAGCGCTTCCAAAGTGTTTTCGCAAGTTCTCTAAGCTTGCTATGCTTATCCAAATTTGCTCCATTGAGTAGTGAGGATTTGTATACTTTGGAGTGATTTTATAAATTGTTGAAAAAAGTAGTATTTTTGGTCAAAGTTTTGCAAAGAATAGGCTTTCATGACTGTGAAACCACAAATTTCAAAACTGAATTTTTGAAATTGCGTTCTCAAATAAATATTTAAGATTCGATCTCGTATCGCCAAATTGGATAATTTGACATTAATTAAATGCGCATCGCAATACCTCTGATTAAGGAATAATCTCAATTCATAAAGCAAAATAGACACATTAAAAAAAAAATCATTTCATTGCTCCATGTTAAAGAATACAATTAGGACAAAAATTAAAATAAATTATGTATCCATATGTGGTATGATTCCCATGCGCGTCCTCTCTCCAAAATCGGTTAGAAGCGTGTTGGAATTATTCGTGTTAAGGCTATTGTTGAGTAATTCGATTTGCGTGATATAGACCACCGCCATATATTTATTGTGCGTGATATAGACCGTCGTCATGTTGTTATGCGTGATATAGACCGCAGCCATATTTTGTTGCACGTAATATACACCGCCGTCGTATCTTGTTGTACGTGATACAGACCGCCGTCGTATTTTGCTGTGCGTGATATAGACCGACGCAGCATCTTGTTGCGCGTGATATAGACCGACGCAGCATCTTGTAGCGCGTGATATAGACCACCGCCATATTTGCAGCGCGTGATATATATGATATAGACCGCCAACATATAATTTGTTGTGCGTAACACTAAATGCCGTCGTATATTTTGTTTTCACGATGTTTGAGGCTACATGTTTATGTTGAGGTTTAGCCCTTCAATCCATATGGTATCTTTATGGCATATCATCGGGTAGGATAGCTGCATGAGAGAACTTTTAGAAAGATCGAGATCACTTTCCATATTCGTTCATCCGTTAGGCATTTCTATGGTGTGATCTTATTTATCTTCATGTATATGTTCATACAGAAGTATATTCTGCAAAATCATGAATTTCCATACGTCCAGTAAGTGTACAAACTATGTCTTCATATATTTCTTGTTCATCCTCCTGCCTCCTTCAACAATGATGCAATTACTCCAAGCATTAGATAGGTTCGAATGGTCTTGTCTTCGTTTCCGCGATGACTTGGTCTTCGATTGCGGTGAGCTCCGAGTGCTCCGACGGTCTTCTTTGATGGTCTTCGGGAGTCTCCGAGCGGCTTCACACTTCAAGCGGTGTTATCTTCGTCGCCGATGAACTTCGAACAGCTTCAAGCGGAGGCACATTATGCTTGATTTTTATTTTCATGCATCCAGCAAGCATGTGAATATTTGTTCTATGTCCGCCTGCTTCCAATCTATGGTATTGTCATCTTTGTCTTCATATATATATGTACATCGTCTCTGTTGTTTCATGTTCGCAAAATTTGATCCAACATCGGAATGGCCTATTTTTCATTTCCGGGGTTCCTAATGACTTTACGTGCAACTTCGTCAAGCTTCGAGCGGCTTCGACAACGTACTTGGTGATCCTCGGACAATTCCGATGGCCTCCGGCGGTCCCCGAACGACTTTGTTTATACCTCCAGTAGACTTTGGGTAGTTTGTTTTTTTCTATGAACAACTTCAACGGGCTTGTCTTCATCTCCAAAGAACTGTAAGTGATTTCCATTGTGTTTCCGGCATGGTTTTCGATGCCGGTCGGCACAGTCCGTGCCGGGCGGTATGTGCATGTTCCGGCAGTTGTCGACACGGTACGAACCGGCACAGCACGTATCAAAAAATCTTGTATTTAAATTTTTTAATTAATTTTTTATTTATTTTTATTTTTTTAAAAAATAACAAATAAATATATATCGGTACAGTCGGTACGCACCATTGGTACAGTCGGCAGGTGTCAGGTTCTGAGTTTACTGAAACTCGACTCGGCTCGACACAGAAAACCTCGGTACAAATGTACTTAAAAGACTACTCTTTTCATTTGTCAAAGCAAAGCTGTTGCGTTATTTTGATCATGTCATTACCATAGTATGTGGTATGACTTTGTGAAAAAACCTTCAAGATTGCCATTATCTTGCTGCTTTTAACATTTCACGCTTAGAGACTTTTTGGCCAGTACCAATCCTTGTATATCATTATAGGTTTTTCATGTTTGTTCAGTGCATTCAGTTTTGCTCTAATATGCTGCAGGTAAACCAAAAGCTGCTTGGTTATCTACAAGGTTGGTATACATTAGTCCTTTTCAATGAATTGGGAGTTGGAAATTGCATCAAAGCTGAAGCTATCAATTTCTTGCTTGAACAAATTAAAGAGGAAATATTTCACTTTGGCAGAACAATATGAGCCCGCAGGCTGCGTCTGCCAAATGAACAACAGAACGGTGCGCAATCTGCAGATGGGTTGAAAACTGGGATTATAATAAGATTATTATCTGTATAGGGTACTTTTTGTTATCATTTGTACATCAGTTCTAATATCACTTAGCGAATAGGTTATTTTCCTCCCAGTTACAGCATAAGTGTAGAGGTTATGAAGACATAGTCTTACATTTATATCATTTCAGGTGCCAAATAACTGTTCATCAGGAATGCTATGGAGTGAGAGGCAAAAAGGATTTCACATCTTGGGTTTGTAGAGCATGTGAAACACCGGACAGTTAAAGGGACTGCTGCCTTTGTCCTGTAACACGTGTGTTTCTGGATTTCTTTTGAGCAAAAGAGTTTTCTACAAGTTGCCTTCAAATTGTTTCCATTTTCAGTCATAATGAAACCTTTCTGTGTATCAACTCCGGTTCTACTGAGAAATGAGTCATCACATTATGGTTACAGAGGTCAGTATGGAAGTTTAATGTTGAGAATGCATCACATCCTTTTCAACAGATGCAAACACTATCACGCTCCCAAGTGTGACGTCGCCGACAGAGATGATCAGAGAACAGATTTGGGAAGAAGAAGACCAAAAACTCGGAGGAGAAAGAGAAGAAAGGAAGGGGACGAGGAAGCCAGAAGATGAAGATAGTAGAGAAAGCTTTATTCAAAAATATGCACACACAATACAAAGGCTTGGGCCCTTATATAGGCCACTCACTTAGACCACCAGATTGTAACAACCCAGCCTGCCAACTAACAAGCCCAACTACCTAATTAACTAAGGAGACATCAACTTATGTTTATTTACATTTTATATGCCACTTAGTATAAAGATCATGTATTTGTGTGTATGATAATACAGTATATATGAGTGTACTGGATCAATTTCATCATTTTCAAACAAATATCCATTTGTACAGCCATTAGCACATAGTAAAATAATCATACACTCCATAAACCACCTAACTAAATCATCAAATATTAGAAAAATATCAAACCACACCTTGGAAATGTTTCCTACAATAGGACCCACAATCTAAAATTATTATTTTTTTGAATTTTGTTAATTATTTTTTTGAATTTTGTTAATCAAATGGAGGGACATAGTCTCTTATTATTTAACTAAACGTACAAAAATAGTACCAGTTGTATTAATTTATAATAAATCATAAATTTCTAATAGAGACGAAATCCAAAGATATCGTCCAACGTAACGAAAAGTTCGTAATGCTAACCACTTTTTGGTGCGCAAAAATAATACCAGATGTATTAACTTATAATAAATCATATAAATTTCAAATAGAAACGAAGTCTAAAGATATCCCCCAAAGTAATGAAAAAGTGGGTAATGCTAACCATTTTTTGGGGCGTAGTTGTATTTTTTATGGAACTTTTAGGTGGATGTAGCGCATCTTACCACACAAAAAGATCTGGTGTACCATACATACAACTGCAATCCTCTGACAGTACAACTAACTAATTACGTTCTGCTGCTTTATCACGCCCAAAGCATGTCTGGTAGCTAGCTGGATCACGCCTGTTCCTAGTCCATACATGTTTCTTTTCTGTTTTGATGTTGCCTTCTAAAATATTTTTAAAAAAATATTAAATATAAAACTTCTAATTGTTTTTTTTTTAAAAAAAATTATAACTAGGTGCCGGAAGAAAACCAGGCCTACAACTCATTAACACTAGGTCGAAAGATTCGGATTTCAATAAACGTGAGTTACCGTACCGCTTTATTTTTTATTAAGATGTATGATAAAAATCGAATTTGACAGTCACAAACCAAACAAAAATAAAATTGTATTTAATTTTTTTTAAAAATATATATATATTTTTAAATAGATATTTTACTGCTAAAAAGTCTTACATGCTAGCGGATTAATTTTTAAATTCATAAAAACTTTGATGTCTCAAAATATCTATTTAAAAGTATTTGAATATAAAAATTACAAATCACATCGAAATATATTTTTCTCATTTAAAACTTCTCAAAAAATAATTATATAATAGTCAAAATAATTTTAAAAAAAATTGAAATAAAGCTCTGATTTGTGAAAGACTTTGAAAATGTGGGGTTGCTATGTAGTGGTGTTTTTTTTTTTTTTTTTTTTTTAAAAAACATTTTATCTGTATTGTAATGAGGTACAACGCTCCTAAAGTACACAAGATAGAGATAACTTATAAAATTCTCATGACACAAAGTATATCTTAAAAATTATAAATACAACAAGGGATAGATAGGAGCTACATAGTCGCATTTATATAAATGTCATAAACTCGCGCCACGACCGATCACATCGGCTCACCTGAAGACATGTCCGAAAGTGTAGACGTGATAAGATACTGCTAAAGATGAATTCGACAGTGATAAGCCATTATATATAACAACATTAGAGTTATTTATAATATCAATTGTTATGTGATATCTAGACCTTCATAGTGAATCGGCGGGGAAGTGCGGCTGAAATGTAATATAGAGAGTTAGTTCTTTCAAAACTATGTGATACTAATAAAATTTGGTATTGAAAAATCTCAAAAATGTACCTTTAAAATTATGTATCTTAAGTAGCTTAGTTATGCCTATGACAGCGTCAACACCTTTTATGTTTCCAATCTCCCTCCATAATTATAGTTTTACATGTTGGACGGCATCTCCGATATCCACTAAATTAGTAGGTGATCGAGCTCGTACTCGACCGATATATTAAGTGTTCGAAGACAAAGTAGGCTAAGAAGCGTTAACACGCAATCGCACAAAAACACAATTCTTAAACCCTCGGCTAGAGCATAGATAAAATTACGGGTCGGACACAACCACCGAAAATTGTATCACTAATAGTATAATAGATGTACAGAACGTCCGAACTCTATAGGTAGTTCGGACTATTTCTCTCAGTCTCTCTAATACAGTATAAGCCAACCCCCTCATCATCAATAATGGAAAATATTTATAGATTCCGTCAAGCAGTTAGAGAAGAGATAAATGCGGATTGTGGAGATCCGCAATACGTGGACAATGCATTACCGAATCGTACCACGTGCTGCCTCCTCGACCACCAACGGCCGAATCTTCTGCTTGTCCTTTCCTAAACAATCAGCTAGACTTAGTCAAGTCCGTGACCGATACACCGATGGTACGTCGGTTAAGCAAATGAGCACCAATGTCACTTGCTCGCCACGTGTCCTACCACATTGATGACTATATCAGCAGGCACGTCCATTTTCTATCTGTGCCTCCAGTCTCATTTGTCTTGACAAAACCATCCTTCGTCTTTCTGCAAGGAGGACGAACAATAGTTTAGCGCATGATCTATGCTCTTTTTATTTTCTAAATTCTTAACTGCTTTAAAATTTTTTTTTTAAAACATCTAACCGCTTCGTTTAGGTAGGCAAATATTTCACATCTCACTGACATTATGTAGTATTAAGTATTTACTTAGCTAAAATAGTTCTGTTTTCGATATGTTAAATTTTAAGAAAAATAAAAAGAATCATTCAACCATTGTTGCTACTGATACCTCCTTTCATATTATTATATTAAAAATATTCTATGTCGGAGACATCCTTAATATGTTTTATAATTATTATTTAATAAAATAATAAAATATAATAATTTATAATCAACTGATCGATACGTTATATTTGACACATTATATAATTCAAATTACAAAAACTCGGCATGAAAACCTTGATCTTAACACCACTATATATATATATATATATATATATATATATATATATATCGAGCAATTAATATTAGTCCAATTGATTAGCAGAACTGGATATTCGAAGAAAATTAAAAAAAAAATTTCCTAACGAAGAATATATTAAAGGTTCGAATCTCAACAATATTTTATTGTAGTATTTTATTATTTATCACTCATTATTCAATCGAAATATAGGATAAACAATTATGCTGTCAAGATAAAAAAGAATGTCTAAATAACTATTAACTAGTAAAATCTATATCCACTCTTAGTATGAGCGACCCAAGGTGCGACTGAAAGGTGTATGCAGTCGCGCGAGCAGCATGGCAGAGAGGTAATTCAGCTTAACATCGGGTGCTAATTACCAGAAGAAGGCATGTGAATGGTGTCATTTTAACCTGGAATACTGCAGTCACCAGTGTCCTGATCCCTAGAAATCGAACGGCTCTGATTTCCAGGAATTCGAAATTCGGGCGCGGAGGCATATCGCCGATAATCGTGGCAGCTCATGAGTATTATTATGATTACTCGCACCCGCACGGCCCAGCTTAAAATATTCTGTCTCATTTGGCAGGAACATTAACCTTGAATTTCTCATTATTCTACTTATTATTATTATTATTAGTTTTTAAAGGATTATTATCAATAAGATCACATTAAAAAAAACTTCTATTAAATTCGAATTTTACGTCATCATTTTAATTCTTTTATATTAATAAAATTATTATTTTGTCAAACACCAAGTAGAATAAAAATAACTTAATATCTAAATACAATGTTCGAATTGTCTTTTTCTCACGTGCCAACTATATTTTATTTTAAGTTTTTTCTTAATTTTTTTTTCAATTCCATTATTGCAATTTTTTTTCCTTTCTTTCTTTTATTTTTATTATTTCTTTTTAGCCAGGTTTTTGTATTTTAGGAAAATTTCATTTCAATGGTAACTTTCTTAAAGTTGTAAGTTGTTAGAAATATCCGATAATTAAAATTTTTCTAATAATATAAATCTAAATTCTTATTCCAGACGGTTATGATTCTAATGTTCCTTAATCAAACACCTGCAATCGAAACAAACAGTTATAATTTTCATTCCATATGGTTAAAATATCAACCAAATATTTTCTAAATGTTTTAGTATCACTTATTTTAATCAACTTTGGTTGAGTTATTGTTATCGTTATTTTTTCAGTACAACATAATTTTTTTACTTAAGTTCATGACTTTGGCAGGTTTTGCACAGATTATCTCTAGCTTAATATAATCTGCAGCCATTATAAAGACTTCTTTTTATTCACTATAAAAATTTATTTATTTGGTATAAAAATTATTAAAAGTACTACGCCGATGCATATTTCCTTAATAGGTCCGACTATATTATATGAAGAAATTGAAAAGCTATTTTTTACATTTGCTAATAAGGAAAATAAAAAAGCAGTGAAAAATTTGTGAACACGCCATGTGGCCTAGTAAAATCGAACGCCTACTTTTATATTATAGATAACACAAGCACTATCTTCGTGCTGCGACTTTTAAAATTCTTTTGTGTATTTATATAGTTTAAAATAATACTAATAAGGTGTTTGATTGGTATTTTAATGGTATAGAATGAAAATCATAACCACCACCGATTGTATCTTTTTGGTTGAAAGAATATTAGAATTGTAACCATCTGGAATAGAAATTGGTTTCCTGTTATTAAGAAAATTCTAATTACCGGAGGTCTCCACCGGAATAAAATTAGAAAATTCACCTACAATTTGATTCCTATTTCATAATGTACCGAACGTTATACAATTAGTAGTCATTTCTAATCCGATTTCACTGTATTCCAATTTCGATATCTATTCCGATTCTAACTTGCCAACCAAACGCCACATAAGTTAAAAATAGTTATAACTTTTAGAAAAAAAGTACTTTTGGACTAACATTTAGAAAAAAAAAATACTTTTGGATAAATAGTTAAGTTAAAAAGTTTGGATAAAAGAATTTAGTTAAAATATATTATTGTTGTGAAAAATATTTTATTATTTTTGTATATAATTAGCTTATAAATAAGAGTAACTCTTCTATTTTTAGTGATACTGGCCTTATTTTAAAAAATTATCAAAAGAAAAAAGAAATAAGAGATAATAGCGTTCAAATATGTCATACTTTATTATTCTGCAAACTATTGGAAACCAAATTAAAAATAAGTATAAAAAAATACAAAAAAAGATATTTTTAATAATAATTATAAGAACGAGAAGTTGTGTAATTTTATGATTTATCAAAAATTAGAGGATTATTATCAAAGATATTTTTAATAATAATTATAAGAACGAGAAGTTGTGTAATTTTATGATTTATCATAATGAATAATTCTACAAGTTATCAAATAAAATAAAATAAAAAAACAAAATAAGAAATAAAATTCAAATAAAAAATAATAATATTAAAAAATATCAAACAAAATGAAATAAAAGTTTAAAGTAATAAAATAACGAATATTAAAAAAGTAAAACAAAAACCAGAAAATTAAAACATTAAAATAATAGAAAAAATAAAGAATAAAAAAAGATAAAAAATTAAAAGAAATATAATAAAATTATAAAAATTATAAAAAATAAAAAAGTAAATAAAAATATTAAAATAACAGAAATAAATTAAAAGAAATGACAAAAATTATTAATATGAATAGTAATTTTTTGTCATAATTTTCTGCTCTCTTTTAGTGTGTATGTATATATATATATATATATATATATATATATATATATATATATATTATTATTATTATTATTATTATTAGATTAGAAGATTTTTCAATAGAAAATACTAGAAAGAATAATGAAATTACTTCTAATTTTTCTAGAGAAAAAAGAAAAAATATAGCTCAATGCTTCACAAAAAATATAGTTATTATAAAGTTTGTAATATATATATATATATATATATATATATATATATATATATATATATATATATATATATATTATTAGATTAGAAGATTTTTCAATAGAAAATACTAGGAAGAATAATGAAATTACTTCTAATTTTTCTGGAGAAAAAAGAAAAAATAGCTCAATACTTCACAAAAAATATAGTTATTATAAAGTTTGTAACGGTGTTCAAAACACATGGTCATAGTTTTTAGGCAAGAGATGCCTTCCAAGCTAGTATCTGACTTGAAGTATACTCACCCGACAACGACATTCTACTAGATTTTAACATATCGTATTACGTATAGTGCAACATATATATGAGAGATTTTTAGATGTAACGGTTACACCACGTCACTCTGTGTAACGGAAAAAAAATTTATTTAGTAATATTTTTTAAAAAAAATTTCAACATCAAAGTTATAAATTTTGACAAGATTTACAATTTTTACGTTCAAAATTTTTTCAAAAATTTTTTTTAAAAATATATTTTGGGGCTCCAAGTTTACGAGTTTGAAGCGAATTTAAAAATATTTTTAAAACTCGCTAAACCCGTTAAACTTTGGAGCTCTAAAATATTATTTATGAATATTTTTTAAAAAAGTTTTGAACATAAAGTTATAAATCTCTTCAAAATCTACAAGTTTCATTTAGAAAGTTTATCAAAAGAATAATCGTAAAATTTATTTTTTTTATTTAAATACGAGGAAGATATATGTTGACGTGGCGTATATATTTCATTGTAAAACTTTGCCGTGTATATACTGTCAGCATAATATTCATGTATATATATATATATATATATATATATATGTCACTAACAGATAGAAGAGCTTCATGAGCGGCTGCTTACGACACGTTCACCCCTTCGCCCCTAAACACATGATAGATATTAGCAAGAAGACATTTTTCTTGCAACATGGTTATATATTGCCGAGATTTTTTTTCCCTGACTTTACAAATGATGAACTCTTTTTGGTAGGATAAACCGAGATTTTATTGAAAAGTTTATTTAAATGTTTCGATGTTTGGTAATGTAATTGAAAATTTAGGTGGTATCGATTACTTGTGTCGTAGTTATTCTAACGGACGGCATAATTGATAATTTGCTCCCAACTTCTTGGATTGGTTACGTATGGTTGATCCTCGAAATAGGCTACATGAGCCAGTACTTGTTTGCATCGTAGAAGATTGGTGCGAGCATCGGGCAAGTGCCCCCCTAATATTCAAGGGAAAATTATGCAGCGCCATTCGTGAAAAAAAAACCAGTAATTTATCTCAACTGTTTTTCTTTTTTTTTTTTTTTTTTTGGTAATGAGATGAAACCATTTATATGATAAATATTAAATTATTTTATTAATATAATTTTTTAATAGTAGTAATTACACTATGATAATTTATCTCAATTCTTTTTTTGAGATTTATAATAAAAAAATTGGATAATTACTTTGCAGTCCCTCCATATTGTTTCAATATCACTTAAATCTATCTCCAAATTTTTTTTTTGCAATTTAGTCACTTTGACACTTTCTGATGAGTTTTTAACACCTTTCGATAAATTTTTGACACCTCCGACATACGTCCAACACCTTACATTTTGACACTTTTTAGTATTGTTAATTTTTAATACTTTCATGATAAAAAATAACACCTTAATACCTTTTTGATAACTTTTAACACATTTTTTATAACTTTTGTCACCCTCCGCGGAATGACTTAACTGGAATTAAAACTTAGTACAGAACCTAAGTGCACTAAAATTTATAACTTTGGATCTAAATACAACTCTCCCTAAAAAAATTATGTCCGTAACTGGCCCATGTAATACGATTGTCATAACAAACAAGTAAGCCTTCGGGTGACACATATAATGGTTCCATTATCGTCATTCATCCGACTCTTATACTGTAGCAGTATTCATATATCAGACTGAAAATTATACATTCTATCTAATGCTTGGACGGCAAACCCATCACGGTAGTCCAGAATTTATCTCAAGCATTTCTGACTTCTTGTTTTTTCTCTTTTGAAACACAGCGACAAAGGCTGGGCGATATCATTCCCCAAGGGGCTTTTCCGTCTTTTACTCGCCTTAGTAGTAAAACATCTAAACTTCAACGAGAGCGAATCGCCTGTGGTTTAAAAAATTCGCTGTGGCGTGCATCACGACTGTCCATAGGATGAGTACGTATCACGAGATTTTATATAAAATTTTTATTAATTTATTTGACTTATTTTAAGTATTTTTACGAAAAATATTAAACTAAAAAGTTGTACATTTTGATGTTCTTTATAACTTTGTAGTTGAAATTTTTTTAAAAAAATGCTAAATAATTTGATTATCTTTTTGGCATATTATTTAGCATTTTTTTGAAAAATTTTCAACTACAAAGTTGTAGAGAACATCAAAATGTACAACTTTTAGTTAAATATTTTTCGTAAAAATATTTAGAAATAGGTCAAATAAATTAACGAAAATTTTATATAAAATTTCATTTGATTATCTTTTTGGCATACTATTTAGTATTTTTTTGAAAAATTTTTAACTATAAAATTGTAGAATAATCAAAATTTACAACTTTTTAGTTTAATATTTTTCGTAAAAATATTTAGAAACAGATCAAATAAATTAACGAAAATTTTATATAAAATTTTGTGATACGTGTCCGATGGACGGCCGTGATGCACGCCACAGGCCACAGACGATCCGTTCTCAACTTCAACGTGTTAAGAAAGAAAATCCGAAAATGTCCAAATTTCAAATTTCCAACTGGCTCGTGTTTCTTTTACCGTTTTAAACAGTAACATTTGAGGAATTACTAACGACGCTATCCTTTGTGCGTCGGATAACTCCCGCATCTCAGCGTGCTCTGCATCACACCGAACGTAGCGACGAAACAACACTGATATATAATAATTGCTAATTTATTACAATATATATTTCTCCATCGCAGTCGCACCGGCGAGAGAGAGATCGCCGCTGTCTCTCCTCCCTCCTTCGATCATTAGGTTTTCGATCTAAATATTCCAACCTGAGGCAACTTAGATCCGCTCAGATCAGATCGATTGCGCCCGACGGTGAGCGAAAGGGAGGAGAGAATCAGCCATCTTATGATCTAATACAGAGGGCGAAATTGGCGCCGCAAAAGAGGACGCAGCGCCACGCCGGCGGCGGCGGCGGCGGCAGCGGGATGCAACAGGGGAATGCAGCCGCGGCGGCTGCGGCGCTGTACGATCACCAGTCCGCCGCCGGCGCTGGCGCCTCGGCGTCTGGTGAGGACGCTGTTATGGCGCGCTGGCTGCAGTCAGCGGGACTACAACATTTGGCTTCGCCTGTCGCACCGCCGCCCGACCAACGTGCTCTTCCCAATCTGCTAATGCAGGTAAACTTGTTGAGTCTAGGAATCTTGTGTTTTTAAGTATCTCTTCAGATCTACAATATTTTCAACTATATCCAACTAGTATTCTTTCAGTGGAACTGTATAATTGTTATTAAATACGGATGCTCCTCAGAGCTTCAGATCTGATGAAGTATGGTTCTACAATTACAATCTGTTAATGTCTGTTCGTTTAAATTTTTAACTGCTGGTTGTAGTTGTTTCAGCTGAGATATCTTAATGCCTTATGTCAATTTCGTGCTACTTTGGCTTATATAAAATTGGCAGGGTTATGGTCCCCAAACTGCAGAGGAGAAACAAAAGCTCTTCAAGCTTTTGAGGAATCTTAATTTTGGGGAGTCTAGTGCTGATACGATGGTGGGTGTGAATAGTTTTGGAGGAGGGGGTGCAATGGATGGATTTTATGCGCCTGACATGCGTGGTGAATTTGGAGCTGGGCTTTTGGACCTTCACGCTATGGATGATACCGAACTCCTCTCTGATGTATGTCACTCCGTAACCACTTTCATTTGATGGATATATCTGATGTTATTGGTTTTTTTTTCCTGATTCAGTGAGATATCTGCATGATTGACTTCCTCACACACAAGGAGAAAATAAACAATTTTTGCACTTGGAATACTGAGCATGTTGGAAGATCATTAACTTTCTTCTTCATGTTATTGTTGTTGTCTATGTTGTTCAACTATCTTCTCCGATGTAATGTAGATCTGTCCTCCATTTTGTTATAAATGCCAAAGCCTAAAAGCCTGATTGGTGATGAATGTAGCTACACTTTCGAGTTTAAGTTGGTATGAAAAACCCATTTATAGTATGACGATAACAATTAGTTTCACCTTAAAATTCAATAATTTCTTTCAAAAATAGTATTTAATAATTGCTTTTGTGATGTTCTAGAATGACATATACAATATGAACATTATCACACATTGCTTGACTACTCGTCGAAACTGATCTAAGTAGCAGGGGTTACAGAAATGGGTGATATACTGATACCCAATGGTTGACACATTTATAATTTCTTGGGTTGGGTATTACTTTGGCCAGAGTCAACATTAACTATGCTGGAATGGCACTACCATCAAATCCTATGTGAATGGAGATGCATCACACCATGTACGCAAAAAGAAAAGAGGAGATTGACCTATCTAATTTTGCTAATGTCTGCGAATGTGAGTACTATATTACCAACGACACAATGAAAAAAGGAATTTAGTTTGGCTCATTTGAGCCTACAACTTGTAGTAGTTAGAGATAGGGAATCACCACAAGGGATTTAGTTTGGTTCATTTGAGGCATACAACTTAAGCTTGGTTCCCTTAGAAGGTTTATGTACTCTATTTGTTATTCATGTCATTGCTATAAATGTTACAAAGATACAACGGAGAATTTAGTCATCAAATAAGCAATCATTTGCGTGTTTTGCATTATAGATAATTTGTATTGAATGCTATTAATGGTTATATTGATTCATTGAATACTATGAATGTTAAATATCTTATTATTGAATATTCAAGTTGTGTCTGTGTGGCATTATCAGTTGGGCTACATGTGACTATAGATGTCTTACTCGCATATAATTTGTATATCATATAAAATGTGAGCCTGTCCATTGTTGGCATGTGGCTTGCTCATTCAATCTATATTTTAACATATTCTAGCATTTAGGGCACGCAAAAAGTATCAATAGCATTTAGGACATGTTCTAGCATGTGGCTTGATCATTCCATCTAAGCACCCCTCAATGTTTGCAGCAGATGTCACCTGCTGTTCCTTGCTTGCATCACCACTTCTTGTATTTTCGGAGCATGTCCGACATTGAGCTGCCATTGTTGATGACCATGAGACTTCGCTTGATTAGGGCCCAATGTGCTAAGGATTTAATAAGTAAAAGCCCTTTCATCAATTTCAGGAACAATTCTTAATCCTCTCTGGCGTTTGACTTTGTGTCATAGTCGTACTTATTTGTTTAGTAGGAGAATAACTAATTGTTGTAGAAGCCAACATTATTTTTTTTTCTGAAAAAGATTTGATGCATCCTAGAAAGTTGATTTTACATATTTGAGATATTCTTGCACTTGTATCTCATTAAATGTTGTATAAGGTTTATTCGTTCAATGTTTTATTTTTTGTCAAATGCTATTTATTCATACTTTCAACGTATGTACTGTTGTTTCCATAATATGATTAATAAAATTACTATTTTAAAATTTTAGCTTAGAGATCCTCCATTAGTAGTCAATAACCAAATCAAGTGACTATTTTCTCCTATAGTTTATCTTGTATTTGTCTGTTTTGAGCACACATGAAATTAGTTAAATTTTAGGAAGGTGGGTTCTTGATATTTGAAACTCTCAGAAAGAGGATTTTGATGAGAGAAAATTCTTTTTTTTTAATATATGATCGGTGTTCTTTTAAAAATTTCTTGGCAACATCTTCTTTGACTACACTGATTACACTGAAATTAAGTCTGACCATTTTATCTTTTTATGCCCCAATTAATTGGATTTGGTGTTTTTGTGCCCTCATAAGTTGTTTTGGCCGAAATGTGCTCTTTTGCCGTGTGAAATGACAAAAACACTATCAACTTTTTTATTTCCCAAAAAAAAAAAAAAAAACATGCGAACAACCACAAACACCCCCGAACACCTACAAACACACACGAACACTCACGATACATACGAACACCTATGAACATCTCCAAACACCTCCGAACACCCCATACGAACATCCACGAACTCATACGAACACCCTATACGAACACTCACGAACACTTTTAAACGCTCACGAATATACGGGAACACCCCCAAACGCCGGTGAACACCCACGAACACATCCGAACACTCATGAACACCCCCGAACACCCGATGCGAACACCCACAAACACACGGAAACACTCACGAACACTTCCGAACATTCCCGAACACCCCCTAACACCCCTGAATACCCCGAACACCCACGTTGCCCTTGTGTGTTCAGGGGTGTTCGTGGCATTTCTTAAGTGTTCTTGTATGTCCCCAAGTGTTCTTAGATTTTTTATGCGTAGTAGAGGAGTCTCCAAACGTTGCATGGTGTTTCTAAACGTTTTTAAGGAATTTTCCTTCTTGAATAGTTAAGGAAATACCATAGAATGTTGTCCAAACACTTAAGAGACTTCTCTACTATGTATAGAAATACTTAAGAACACTTAAGGACACACATGAACACTTAGTGACACGCACAAACACTTAGAAACACTTAAGAACGCAAGGAGTTTACTAAGTTTTCCTATGTGTTCGTGTGTGTTCCTGATTGATTTCAGGTGTTCTTATGTATACTGAAAGAGTTTCCAAATATTTGGACAAAGTTACTCTAGTGTTTTCTTAATTATTCAAGAAGAAAAACTTTTATGAGCTCTTTTAGGCAAAATAACAAACAGTTGATGGTCACGTATTCGTTATTTTTTGAGTTTTTTTTAGAAAGTATTTTGGTGTTGTTCAGGTGGTGGTGGTGTGCGACGCGGTTGCACTGGATGTAAAGAAAGAAACTGCTACAGTAATAACAGTTTTGCTTTTTGCGTAATAAAAAATTCTAGGGCAATTTTGTAATTTCACAAGACAAATGGGCACATTTCGGCCGGGAACAAAAACACCAAGTCAAAGTAAAGTTTTTTTTTTTTTGGGGGGGGAGGGGGTTGGGCAGCATAAAAACGCAAAATTGCCATTTTGTTTTCTTTCATTCATTCTCTATACATCAGATTAGATATATGCAAATTTGATCTTTTGATGGATATGGCGTTCTTGGATATGGGTGCTTTTGTGGAAATTTTGTACTTGAAGGTAAACTATAAATTGGTTGCAAATAGTGCTTAAACAAATTTCAAAACTACCTTATGAGCATCCGTGAAACTGTAACCTAGTTCCTGTTGTGTTGGATTTTAATCCTTTTGTCAAATGGAGCTACCTGTATAAATTTTAAGTTACCTAATCTCGGATCAGGAGTGAATTCTATTGTTCATGTATAAAGTTGAGTATTTGTAAATATAACATTAACTTATTTCCATCAAATATTTTTGCAATATGTTGTGCCTTATGCTTTTTTCTGCAGCATGTCATGTCAGAGCCTTTTGAGCCATCTCCATTCATGCCTGCTAGGGGATTTGAAAATGACTTTGACATAATGGAAGGGGAGCAGGCACAAGAGCAAGCAGATGGTGGCATCAATCCATCAGCAGGTGACAAGGATATTGTTCCCAAAGAAAGCAATGTAGCAAAGATCAAAGTTGTGGTATGTTGAATTCCCAGATTTTTTTTTTTTTTTTTGTAGGATTTACTGAGTGGTAATTATATTGTGTGTTTGCATGTGCATGTACATATATTTTGTATGATATTTTGAAGATAATTCTGTGCTTCTGAAGAAGGCATTTTGGTAACAAATATGTGTGTGTTTGTTTCTTTTCCCCCTTTTTGGTAATTGGTCTGCTCTTTTTTTCTTAGTCTGGTAGAGTTTTGGTACACTAAAGTTTAGCAAGGTGGGTGTGTAGGGGTTGATAAGGTTTCTCTTGGCTAGATCAATATGTTATTCTGTTTGAGTTTTATGCATGTGAAAAGTAGGAAACAGTAACTTGACTGCTACAACTAATTAGCTGGGGGCTTTTGTAGACTATTTTAGCATGTAGTCTAGGACAAGGCAAAAATAACCTGCTTGTAAGCATGGTGCCTTCTGCTTCACCATAATCTGGTGAGGGTTTTGGTAGTGTGTTTCTCAAGTCACTCAAAGTACAGCTTTATGGACGTCTAGGATCATCACACTGTGTGCTATCATTGATATACCATTTTCTGCTGGTGTTCTTGGAGTCTGTTATTCATAGATTTTACATCCTTATCTCATATCTCATTATATTGATTTTTGCTTGTCATGTCTATCAGGTGCGCAAAAGACCTCTAAACAAGAAGGAGATTTCTCGGAAAGAGGAGGATATTGTAACTGTACTCGATAATACATATATGACAGTTCACGAACCCAAGTTAAAGGTTTGTTTACTTATTTGTTATGTCTTTGCAGGACTATTGGCTTCTGAAATTAAAGTAGTTGAACAACTTGTTTGGCTTTTTTCTTTTTTCAATTTAACGACTCATTCCTTTTCTTAAGTTACTTGTTTTTTTTTCTGATATAAGTTATATGATAAGAAATATGCTGGTACAGATATACTTGTGGGTCTGCAGTTTCCTGAAAATGTTTATGTTCTTCTGTAGGCACTTGTGCATCTTACATTTTAACTCTTTTGGTATTTTTGGTTCATTTTGTTTTCTTAACATTACGTTCTTAGGATATTAATGACATCACAAAATATTTCATGCTGAAATATCATCCATTACCTGTTTGGATGCTTATTTGAGTAGTTTTTTTTTTCTTTTCTGCTGTCTATGCTTTTAGTGCAAACCACCATTTCGGCTAAAGTATGTTTCTAAAGCCAGGCTTGTTTTTTTGCCTAGTTTTGTCAATTTCTAGTGTCTAGGGAGGTACTTCTTATGGTGTTATTGTGTTATAGAGACATTTGTGATAAATTGGAAACTTGGATATCATAAACAGTCTTCTCTCCCTTTTTATGTTGACTATGATGCATTTATCTAACGAACAATCTAATATTTGAAGGTTGACTTGACTGCATATGTGGAGAAGCATGAATTTTGTTTCGATGCTGTTTTGGATGAGTATGTCACAAATGATGAGGTAGAGTTGAATGGTAGAATAGAACTTGTAGCTGCTTTTGTTTTTAAAAAGTATTTGATATATCAGTACAGTTTATCATTCTCAGTGTTCATTTGAACCAGGTTTATCGTGTCACAGTGGAGCCTATTATACCAACTATTTTTCAACGTGGCAAAGCTACTTGCTTTGCATATGGTCAAACAGGTAGGTTATCATTGTAATCTGGTTTATGTTATTGGAAAAAAAAGAAGTTCTATTCCGTATTTGTGCTTGTATTTGATCATCTTAGCTAGAACTCTTGTGATCTTACTTTGGAGTTATGTTGGTCGAACCATGTGTTAGTTATCTTCATGTCTGAATTTGTTTCATGCTTTCTTGATTAATTTAACAATTCCATAAAGGTAATGTTGCGTTTTTGTCAATATAAGGATGACATTATCTCCGTCATATGTCTGTACACTGGTCAACCACCTGTGTTTATTTGTTCTTATTTTTTGTTGCATCTTTGACTAGCTTTTGAGGTTGTAGTGGTTTCATGTTTCTTTGAATTCAAGAATAGAAAGTTTCTATTTCATTCATCTTCAAACATTTTTAATTGCAAATGGAACTTGCTAGGAGGTCCATTCATGTCTCTTGTAGTAACACATTTAAGTTATTAGTTGATGCTTATTGAAAATTATCTTTGAGAAGACTCTTCCCAAGAAGCTATTTTTTAAGTGAAGCATCAACTACAGACGGTTGTTTTGCTTTTTCATCTTGCCATTTTCTTGTGTATTCTTGTTATATCTAAGTTTGGCTGAACCTGTAATCTGCATTAACTATGTCGCATTTCTCTGTTTATATTGATGCTTTTTGCTAAATAAGTTTGAAGTGAAAATGCAAGATGAGTTTGTTGCAGAAAAAGCGACAATACTGCAGAGTTTGGAGTAAATATGGGATTATCTGATTTTCATAATGATAATTCCATTACAATCTTCATTTCTACTATTATACTTGTCCAAGGAAACATTGCTCTACTTATTGGTAGCTACTGGTGGACGACTTTAGATATTAGGTTTTACAATCTTCATTTCTACTATTATACTTGTCCAAGGAAACATTGCTCTACTTAATTGGTGGCTACTGGTGAACGACTTTAGATATTAGCTTTTACTTTTGTATATTGGATACAAACAATTAGATACATTTCTAGCTTGTATTCATGGCTTTAGAGTCATGAAATCCACCGTAGAACGTTTCCTCCTTCTCAATGCTCATATGCAAGCTAGGTGCACATGTTTTACAAGGTGATGATGCTTGTTTCGTTTCAGCTAGCCTTTAATTTGTTTGTCTTGGGAATAAATTCTGGTACATTACTGGTCATATGGTGAAATAAAATGTCATTATGGTTATTTAAACTTGAACATTGATTGAAAAGCCTGCCTCATTTAGGTTGCTGTTTCCCTTTCTTAACAGTACGACATTGAAGACATATCCGTAAGGTCTGTGATGATATGGTCACCGTAACTTTACAAACTTAGTTTTATCATGTTTGCAGGTAGTGGTAAGACATTCACTATGCAACCTCTGCCCTTAAGAGCATCAGAAGATATTGTCCGGTTACTGCGTCAACCTTTATATCGTAACCAAAAGTTTAAGCTGTGGCTTAGTTATTTTGAGATCTATGGTGGCAAATTGTTTGATCTTCTAAACGATAGGAGGTTGGTCTCCTTTTTTTAAATTAATTTGTTAAGCTCAATTATTGTGAAGTAGTTTCTCTTTTTCTTTACTAGCATGATCTTTTATTCTTCTAAATGTTTGTATGGATCTATGTCAAAAGTATGGAATATGTAAATTGCTAACTGGTTTAGTTTTGGTTATGGCATTTGATTGAGGCATGTGGGACAGTGGGAGCTTGCTTATGCGATTGAGTTGCAATTAGAACAATGCACTATTGAATTTCTGGTTTCAAATTCTGGTTTGGTTGTAATGGGTTTTGGAAAGTAAATAAAACCTAGTGGGCTTTACTAGGTATGGCTCATGTTTATAGCTCTACTGGTTGCGATCTAATTTCTTCGCCTATTAATTAGTTTTTCCACCTTTGAAATAGCATTTTTTTGGGGTTAGGAATACTAAGAGGTCAATCATTTTCAAAATATTGTGGTTTTTTCTTTATTATCATGTTGCGGTTTTTAGCCAGATTATATTATCTAGGTTAATGCTGTGTGTTTTGCTTTGTCTAATTAATTATAATATGCAACAACTGTGCCCTTAGCACATATTTGACCCATATTTGTAGAAGTAAGCCTTGATTTTGAGATATAGCTATTTATACGATGAAATATATAAAAAACTGCTTTTTGTTTGTGTGACTGTTGAAAGAACTACTACAACCATACTTGCAAACATAATCCTCCTTTGGGCCCTTGTCCTAGCAAAATGTGATTGCCTGCTTGACTTTATTGTGTGCTTTTCATGTACGATTGTCAATAATAACAATACTAATTGTAATAGCAATAATAATGATAATAAATATTATTATTATCATTTCTTGATGTTTATTTTATAGTTTTATTGTGTTAGCAAGAGAAAGCATTTCACTTGTCCTGACACTGTCAGGAAATTGCTAATGAGGGAAGATGGGCGGCAACAAGTTTGCATTGTGGGCTTACAGGAGTTCGAGGTTTCAGATGTGCAGATTGTTAAGGAATTCATCGAGAAAGGAAATGCTGCTAGAAGCACGGGATCTACTGGAGCGAATGAAGAATCATCTCGAAGTCATGCTATACTACAACTGGCCATCAAAAAGCAGATTGAAGTAAAAGATACTAGGAGGCCAAATGATGGTAACGAACTTAGAAGCAGCAGGCTTGTTGGAAAGATCTCTTTTATTGATCTTGCTGGAAGCGAGCGTGGGGCCGACACTACAGATAACGATCGCCAGACACGGTTTGCACATATTTGTTTTTTCAATGGCATTTTGTTATTGTAAATCAATTGTCTTTGTTAGCTTTCTATTGGAGTTGATTGTACTTATCCAGCACCGCTCCATTATTTCTATACATTAAAGATATTGGTTCTTCTCACTGCAGGATTGAGGGAGCAGAGATAAACAAAAGCCTTTTAGCCTTAAAAGAGTGCATCCGTGCATTAGACAATGATCAAATTCATATTCCATTTCGAGGGAGTAAACTAACAGAGGTGCTTCGTGACTCGTTCGTTGGCAATTCTAGAACTGTGATGATTTCATGCATTTCTCCAAGTGCAGGTTCTTGTGAACATACACTCAATACCTTGCGATATGCCGATAGGTATGTTCTTTGCAGCATAGATATCTTAGGTAGCTTTTTACTGTATGCAAATGTAGTGACCATTACAAATTAACAGAGTGAAAAGCCTTTCAAAAAGCGGGAATTCCAAAAAGGATCAACCTCCTGCATCGTTGCCTTCCAGCAAAGAATCATCATCATTTCCTTTCGCACCTGAACCTGACCCTCCATCTGAACCGAAGCAAGAAATGAAAGCAGCAGAGGTATCTAGGAGGAATTTAGAAGTTACTTCGTATAGCTCTGCATCTGAGCTCGTCAGGCATTCAACTAATGTGATGGGAGTTTACTCATCTAATGGAAGAGATGACGGTCGAATAGTTTCTGATGCTTTTGATAGAGAAAGAAGTAGCATCAGAAATGGTTTCAATGTAACCTCAAGTTATAAATCTTATTCCTCTAGTCAGTCATCTTCTAATAATCAGGACGAAGAAAAGGTACCTAGGGTTTCCCCACCTCGGAGGAGAATTTCCAGGGATGATAAACTTGAAAAGCAAAATGCTTGGACTAAGGAGGACGGTGTAACCGTTATGCCTGCAACAAACCAAAAGCAGCAGATCTATGATTCTTCACATAATGTCCCTGTAAGACAATATGAACAGGAAGCTCTTTGCCGTGATGGGGATATTGAAGCGATACTTGAGGTATCTAATTTATTGAAACACTTTTTTATTAATGATTTTGCCATAACAGATGAATGAGTCTCCTAATTATCTGTCTACTTCATAGGAAGAAGAGGCTCTTGTGGCAGCTCATAGGAAAGAAATTGAAAATACTATGGAAATTGTCCGCGAAGTAAGTTTCATCAGTTTTGTTTTATGAATGCTGAAATCAATTCTATTATATTTAACATGCTTGAGTCCTGTCTATGTTTTCCTTTAACTCAGGTATGCTCGAGTCCCTCAACTATAATATCTCATACGTGCGCTTAAACTAGTGAAGTTGAAATCTGTTTAGCTATTTGCAAAAAAACAAATATCAAGCATATTTAGACGGATTTTCTCTCCTATAATTAACATTCATACGGAAACATCTTCCTTGGGGACATGGTTGCGTATATCTACCCTCCTCAGACCCCGCCGCAGCAGGACTCATGACTGGGGTGTTGATGTTGTTGTTGTTGATTAACAGTTATGTAGGTCTTCATGCAACTTATATTTGGTTTTCACAGTAGTTAAACTTAGCTGCTCTTTTTTTTATGGCAGTGAAGCTTTATATTTTTCTTACATATCTCTATTGTTGGCTAAATTTGCGCTGGCTGAATGATTTCATATTTTCCTGTAGCTTGGGTGCCAAATTATTGATAGCGAATGAAGATTCTCAGTGATCTTTGTTTCAGGATATTGTTAATTATGAGCTGTTTCCCTTAGCCTAATATATGGATGGTTATATGTTTTGTCTTGGAGGAAGCTTTTGGTAGCACTACTATGACGTGCTTTAGATATTATACTCATGCTTCTCATCTCGTTACCCTTACTTCCTCAGGAGATGAAACTCTTGGAAGAGGTGGACCAACCAGGTAGCCTGATTGACAACTATGTGACCCAACTGAACTTTGTCCTCTCGCGCAAGGTCGCCGGTCTTGTCAGTCTGCAGGCCCGATTGGCAAGGTTCCAGCAACGTCTGAAGGAACAAGAGATATTGAGCCGTAAGCGAGCTCCGAGATAGGTGCTTGAGAGATACAAGGGAATTTGATCAAAAAGTAAGTCTATATCCAGCCTCGGGTTCGTTTGCCTTTGTTCCTGCATATGAGCCGCTGTATTGTTCTTTGTGTGGGCCCGGCAAATTCGTAGTACGGCTGGGGGAGAGTTTTATTGTCAAATTGGTTGGCAAGTTTGAAGAAGGAAAATACCGGATATCGCCGTATATTGCGGTCATCAGTTGCTTGCATTCCTATGAGTTTGTTTTTCTCTGGCAATTTATTCAGTAAATATGCCTGCTTTTTCAGTTATGTTAATCCGGGTATAGATATTGTAATTGGAATTATATAGCTACTTTGCCTCCTTCCTGTGAAGATAAACATTAAAAATTGAGTGAGAAGTGTATGTAACCTGAATCCATTGAACTTACATATATAGTTATGTTCGTGTTGTCCTACCGAGCTGTTGTCATGCATTCAATTTATTTATTTATTTATTTAACTTAATTATATCTGCTGTAGCTGTACCATGGTGACCACCTTACAAGCATATGTTAGGTCAAGAGTTACATTTAGATGCATGTAGCATTTTCCTTTACTTAATTAACCTAGTCAAGACATACAGATTCACCCGAGGAAAGAGACAGGCTTTGAACTAGCTGGGTTTCGTTGTGCCCGGGGCGGCAAGAAGCTACGGTTTATTGGGAGCTTTGATGACAGGTTGGGTATTGCCTCCCTATTTGTTAGAGCCCTGCCATTCGGCTCGATTACTTAACTCGAAAATTATCCCGAACGGCATTTCTTTGTGCTCCGGGATCCGGAAATCTGCCATTTACCGATCCCAAGAGGAGGGAAACGTTATTCGGGCAGATTAAATAGCTTTTTTCTATTTGTTAACACCTCTTACAATAGGGAAGCCACCTCTGCCAAGAACTTGGTAGTCATCACTTAGTTTTCTTCTTGGCTGCATCATTCTGGACATGTACTTTTGGATTCCTGAAAGTGATTGTTCTAATGGAACTTCTATCTACTTCTCCTGTATATTTCAGAAAATAATCCCAAACAAGAGCTAAACGGATTATATGAATGATCATGTACTGGAGCTGTAACTCTAAATTTTCAAGCTTGTATAAGCAAAATTTTGGGAAATTTTAACATAAACAGTTATGATGGAAGAATAAAAGAGAAACCTCAGAATCAACCAAGCTTGAACAAACCAAGAACATTCAACTAGAAATAACAAATTTGCTTCATACTCGAGAAGGAATTAACAAATTTGCTCGTCCATTGCTAGGCCAGAAGTTGAAGCTGGGACGCCACCGCTCGTTTCAGGCGGCCTAACCAACATACCATTTTTTTTTTTTTTGGGTCCAAAAGAGTTCTTTGGAGAAGTGAACACATGCACTCTCGCTGCAGGGGTGTATTAACCATCACTCACTGGATGCTGGTTACACATGGCAAATGTTTTTTACTACCTCATCGATCTTCAATTCAGAAATGGGGCTATTTGTGGGTCAAGCCAATGCCAGACAGACCGAACTTAACCTTGACTTTAAAGAACCAACAAGATCAAATCATCAGCTACAAAAGGCTACCATTTCATGGAAAAGATCACATATTAGAATCAGTTTTAGGCCCTCTTCACCAAAAAAAATCACACAGCTCTGTAAACTTTATCAAGGTTACAACATAAGTACCTTTGAAGGAAACAAAATTCATAACAAACGTAGAAGCATTCAAAATTTAACAACATTACGTCAATATTTTGATGCAGATACCAGTAACCTCGAAGATTTTGAGCGGTATCTTTGGCAAAGCTTCTTCAGAGTAGCTACAGAATGCTGCATCGAGTTCAATGTGGTGTCTCTGAACATTGCCTGCAAGACCAGCATTACCATCAAATAAATCAGTCGGGCTTTTCTATTAGGAAATGTATGGCAAAAAGACTCAGAATTCATGCGATGCGGCAACTCAAGTTGGATCAAATAAGGCACCTGGTAGTCATCTCCGTGCTTCTCGATTATTCGTCCAATGTAGACACGCTGCATCTTTGTTAATGGTTGTAATGGAGCTTTCTTTCCATCCCTTCGTCTCTTCCCCAGTGCAGATTTCAGGTCTGCAGCATGCAGTAGTAGGCCGTTACAAAACAAAACATGAGCATAGTAGTGGTATACATTACAAGCTCCTGCTCTGTGCTCTATAATATGCAGCATATAACAAAGACAAACATAAACTTCCAGCTGAATCTTCGCAGACAATACATAAAATTTGACATTTTTACTGCCGGATACCTCGTTGATGGTGATTGCAACTAGAGATGCAAAAAAAGGCCGTGGCCCCAGGCTGGCCGTGCGGGCCGGCCCGCCTCGCCAGCCGCGCGAGCCGGGCTGGTTTCCCAGCCCGCGGCCCGTGCAGACATATACTATTTGTTTTTTAATTTCGGCCGGCTCGAGCCGGTGGCCCGCCGTAACTAGGGGGCGGTCCGAGCCGGCCCGCCCCGCCTTTAGCACCATGCGGGTCGGCCCACATCAAATCGTGAGGGCCGGCCCGCGTCCGGGCCCACACGGTTTGCAACACTAGTTGCAACCAAATATTCCATTCTCTCACCTAGACACCCCAATAGTTCTAGCTACCTTTGGAGTTGTTTCATTCCCTTGCCTTATAATTTCATTTAAGACCAGGAGGCAGTGTATCACTGGCAGTAATCACGTTCCTACTTGATGGGTCTGGGACAGATTTATGCATTGGCCATAATTTCATAATTACAAGCATTAGATGTTACGATATCGCTAAAGCTGCATCAAACTGGAGAAGCAGCAGAAATTCCTAAAACCTTTCAAATGCTACAATAAAATGTAGTGCAAGGTGTGAGAGCATGGCCTGATACAGGAAAAAGCTTTTACGCTAAGTAGATTTTTGGCTTTCTAATTCAGAATACAACAAGATGTCACTTCAAAACAAACTCCAAAGAGGTACATGAACTTTTTACGAGGAAACTAGTTAGCTATTGTTAGTTCCTCTTAGTGTAATAACTAAAGCTCAGGATATAATAATGTAAGGTCACAGTGACAGTTTGTCTAATCAAAATCCTCTTTTTTCTCAGACGGTTGGTGCACATGTACTGCAACATTCTCCTACAGTGGAGTCCAAAATTAATGGTCTGATGATACTAGTTTTGATAATAATACTGGTGTCGACACAGTTGTTGTTGCATTTGACTAGCATCATAAACCCAGTTTTGGATAAGCCATTCTTACTTAAAACTAAGAAATTTTAAAAAGCATGCAAGCAAAAGAACCATCGATCACCATTTAGTAACAATAACAAAAAATATACATAATTGTTATATTATAAAAAAAATATAGAGAATGGTCATATTGCCATTAGCTAATATGTTCTTTGCTTTCAACAATACATCCCCAACAATCACCCCATCTTAATAATGTCAGCAAATCACTGTTCAAATTCGCAAGCAGATGAGTAGAAACACATTATAAGATTACACCATTTGCATTGATGTAGGCTATACACATTCATTCTATATAACGAAGGAACATAAAGTAGCAATACATCACTGCCCTTACCATTAAAAGCCAATGACAACTATCTTCAGTCATACTTTAGGGTTCCATTCTGACTAAAACGGGGAGCATTTTTAGAAATTTCAATTACATAGATTATAGCTACAACACAGCCAATCTTCCTTGCATTGAATTTGAAGCCTACAAATTCAGTTCCAATAAATTTGAAGAGACATTCGGATAGACGCAATCAGCACACTGATGCCTGATGGACATCGCATATCCCACAAATTGGCATGTATTGAATTTTGTGATGATACTTCAATTCTAAATAAAAGATACTATTCACCCGCATTTTCAATCTTTCCACAAACCACCATAACAAAATCACAATTTCGTGCTCCTATTTCTTCAAAACCATAACTTATAGCTCCTGCTCACTACTTCCAACTAATTTTAAAACCAAATTCGCACACACCTGTTTTGCCGGCAAGCAGCACAGGAAACAACATAAACATGTCAAAAGTATATCCTCTTCAGTGTCCACCAATCTAATGCATTTACCAACACATTCATCTGAATTTAGTGATAATTATAAAAATGTTTACAACAAATCAGTTTATGGAATCACCAAAAGTTTTTGTAGAATACGGAAGAAAAATTATTAGAATAAAGGGTACTAGCAATTATTGACTAACCATCAGTTTCAAGATCGCTGCCAGAGTCGATAGGCTCAAACTCATCAACGGATTGCCCAGAGACGGCGGTGACATCCGGAAGATTAAGCTCATGAGATTGCAGAGAGTCTGACGAGCGAGCTCGAACTCCGAGAACGTTAGGATTCGAAACAACTCCGAAGGCCTTGTAATTGCGAATCAAGCTGCCTTGTGAATCCCATTTCAAATTCTGATTCTCGTCGTCGTTGTTGGATTGTTGGAGAACGAGTTGATCGGGGACAGTGAAAGCGGGCTTGAACACGCGAGGGTTCTTCTTCGGGAGACCAACGCGGACTTTGGCGTGAGAGTTCTTGTACTTACGACGAGAACGACCCATTGTTGAGTTTCTACTGAGCTCTCTCAAGCAACTCGTTGATGGCGAGTTTTGGTTTTTGAAAGCTAGGGTTTTGGTTTTGCAGATGGAGGCGGGGAGGTTTAGCGGTTGAAGACGAGGATGAAGATTTTAATTGTTTGCAAGTTACACCTCTTGGTTTGGGTTATTTTATTTGCATGCCTCTCCATTTCATTCTTTTCTTTTCTTTTTTATCGGCCGCCGAATTCGACTTCTATCCTTCATCTCGATCGGATATTGAACGATACAAAATAAACCCTTCCAACTAGATATTACTGAAATTGGTAAGCCATTTTCAGAACTCAAAATTAAATTTGCTAACTAACTGAATCGATATTGATTAGTTTCGAATCTATTTCTTCTTTGCAACTCTTTGAAATACTTTTCATTTAAGATTAACTCGAAAAATTCCGGCCCTAGTCTTAGTTTTGTTATCCAAAATAGTTTTTTAATTTAACGCAATTTTTTTAGTAAGAAAATTTCAATATGTTACGAAACTTTTTTCAAATATATTCAAGTGGCTATTCACTTATACTTGCCTTATTTATATTTATTTTTAAGAAAAATTGTGCTGAATTACTCTTTGTGTGAAATCATAGTACATTTGAGTTGAAGCAGCCTCTGGTTTATAATTTTGAAATATATCTTAATTATTTACAAAACCCCCAATACACCACACACACACACACACACACACAATCTCATATAGAAGTACACTCTGGTCCATATACAACACTATAAGGAGTAGTTACACATGTACATGTACAATGAACACTTGACACTTTATTGGGCATAAAGACTGAGCAGTAGGAAAATAGCTGTAGACACTTGTATATCACACATATATAATTAAAAAATGAATGCATGCTAATGTTGTCTATATTCTTGAAGACAGACATATAGATAATTCAAGAAAGGATGAATTCGGCGTGTTAAAGCTTCCAATAAAGCCCGAATCGGTGTAAAACGCCTGCTACCAGCGCCCAGAATAGAATCTGAGCAAAGATAACGTATAGAAGAATCCCTACTCTTTTCGAGTGCCACACTTTGACAAATACATGCTTCTGAATCCAGTATACCTGTTGGTAGATTGATTAATATTATCTAATTACGTATAAATCAAAGAGTCCCAAGACTTCTTTCGTTCTAAGGATTTGTATAGCCTCACCAGTGTGTTATTGGGGCTTTCATAGTACCATCCGTTCAGAAATCCTTCAAAAATGCCCTCTGCCGCCATTACGAAAACAAGCATTGCGTTCTTGCCTATCCACTCTAGGAGTATAAAGAGACTGTGGAGACGTAGAATGTCAACCTGTAAAAGATGAGACGGAAAGGCGTGAAAACGTCTACTATGATTTTTACATGCAAGAATGCGTCTTATGTTATTTCCGGTCTGTCACCCGAGTTGCAGCTGGTAGATTGAAAGCATACCCCCTTTTTTATCAAGAGAAAAGGGACAAACTCAGGAGAAGACAACTCGATTCAATTGGTAAATAAAACAAGGGAAAATAAAAAATATACCTGGAAAATTAAGTCTATCTTTAGAAATACATTTAAGAGCACTTAAATCAGAACCCAATATTTCATCTATCTAAGAACCAGGATTTTAAGTTCCGGACGGCACGCTGCGTCCCGTCCGGAACGTCTCGGTGCCGGGCATGCCGGCACAGTTTTTCTTTTGTTTTTTTTTTTTTTTTCGTTCATCTTCCTTGCGAGCGAGGAAGATGATAGTCGCGCCCACTGGCGCGATGGTTTTTTTTTTTTTGGGGTCGCAACGGTCGAGATATTAATAAAATAACTTTGATAATGCTTTTTTTTGTAAAATTAAAATTCTTAAAATAACTTTTAAAATATAATAAAATATATAATAATATATCTAGGTCGGCACGTCTCGAGTTCGAAATTTACCGAAACTCGGCACGGCACGAAATTTAAAACCTTGCTAACATCCTATCCCCAGGCAAAACATATAATCTTTATCGTTTTTTGTCAACTTATATGGATTTGATGATGCTTTTTTTTTTAGCAACAAGTGAACCCAGTGTATAGTTTGCTTACCACAAAATAGAATGTCGAGAACACTAAAGCTGCTGCCCCAGCTGTAACACAGACATAACTGAAACTGTACAATTGCTTGTTTAGGGGGATGGCTGCAACAGAACAAGACATTGCTTAAGAATGTGATGAAGTGTCAGACATCTTGTCTATTTGGGTGTTATAGGAAATAAGAAACAGATGATATGCTAACCATGTGTAAAATGCAGAACAATTCCAAGAATAAGAAGAAAGAGGCCCATGACAACCCACTGCCGAAGCCTGTCCAGATGACTCTAGAGAGAAGAGGAATAAAATTAGGACATCCTTTTTCTTTGACACTTGTGCATTAAAAAACGAAAAATAATATGATAAGAACCTTCATATGGACGAGGACATGACCGAAATGGACTCCTATGATTGTGCTCAAAATTGAAGCAATAGAGCTACATAACAAGCAGCAAAAGAAGCCGATGAGTTAGTAAGGACAATAAACATGACAAATACAACTGAAACTTTCAAATTGGTGTGATATGCTTCAGTCTGCTATCAGACATGCATATAATTTAAGCATTTTCTATTACATCTCAAAACTAGAAAGGTGGACAAGAGACATCGATCCAATGCTGTAAATACATTTGGAACTAAACCATGTAACATTATATACATTGGGAAACAAACGCGCTTACTCGCATATCAAGAAAGAGTAACCACAGCAGCCACTAACTCATTGAAATTAGTGAGCATTTCTAATATTTCTCAATAACAATGGATTATGGACTGGTAACTTTTGCAAGCTGGCCTAACACAAATGCATAACTACGGTTTTCTTTTTTTCTTTTTTTTTCTTTTTTTTTTTTTTGATAAATCCCTAGCATAACTACGGGGTTAGTATGTCTTTGACAAAAGATAAAAGATTATTAGCCCATCACAGTTATAAGCTTCTTTCAAGGAAAAACAAAGTGGTATCTTGATGCAAATGCATGGAAACTTTAGTACAAATGCATGGAAACTTTAGTATGCCAATTCTACAAATTCGAATAGAAATAAGCATGAGTAACTTGATATCAGAAAAGAAAAAAAGCACTCAATACTAAATTTTCAGCAATGAATTTTCTATTTTAGTATGGACCTTAATATCCCTTCGGGTTCGAAAGGGGCCTGGCACCATGATGGAGCATCCTTCCTGAAAGGACCCGCGTGAGGAGAGTACTCAGTGCAAGCCTGCATTGCGTTATAAAAATAGTGTTTAAAGTTGGAAAAAATAGTATGTGACAGATAAGATAAAAATTCACCAACGGAGTTAGTTTCAGGATCATATCACCTTGGATCTCTTCCATGCTGGATGTTGATACATATGGTTGATCCCTAGAATGCGACGGTCAATATACCCAACAGCATTACAAGGTTGATCCAGTTTTCCTCTTGTACCACATATTACCTTAACCATTCAAAGAACATGGAGGGATAAGGTTTCATTATTTTTGAAATACTTGAATACAACAACAAAGTCTTTTTGCTAGTGGGGTATGATACATGGATCCTTGTAAGCCATTGTTCCCTACTTAGAGCCATGTCTTCATTGAAACCAAGCAAATAAAATCATTTTCAAAGTCTATGTCCAATTCTTCTTGGGCCATCCCCTCATCTCTTGAGAAGGATCATTTCCAACACCTTACCCCTCTTAGCTACCAACTGAATGGGTTTGTGTATTCCGTGGAACAACAAGGTACCAAGGGTCTTGAACTTGAATGGATATACTACAGAATAAGAACTATTCATATATACATATATAATTTGGTTTGATAAATGCTATTCTTCAGGGTCAAAATAAATATGAAGAAATCAGGGCTGATATAGATAATGCCACCTCATCCCACTTTTAGTTACTTATTATTATCAAATGTCTTGTAAAGAATCACTTTCTATTTGACTACTTTGAAAAGTGGGAAGTGATTCTTTCCAAAACGTTGAGAGTGGGAATCACCATTTCCAAAGCATTTAATTGCATGCTTGGCCGATGTGGCATTGTGCCACATCAGCCTATATTTCTTCATGGTCAAAATAGCCCTGAAGAATAGGAGTTCTCGTTGGTTTTGCTTAATGACAAGTTTTCTATCGAGAGCGGCACTGAGGCGTAAAACACCTGCTTATGTGCTCCACATTACCGGCCTAAACGCTAAAGTTTCCTACCACTCTACTAATTGAACAAGCTTTTTACCACATTATTGATATTCATGCTATGTACAGAGATAGGCACATGCTAAGTAACTGAAGTCTATAACCTAAGCAATCTACATAAAATATGCAGTGATGAATAATGAATGATGACAGCTAAATGTTACGTAGAAAGTACCGCAAGCAACATTCATGGCTAAGACGCAAGTACCATATGCAGCAAGAACAATGACAAAACTAGTAGCAGTTTCAAATTGGTAACTGTGAGAAACCACTATGACAGGCACCTTTACCACAAGAGAATAAAGTAGCACATCAAATAAAATAATAAAAACTTGTTACCGTTGGATGAGTTCTTACTACGAAGGTCTTCCCAAAATCAGGGTAGTCGCTGTCATGAACTGTGAACTGCCAGTCAGGAACATAAGTCGTATAAATGACTATTAAGTAGATCAAAAGAATACAAAGCCCGAGTAGCCTGAAATTTTAAAAAATTGTCAATATTAGCTAATTGAAATGATGCAAGGTAAGCATTCTAGATAAAGTCCAGTTATTACAAGGATTGCTTGGATTTCTAATCAAGCACTGTCCACGCACTTTGATCATGTCAACGACTCATCCTTCTAGAAATCCGTGACATATCTCCAAAGACAAAGTAGTATGCATGCTTGATTTATATATGGTGAGCCACACAATTCAATCATATTATGACAGGATGGTGAGGATTGGTAGTGGATCATTTATTATAAGACCTTATGAAAAATTGTGAGTTGACACCTTTGAAATCAGCAGCTCCATTTTTATTTCCAACTCCTATTATAAATTTCTTTTAAAACTTAAAAGAATAAAGTTGATTTGCTAGTAGAAAGAAACCAAGACAAGAGGGCTAGATGAATGTGAACCTTAGCAAGGTGTATATCTAACTATTCTGCATTGTCCAACTCATCTATGTCTTTGGCTATGTTATACGCTTGCTAAGAAGCATCGAAACACATATCTGGGTATTATCATTTACTTATCGCTACATAATTTTTGAATTGCCAACGCTTCCATTTAAGCAATTTCAAAAATGGAATGATCCAATGGAAAAGAGAGATTTTGCACGGAGATAAATGGAGTGTTTGGAACTGCAAATGTTTTATACTTGCCATTGCCAGCCATATGCCTTGAAAATTGCCCATCTACCAAACATTTGATCCTCGACCTTTGTATTCTTACTAAAAATCTCCAGAAGTGCTACTACCAAATATGCAAGAGCAATTCGCTGAAACATACGGAAAATAAGATCAATTCTTCCTTAAGTGATGTTGCAGCCACCATATGCGAAAAGGTAAATAACTGGCTTACCTGGAGGATACCACACCATCTGATCCTTTTCATGTCAACACCATATGTTAGCTCATCAGGAGCATGTGAGTATCCACCTAGACAAAGGCAACCAAATCGGTGAGTGTAACAATAAGGAAAATTAGAAGAATATATGTAGTCGCTTAGGTAATTGTTAACTTAGAGGTGAAAAGTTTCTGTGACAAATATTCCATTGGGCATTTGTTTCTACAAACCTATACCATCTTTTTTTAAGATAAAAAAGGTAGCATAGTTAGACCATTACTTACAAGAGTATCTAGAGTACTTGAATTCTTAAAATATGTGAATGCATGTTATGACTCAAGAGTAACACAATCTTACGCAATCCACCCACCACCACACTGTGATCACTACAAAAGCAATGCATATCTTAACTACCAAAAAACAAAGCAAAGGTATACAACTAGTCCCTCAACTTCAATAAAATGTGCATCCATACCTACTTTCAGTTGTGCATTCGATGTCCTTTCAAAATTTACGCTTTGTAGCATTTTGCAAAGTTTCTTTGCTTATGGGCACTAATTTGTTGGCATGACATGTTCCTATCTAACATGGAAGCCTCTAAAAATCTTCCACATTAGCGAAAGGCCAAGATCAAAGGCAGTTTGCAAAAGGAGAAGGAGCCTAAAATTGGAAGTTTGGGAGACCAAATGCAAAGCTGAATTTAGCAGCATGGATGACATTGCTAGGGACTAACAGCATACTCTTTCCTAAACAAAACTACATAGAAAGACAAAACGGCATTGAAGCTCATGATGAAATGAATTCCTTTAAAGCATTTGGAGACTACTACAAGCACAGAGAGCAATTGAGCATGTAATCATGTAGTCATGCCCCATGGTTCAACGTCGTTGACCTCCACAAAGAAATTAATATAAAATCAAAGTGGCATTTCAAACCAAAGTAATATCTAACACGATTAAATTAAATTTCCAACCTTGGAGTATAATGCCCCATAATAACAACTTAAGCGTCCGTGACACCACTCTCCTGGCTGCCTGCCGTCGGTTTGACATCCTCTATTCCACCAAACAAAGACAAAATATAAAGCATCAAATCAAATAAAAAGCCGGTAAAAATTTTAAAAAATTAGAAGACAAGAAATTCAACATTTGAAGAATTATAAAATGCTAGAGCTCCTGTCTCCTGACAATTCCAAAATTTCACCCACTTATTCATTCGTGGATTGAACCATGTGCTGCTTTTTCTTTATCTAGCCAATCTCGGCGGCTGGGTCCAACTTAACAAACCTGCAGTAGTACTTGTTCCTATTCCACATCAGCAGCTCCCGACTCTCCTAATACCTTGCGGCCTAGCACCTTTGTGCTACGCACCTCGAGGGCCAGTAGGGTTCCACCGCCGGGCCACAAGCGAGGACCAACAATGTGATGTTCAAAGCGAGCATTGGTTGATATTTTGGAAGAAAATTTTGGTAGCTCCAAGATTGATTAATTCGCCTTAAGTTGATTATCTACCTTGAGGGATAACGGAATAGCGACGCCAACGATGAAGAGAAAAAAGGGCATAACAAAGTCCGCGAGGTTACAGCCGTTCCACGGCGCGTGTCCGATCACCGGCCACTCACCGCCGGCTCCATCTACTAGGATCATCAGCTGCAGCACGAATCTCAAAACGCCATCATTTTAATCATCAACGGTAGTGAGAATACATGCTATTTTGTTTGTTTGCTACATACCGCAACAGTGAGGCCACGGAAGATGTCCAGCGAGGCCACGCGCTTCGTCTTCTCACGAGGCGGTGGCAGCGGCGGAGGTTTCTCGTCGTGATGACGAGGTTGCTCTTCGTCGGTCTCCGGCTGCGAGCGGCGGCTGAGATCACTCGGTGGTGCCGCCATGGTGTGGACTGGAGGTTGTCAGCTGGAATTGGGAGTGTGGTGATTAGTGAACTTAAGAGTGTGTGCATTTGCAGCTTGGAAACGTTGTACCACACAAATGGAATCACGGCTCCCAGATTGGATTTTGCATTCTTGGGCATCGGATAATGTTTTTTGACTGGTGGTATACTTGAATAGTTGACTGAAGTCAAAATGTAGGATATTGACGCAGTCAAACTCCCATATGCATGCACTTCTTTACATTAAATATTTACAATTTCTAGGCCAGCACTTCAAATCTATAATTTGGAAGCAGGAGTCTATTTAAATTTGATAAGCGGACAGGGATAACAGATGGGCAGTGATTGTGATTGGTATAAAAAATATTGTAAGAAACTGATTTTGCAAAATACTTTTATGGATAAAGATCTCCCTTGCATGATTGAAAGGTGGCGTGTTGGCAACGAACTCCGAAAGGCATACTGAAACACGTACCCGCCCCGATTTTAAAATTGTAAAAATGAAGGATTTATTAGTAAATTAAATTTTGATGGAGGTGATATGCATGTCTCCCTACTTGGTACAAATACAGGGGTAGTTGCAATGCTAAAAACATGTTACATTAGATGATTATATTTAACTTGCAACTTGCAAGTAACTTCATAATTGACTAATAACATGAATTTTCTTGAAAAACCATGCTTTGCAAATTTTTTTTAAAATCTTACAAAATCAATCCAGAATGTATAATTATAAATATTTTTTAAAAAAATAATTGATGGATGCGTGTTTTAGTTTCCAAAGCTTTTCAATCAACAAGTATTGAAATCTCCAAATATCTACCTACTATTGTTTTTTAAAGACATTATATATATATATATATATATATATATATATATATAAGATTATATAGCACATTTAAGTATTTTATGTCTATTTAAATCTTTTCTAAAAAAGACAGAGACCTTTGGGGTCGAAAAGCCATCGATGAGGCCTCATGATATATAAAACTCAATCACATCCCTTTAATGTACAGCCTCAAAATGAGTATTCTACCAAAATTCAGGTTCTGTAGCCATGTTCTTCCTTGAAATGCAGCATGAAGCACATCCTCTGACTTAAAATTTGTTAATTTTTGCATTTTCCAGAAATAAAAATATTCATTAGTGTATGCCAATAAAAATGCTGCAAATGTGACATTGTGCATTATAACAAGACATATTATCAAAAACCTATTATCCACGTGGCAAAATATACACTTAAGAGATTGACGCGCACAGGTAGTGCTTTTGAAGAACCAAGGCCGACAATTTCGATATCCTTAGCAGTAAAGAAAAGCAATATATAACAAACCAGACTCTCTCTCTGTCACTCTTCTTTTTCAACAGCTAGGCATAAATAGCTGATCAAACTCGGTCTTTAAAAAAAAGTTGCAGGCCATATACTGGAAAAGCTAGGAAAAGAAAGCCGGCAACCTGCCTTCAGAACATGCAAACAAGAGAAAAGCCTTAAAAGTCGCCACTCCCTTCTTGAGGTCCTATCAGCCGCGCCCTCGTCCGCCACCTGACATTCATTCAGAAGAATGAACGCTTGGAAAATTACAACAAAACAGAATATTGAAAACAAAACTGTATAACTGAAATATAAAGATATGTCAAGGATACCTCGGCCACTGCCGCCTTTACCACCAGATCCACCCCTTCCACGGCCGCCGCCTCTACCTCCATCATCCTGGCCACGGCCCATGCCTTTAGCACCCCTACCCCCACCATCCTCTCTACCTCGCCCCCTTCCACGACCTACACCAGGTGGCTTCCTATCTGCATCAGATGATCAAAGGGGAAATATGTGTTAGAAGAGAAGACTGCAATAAGGCTTAGAAATAAGGTATTGTACAAGAGGTTAATGTTTTCGAATGACAATGCAGACAATTAACTCGCTCCGTTGCTAATGCTGCTATTTAAAATTCTACATAGTTTCGAGGCATAAGCATGAATGATTTGCGTACAACCAGCAAGAGCAGAATAGAGCTAACCTGTCCGGCTTTTTGTTGTTTCTTCTTGAACTTTATCGATAACCTAAAACACAGGGATAATATCAGCATCTACTCACTCTCATAAGAGCATTGGAACTGAAAAAAGCCACTGAGAGAACCCAATCAATTGCTTCCTAAGATGTATTAGATAAACTCCACATGGGGAGTTACCAAACCAACTACCCTCCGAATAATATTACAATTCAACTGATGAAGACTCGAAGCCAACAGTCAAATATAATTTGTAACAAAATTAAAGTTCTGAAGTGCTATATTAGTCAACATGGAGGGTAAACAGACAAGGAGAGAATTTTGTGGCACGATTGTTGGGAGAAGGGACTAGACATAGAAATCACATAAGGCACTGCTAGACCCAGCTCATTGAACTGTATAAGCAAGCAGAAATACAAACCAAGAAGCCCAGAAAATAGGCCTATGTTTAAAGATCAACAATCATCAACATTTATTATTATTAAAAAAAAAACAATAATCATCATTATGGAAACATTTGTCAACAGGTAATCAATCTCATTTTTTTCCCTTCATTGAGGTGAGCTTCAATGAAAAGATTCTCATCACAGCTTAGCCAAGTGGCACTTGTATTAACTAGTACATTTGCTATCACTTGTATGATTAAAAGCCAGAATGACCACCCAAGAGAATCCACAAATATATGATTGGTTACTTATACATCATGCCAGTACAATGCAAATAACATCCTTATCCACACGTGGGTTATAGGGATGCAGTGCCTATGACTCGATAGATACATAGATAAAAAAAGGCAATAAGGAACAAGGAGTTTATTAAACACTACCAGTCTAAAAGAGAAAATTAGGCAAAAGGGTCTTCGTCATGTGTCATTTAGGCATACTTTGTTAGTCAATATTCTTTGATTCATCTTGCCACAATGAATTGAAATATACTGAGGGCACGCCTATGCCATTCACGGCAAGCAAGTAGGCAAAAACCAGCAACATCACCTGAGGGTACTCACGTATTCATGCTAAAATATTTGTTAACATAAAAGCTATTTGACAGTGGCATATTGTATATTAATATTGTTCTGAAATTTTAACCGCTGCAGGTTATGCAGTACAATAAGACCCACTTGAATGGTAAATGCACCCGTTAGTTTACAGATTTTGTATCCTTTTCTATCTTTTAAACCTAAAAATACGAAAAGAAAATTTTTGGAGACTCAAGTATCTCACCTCATGCATCCAAGCCATGGGATGCCAGTTAAACTAATAGGAGCGTTGTATACCGCCTACAGGTAGAATTTTGTCCTTACACAGATGCAAAGAGCATATACAAGGTGTACAAGCACCAGGTAACAATTCTTGTAATTCTGAGAAGCTTACACATAGCCAGGAGAATATCTCTCAGATGCATTAACAGATACCCATCTTGACATAAACTCATGTAATGTTACTACTAATCCATCTGTTTTAAGCCTATTAGGAAATCATGTTGGCCATAAGGGGAAAACTAACTTTTTTTTTTTAATGTTTGTAAAACAACCATCACTACGACTAAATGGGAATATGTGCAGGAAACTAAAAGAAAGAGGTAGGAAATTAAGCACTGGTTTAATGCCTACAACTATTTGAAAGTTACGAGTTAACCAATTTGAGTTCAACAACCAGCTTTCTATGTAGATACAACAAAACTCAATACTTTATCTAATGCATCAATAAGTAGGATATACTATAACAACACATGCATTTGCAAACTTTCACCTCATCAGGAACGCGAAGATACTTTATTGTATTCCCACGTATGTAACACTCTGGCATTCTCCAGAACCTGTCTCCATCCTGAAATCAAAGCAACACCCATAAGCAAAGTCGATAATCATTAACAAAAAAAAATCACATTAAAACTAAAAATTACAAACCTTGGATGTGCATATGACTTCCCGAAGATGGATGTTCATCCAAGTGTCGCAATTTACCAGGTGCCCATTATAAGTCTCCCCATTTTTCAACTCAACCAACTATCATCATAAATTAGCAAATAACACATTAAATGAAAAGCAACTATTACCGAGTCCAAAAGAATCATTCTTGCTCCCTCAACAAATTTCACCTTTATCCAGAAAAAAAAGCTAGATACTCTAACTCACAAAGTCCGACACATTAATTTACACAATTTGACACTGGATTCTCAAAGTACATCTCACAGCAACCAGCGAGCTTACCATTGGATGACCTTGGGCCGTCTTCAGAAGCGATAGCGGAAGCTAAAAAACAAAAATACCAGATAAAAATAGCATAATTGACAATTTGATTTCAATTAGAAAAACAGTAAAGTAGAGCTATAATTACTAACCATCTTCTCGACTGCGTGGTTGAGATCAGATCGGCAGCGAGATTAAGAAAGGCGAGAGAAGAACTGGCAGTTGCTTCGAACGATTTGTGAAAATTGCAAACCCTAGAGAGGATTTTGAAATTGAAAAGAGGGGACTATTTTGGGGGATTTAATGTAGCGTTTGTTTCTTGTTCTAAGGGGCTGTTTATTTCGCGCGGAAGCCTGAGAAGTGAGAAGTGAGAAGTGGATGAACTGTGAGAACTGAGAAGTGGGTGAGAAGTGGTGTTTTGAATTTATCTGTTTACTTGGGATTGTGAAGTAGAGGCTGAAAGATAGTTTATTTGTTTACTTGGAATTGGAAGTGAGGGCTAAAAGATAATTTTTTTTTGTTTACTTGGAATTGGAAGTAAACTGAGACATAAAAAATATATTATATTTATTTTAAATTTATATTTAAATATTTATATTAAATTATATATTATATTCTATTTTTTGTATGTATCTCTCATTTAATATCTTAAATTTATATATTATAATATATATTATATTACACATGATATGTTATATTATATATTTTTTATTTTATATGTATTAAATATATATCAAATAAATTTTATATTCTTGAATACTAAAAATTATAAGAGATAAGTTCTAAAATTTGAACATAAAAAGTATTAAATACAAAGACTTTGTATTGAATAAAAATTTACAAAAGGTTTATTATTATATATACATGTATCCATAAAAAAAAATATTAAAAAAAAATATAAAAAAAATTACACATTGTACAAGTATTTCAACCATTAACTACAGTGGTCGCCAGAGGAATGAGAAGAAATCGCGAGAACACAACAGAACTCACGCGCGAAAGACAAAACGAGTTCACCCACTTCGCAGCTAAAAGCTGCGAAGTGGGCGAACTCAATTTATTATATACTCGTGGAACTCAGAATTGAGTTCCGCGAGTTCCCGCGGCGAAGTAAACAGCGAAACTGTGTTCTGAGTTTCGAGTTCCACGAGATCCACCAGTTCCGCGCGAAGTAAACAGCCCCTAAACGGTCAAGGTGAGCGAGAAGTATAGCGATCTAGTTAGTTGAGGGTGAGGGCGACTTCCCTTTTTTTTAAAAGGTTATTGTGATAAAATCGTAATATAAGCGCACGCGATATATTCACAAAAAAATTTTATATTTAATTCCAATCAATGTTATGAAATTTAAGTATAAATTTTTTATAAAAGATATTTTTTATTATAGAATATAAAAAAAATTTCTAGGGTAACGACAAATTAATGTTTGGATACTTACATATCAGTCCTTTTTTTAGAAAAATACTAAGTACTTTAAAAATTTCACCAAAGAATTTTTTCATACTCACATTCTTCATAACTTTGATCCCATTATCTCCCCTTATATTACACCAAATAGCAAAATTGATCACTCATTTTGTGCCACATCACATTTTGGTGAAAAATTTGGAGAACTCTTCAGTGGATATAGCATTACTCATTTTTAACCGCTAAAGAATTTTCTCTTCTAATAATTACTAAGTTAGCCAACTATATAATATCAAATATATATTTTAATATATCTAATGTTTTTATTTAAATATTTTTAAGTATACATTTTTTAGAATGTAATATTTTTTAGGTCATTTTTATAATAAAGATTTAAAATATCAATTTAGATATTTTTTTTAAAAAAAATAGTTATGAAGTAGTTTTTTAATGGCTTCTGGAGATAAGCATGGAGTGGAGTTTTTTGAAAATACTAGCAGGCAACGTATTTACGTTTAGGTGTAAAAAATAATTTTAAATTATTTTAAATTTATAATTGATAAAATATAATTTCTTCAAATTATAAATATAATTTTTTTTTCTCTCGATTATACCGGTCAATTATATATATTATATTTATTTTGAAGATAATTAAAATGTCTTAATTAAATTTAAAAATATAAATCCACAAATAAAGATCCACTAAAAAAAATTCATAGTGTATCCTTTAAAAAATATAATTTTTGTGTTATAAGGCCTTCTAAAAAAAAAATTGGATCGGCCACTGTGCTTGTTCTCAGCTGTAAATGATTTGTCCATATACGATTATTTTGCTCAAAACCTTAATTGGAATGGTAGCAATGTTATTAACATATTTATTTAGTCAATTATAAATAGTGCTTTTATTAAATCGCTTTGCTTAAACAATTGGAAAAATCTTACAAATACTAGGCAAAAAATTCGAACAAAATATTATTTTGAATAAGTTATTTAAATATATAATAATAAACATCATCCAATTTATAATTTTTGTAATGTTAGATTTTAGAATTATTTATATATTACCATTTTACTGTTTGACTTATTGATTTTAATATTTGAAAAAAAATGATTCTCCAATCTTTTTAAAAAATACTAGTGCATCCATCTTACCACCTATAAATCTATCAAAATTTAATAATACATATGAATAAAAAAAAAATTTATTGAGAGCATTTTTTGGAGATTTCTCACCTATCAACTTTACAGTCGAACTAAATAAAGTTGTTATCTTCATACTTTAGATAAATAAAAAACATAAATAAAAAAAAGAACCAAATACGTGTTACTCGCGTATCCGTCAATAATGTAGAACATTAATTCGTTGTTCGTTTGACTTGTGACCCTCTTGACCCACAAACACGTTTGACCTGAACCTGCTCTTTTTGTGACTAACAACTGGACAACAGTTTTGACTATATATATATATATGAGGTCTGCTATTCATCAAGGATCCTGACGGTCCTGATTAAATTGGGACCGTCCGAGGTCCCTCGGAATGTGTATAAACACATCCCGAGGGACCCGCGGACGGCCCCGATTGTATTAGGGCCGTCAGGGCCCCTGATGAATGGTTTTTTCCTATATATATATATATATATATATATATAATATATCATATATATATATATATATATATATATATATATATATATAAATAATATATCATATTAATTAATATTAATTCAATTGATTATTAAGATTAGATATTGAAAAAATACTATGGTATATTTTTATGGAGAATAGGTCGGAGATTCAAATCCTAATAATATCTATTTTGTATTGAACATCGAATTTAATTTATTATTTATTATTCAATCGAGGTATAAAATAAAAAATTAAATTCGATGCTTAATACAGAAAAATGAATCATAATACCAAGTGCTATTATTTTTCAAAGTCATCGTAGTGTCTTTTTTTTTTACCTTAAACGTGCCATGTGATGATTCTTCTATAACTTACAAATATCAATTTAAAAAATCACAATAATTAATACCTATGAACTTCTACTTATTAATATTTTTAATTTAAAAATAGCAATTATTATTCACTACCTATAGTTTATTAAAAATAATAGTATATATATTTAAGTATGTGTGATTATATTTACTTAACTTACTGGTGTAAATCTAGAAATAACTAAATTAATATTGGATAACATAGTAAATTATTGGCTCTTCAACTTCTATTATCACATATATTAAAAAATACCTAACAATTCTATAAAAAACCCCAACAACAATTGTATATTAGTATACAAACACTTGTAATATTAAATGATAATTATATAATAAATTTTTAAAAAAAATGCAACGTACATGTATAAAACTAATTAGTATTAGTTTTATTATGCAAATAGCAAATTAATAATATCCCGAATATTGAATTTCACGGATAGATATTCCTTTTGAGATTAAATTTTCGTGGATAAACAAAAAATAACAGAAAGCCCCATAAGAAAATTCCAAAATTGAATCGGTACTCGTTCGGGTTTCTTCCCTCCCCCGCGTTTGCAAATTCCAATTTCAGATCTGCGCCGCTGCATTTTCTCCCTCAGAAGCTCGAAGCTCCGGCAATGGCCGACGCTGACGCTGGCGAAGAGGCCGAGGGGGATCAGCTGAGCGAGCTGCAGAAGAAAGATCTCGCAGTATGGTTCCTTACCAATGCTCCCGTCGGCGAGATCCAATATGTCGCTAAAGGTCTGGATTAATATCTTTGTTTACCCAATTTCTCTTTGATTTGTTTTAGTTACGTGGCTTTTGATCGGCGGATGGTTAATAATAAGTAATAGATTTGGGGATTCCAGACATCAGATCGATTCTCGGCGATGATAGGGTTTATGAGATGGCCACGGCAGAGGCATTCCCGATTTATAACAAGGCTCATCTTACTTCGCTCGAAATGCCCGACCGCTGTGGTGATGTAAGTGTTCTCTTTCTCTCTCTGATTTCTTTTTGTTTGTTTGAAATTTAAACCGAGTCTAATTGACCTATTCATTTTTTAGCGTGTATTATTTTCCTCAAGGACTTCGCTGATAGTGCTAGATGTGGTACATGTATAGGTAGCGGTAAAACTGTAGCACATTCAAAGGAACTTCAAGGGGTCTCGGAACTATGTGACAGAAATGGCCAAAACTATTGTTTTCCTTGCAGGGATACTTTGTAGTAAGTAACTTTATGACAGACACGTACATCTTTTCCTGTGAAGTCGCGGAATAGCTTGGAAGATAAATAATGAAACTTCCACACTAAGGACTATTGGAAAATGGAAAGTTCTTATGAAGAAGTTAACATTTTCTGGATTTGAAGGAAGATATGGTTTCATACTTTCATTATAGGAGCATAATGACGTACAAGGATTCATGTAACTAAGTCCACCTAGTGGGGCTGTTTTGTTTGTTGTATTTAACATTAATGAAGCCATTTGTGAACACTCATTTTAATATATCTATTTGACTTTTTCCAAGCAACTTGGAAAATGAATTACTAAGCAAAGGGCCTGGATTGTCCTATGCCTTGGCGAAGTTGAACAAACAATTCTTTAACCAAGTTCTGTACCCTTTTTTTCCTAAGGGAAAACAGTTATATAGCTTTAGATTGGATGAATCCGGCTCCTTCTCTTTAATATGTAAAATCTCCACCAATCAGTCATATTTGTTAATTTTCTTTTTTTGATTCAATTGAAGCATGCCATTATGATATCAACGTATCTTGACCTTTTTTATAGGTAATTGTTTCAACATTTGGAGAAATTAATGAACACAATTACTTTGATCCCAGGACTGCACAAGTTGCTACTGTCGACCACTTGAAACAAGTAATTCTCCATCTTCATGAGCTATGCAATCTTTCTGTAATTTGGTTAATTTCATTCTTTGCTTTGGAGAGAAGAATACTCTTGATGCTTCAATGTCTATTGTGTTACTCTTTTTTAAACATTTTGCATATTGTGTCACAATAATTCGATTAGGAATTCTGTTTTTCTGATATGCAATGGTTCATTGGTACTTGAGTTTCCTGATGACTATCCCAAATAGCCTAGTATGCCTCTTTTATAGATCATAATTTGGCAAATTTGTTTCCTTTATTTGCCCATGAAACAGCAAATGGTTTTTCAAATTAAAATTCAGGTTATATTTGGACCCATATTATTAGCAGTTAATAGCCATAGTTTCAAGCTGTGTGAACCTCTTTTGAAACTTATTGTTGGTTTCTTTGTTGACTGGAAACTGCACTTGCTATGGGAGCTTGCGTTATCAATAATGCAGTGTCTTTAATAGTTTGATTGAAGCATACTCAGTTCTTTTCTTCCTACATATATTCAAGTTTCCATCTTTTTTGTAGCAAGTAGTTGATTCTTGACCTCTTTGATTGCATTTATATGCGCTTAGGTTATCAATCCTCTAATGTTTCTTGCACACGTTCAGGTTTGTACAGAAGTGAGGCCTGCTACAGATGAAGAGCTTCCTTCTTCCTATATTGAGGAGTTCCTGTATGTATCTTAAGAGGCTGTTTTAGTTGTAGGTAGAGCCACTGTTGATTAGTTAATCCCTTTAACTCATCTCCACATGTATAAATCATGATTTATGCCATTACAGGCGTTCAATTATTCCTTGCAAAGTCATCACTTGTATAGATGATGTTGAAACATAAGAGTATCCATTTATGGTCTTTCGTGCATTTGTACTTCAAGTTTTGTGATGTGCAGGTTTTTTGGACAATGCAATAATGCTAGCTTAGTTGGACTTATTTATTCTTTAAGCTGTGTCTGAAAATTGATAAATGGTTATTAAGTATGATTTTTTGATTTCGGTGATGAACTCTACCAGATACCACAAAATGAGCCTACCCAAAGCTTATCGAACATTGAGAAGTAAATAGTTGAACGGTTCAAGATACATGATGTAGGAGGCATAACCTTTATTACTAACGCTAACTTTATTAGCTTAAAATGAAGTTGCCTTCCCACAGTAGGTCGAGTGGCTGCCTTTGGTGCGTGACGAAGCATCAGGTTGCCACTGTGTGGCCATATGCTGTTAGTGTGCTGCTGGGTTCTCTTGTTCTTTTCCCATACGTGCAAGCGTCCTAAGCTGCTGCGTTTGCAAACATGGGTTGAGATATGTTGCAGGTGGAGCTGACAGGCTTTAACTTGAAAGCTCAAAGTAGGGATGTAGTTATCCTTGTTTATTTTTTTTTCAAAAAATTAATTTACATGTGAAGTTAGCTGAACAGGTTAAAAGGCAGCTATTGCTGAAGCTACAATGGTTAAGTGTTTCATTGTTTCCTCAAGGATGAAAATTTAGTTTTTTATCTTATAAACGTTTAAGCCTTCTGCAAACTGAGTATTTATTGATTGCAAGGTAGCTTGTGTGAAAACTAACTATTTTGGTTGTGAAGTTCTCATCTGTATGTACATGAAGCATAAGTGGGTGTTTAGTTGTCGAAAGGTCAAGATGTTGATGATTGGTTTAGATCAGATTATAGATGTTTCAAAACAAATTTTGCCTAGAATCCAGCAGCTATGCTTCCCAAGCTTTTGTGATTCTTGCGAGTCACTGATTTCTCAATAGAATGATTCTTTGCTCTTCTTATGCATGCCATTATAGGAGTGCTTTGGATGTCGAGCTATGCAAATATGTTGGTGAAACATATCCAAAAGGAAACTGTGCTGTTTATTGCACTAAAGGAAAGGATGTGGAAGGTCCGGGGTTGGACTTTGAGTTTGTTGTGGTGATTTCAGCTGCCAGACATAGCCCACAAAACTTTTGGTAGGTTGAAAATTGTAAGTGTGGTGATTCCTGTAATGACTTCTTATTTAGGAACACTTTCCTAATTTCAGTTGAATGTCTAAAAAAGGGAAATTGGATGATTGTAATTTCTTGGGAGTCTGTGTCAGCAGCAAATATTTGTTGTAGCACATTTTTCAATTGGTTCTTTATCTTGATAAAGAATTTGATACCACTAAAACAGCAAGATTTTCTATTGGAAAGGCAAACTTGTAGGTTGATTTAGAACAGTTGCAAAGATGAGGAACTGATTTAACTAAGCATTAGCAGCTATGTATTTGCTTAGATGGACATAATAAAACATCTTCTAAGATAGCTCACTGTAGATTCTTTTTGTTATCATGGAATAAGCTTATGACTATTGAGAAATTGATTTTTTCGGTAATCAAACATCTGAACATTGTAATTTCCACATCCAGCAAAGGAAGTTGGCGTTCAACTTGGATGGTGGAGTTCAAGGATGCTCTGCAAGTCTTAGAATTAAAAGGAAACATTCAGGTATGTATATTTGTGATACTAGTACCAAAGAGCCAAAAACTATATTTTTAAACTTATTCTTCAGCATTTTCTGTAATCTAACTGGTGTTGTTTTGTGAACAATAAATATATCTGTCAGGTGAATGCTCATTATTTTGAAGAAGGAAATGTGCAGCTTGATGCAAACAATGAGTGCAAGGACTCTACTATTATGCAGGTTTGCTTGAAATTCCTTTATGCTGTAGCAGGCATGAAACATTCTTTATAGTCGATGCATGATCTAAAGTGGAAATTTATTTGGAAGGCTGATAGTAGTAGGCAGAAACTGCAACCATGACCAAAAGCTTGTAGGTTTTTTTTTTTTTTTTTGGGGGGGGGGGGGACATATTAGATACTAGGGAGCATTTAACGAATAAATTAATTACAGAGCAATTTTAGTATAATACATGATGTAGTTTGAAGTCAACTTCCTGTTATACGTCTGAATTGAGCTCTCTTTCTTTTGAGTTTTTTTATGTAAGTAAGTTGCGATGCAAGTAGCTAAAAGGTAATTGATTTTGTAGTTATTAACTGTATAATGATTGCCTCAAAGCTGGCCAATGACCAAAGTGTAAATATAACCCTGCATGTATTAAAGTCCAGCAATTTCTAACTGATTTGCTGGTTTGCCGTTAATGTTAAAAGTAGTTAGTGACTTGTCATTTTCTTTCTTGACGATGTTGCAAATATGAATCTTCAGGAATCCACGAACTACTATTCAATGGAGTCTTAAATAGTTTCTTGTGTCTTTACTGGATGAGCAGCCTTCGTTGGTTCTTTTCACCAAATTCTTGAAATTTAGAGGTCTGATTTATCCATTTTAGATTTTAAAGTATCATTTAGGAGGAAAATGAAGCAAATGCTTATGTCACTGGAGGGGCGCGGATTCCCTGCTCCAAACATTCTGTGCCCGTCGCTGCATCCACAATCCCAGCTGTCTATCACGCATAGCACCTATCTCGAGATACTATTTAAAATTTTCGTCGGCTCATTTGACCTACTTTTAAGCATTTTTACGAGAAATTTTGAACTACAAAGTTGTAGATTTTAATATGCTCTACAACTTTGTAGTTGAACAAATTTTCAAAAAATATCAAATATTATATTAAAATAATAATCAAAGTTTTAATTATCACTTTGACATATTAATCGATATTTTTTCAAAAATTGTTCAACTATAAAGTTGTAGATCATATTAAAATCTACAACTTTATAGTTTAAAGTTTTTCGTAAAAATACTTAAAAATAGGTCAAATAAGCCGACGAAAATTTTTAATAATGTCTCGAAATATGTGTTGTGCATGATAGACGGCGAGGATGGAAGGAGCAGGGACGGGCGCAGGGTGTGTGGAGCAGGGAATCCGCGCCCGTCACTGGATACCATTGATGGCAATCACTTTCTAGTTATTGTTCCCCTTCCCAGTCTGAAACAGAAGAACATATCGAGTATCATTTCCTTTATTTTGACATTTGCTTTCCTTATATCTTGCTTGGCTCTTTGTAATTCAGATTTCAATCAAAATTCTTATTTCCATCTTTGAAGTTATGTTACCATGATTTTTAAACTTTGAATGATTTTCTGTTCCTGATTTTGTGGTTTGACTTGTGTTATGTTTGACACTTTCATTGCAGTCCCATGAAGATACTGCTCTAGCAATAACAAACATTATTCGGCATCATGAATCTGAGTATATCGCATCTCTAGAGGTTTCTCTCTAGTGTTTGTGCAGTAACTTCATTATTATTATTTTTCATTTTGCTAGAGTTTATACCTATACTATTTTCTCCTTGCAGGCTTCATATTTGGATTTACCTGACGCCACCTTTAAGGTATGATTGATATCTATTTGGCAACCTTCCATCATACGTTTAGTTAAATGAAGCCTATTTTAGTTGTGCCAAAAATTTTAAATGATTTTTTTTTCTTTTACAATACTGTTTTTTGTGCATATTTAATTTTACGACAATACATCAAAACTAGAATTGCAAATTGTTGGTAGACTACTGAAGATGCATCTCCCTTTTCTATTAACGAAATAAGGATCCTACGAGGATATTTTCTGCTATTTCTCGTTCCAAACATTCTCCGCAGAAACAAAAAAGACCAATTTTAACTTGGCACAATACTATGCAGTTTAGCTTAACCAAGGACATCACCAAAGAACTTGGAATTGGTAAATAAAGGTACATATGCGAAGACATTGCATACTCTTGAATGCCTGTAAATTATTGTATATCATTTCCTCCGTTCTAATATTTTTTCTTAGATATATCCCAAATGATGATAGAAGTCTAATTTGGTAGATATTTACCCAGCATTATTATTATTATTATTTTTAAAGTATATGCTTATACATTGTCAATTGATCTGAGAAACTTCACTTTGAATTTTATTATACCAACCCAGCTGCTAATAATGTAACTGATATATACACAATGTAACTGATATATACATAATCCTACAAAAAAAATATAACAATTATTTAACTTTAAGTAAATAATATATCAGATAGAGCATGAGTTAGCCACTCCAGACAAGTTTAGATTCTCCGTTCAATAAGTATGGTCTGTGGTAGTGCCGGTGAATTTTATCACAGTATTCTACGTGTTGAATCAATTTACTCCAAGTATATATCTTAGTGATTGCGGGTAAAAAATGAATATAAATTATCATAAACATGTTTCGACATATTAGTACAGGTCTGTCTTTACCTAAATGTTATTACCAAATTGTTATTTATTATAAGAACAGTTTAGAAAGATAAGAATTTTGGTAAAATATTAGCTTATATTTGCATGTCCAATTTGTGTCATGTCAGTAAAACTTAACAGAATTTTTGCGATGCCAAATTTTAAATTTATAACCAATACTTATCAGGATAGAAACAGACATGTTGTGAATACATTGACATAAAATGTGATTTTGATAATTTGTTTATGCGTCTTAAGTAGTAATAAGTAATGTCATAATTATCTAGGGACAGAAAACGTTTAGATTTTATTATTCCTTCCTAATATTGATTTTTTCTAAGAAAACGTAGTTACCAAACACCAGTATAGACTTTCTTTTCTATCGGATGAATGATGATGAGTATACATCTCACGTTAAGGTAATGCCATAACTTACTGATTGCTGCAAATGTATTGCTTAAAATATAAGGACAAATAGACCATGGCTTTACACAGCATGCGCTCTGTTGGACGATAAATGATTTGTCGTCCGGTACATCTACGTAGATTAGGCAAAAAATAGCCGTGGCGCCAGTGCCGGTTGGTGCTGGCCTTCACGGAACGGTACATTATTTTTAAAGAAAAAAAAAGTAAAAAAGAAGAAGAGTAGGAGAAGAAGACTACCCAAAGCTTGTAGCTGGCCTGCCGGCGGTCGTTGCTGCTGCTGCTGCTGCCTATCCGTGATGAGTATGAGGGTCATATTCCTCCTTTTTCTGAGGAGGATGCGGCTGCGTGATTCTTTGTGTTACACTGGCGCGACTGGAGTGACAATGCGGGTTGCACCCCCATGTCTTTCGTGATCACATGGGTGCAATCCGGCAAACGAATAAGCCGTGCTAGCATGATCTTTATTGAAAAAAAAAAACATTCATTTCAGCTTTTTTTTTTCTTTTCATGTTAATACAGTTGTAAAAAAAATATTTTATTTCGACATAATCGGTGCATCTCAGAATTTAAGATTTGTTAATTGTTCAGTATGAGAAATCTTGAAATAGACACATCTATATCTATGTTGTTGGTTGATTGATCTCGCTTGTAGTGCAATCATATTAAAACAGCTTTGTAGGAAGTTTAACAAGCTCTAAATTCACGGAGGGTTATTAATTTATTGTTGAAAGTCACAAATATAAAAGGGTAAATACGTTTCAACTTCTGTTTTCTACCTTTGTTCGTTTCAGTTTCCAAAAACAGAAAAATGAGCAGACGTAATTACGTTTCCATTTATATGTTCTTGTGATGATGGGCAAAGCCCCTAATTAACTAGTTTATAATTAGGATAAATACATATTAATTCCTACCTAGCAAATCAGCCCTCTAATTTTAAAAATACAAATCAGCCTCTCCGTTTGCTAACACGGCAGTGCAATTTGTAAGAAAGACTCATTTGTAAGAAATCAGCCGTAGTAGAGGCTAATATGTATTTATCCATTTATAATTCAGATGTCACAATATTTGGCTAGCAACTGAGCAAACTCATTTGTGTTTGTATATAGTGTGTTTATAAATCGAATTTCACCAAAATTATGAGAGCTCTAACATCACTATTTTTTTTAGCTTTACTATTATTAGTTTCTTCTTTTTCTTCTTCTTTATTATTGGTGTGTCTATATGTTGAATTTCACTATATTTATAAGTGCTATGATACCATTTATCTATTTTTTGTTGCGCCCTCTATTATTATTAGTTTCTTCTTGTTTATTATTTTAATTTTTAAAGAAAAATAGTATATCAGTTTCTGCTTCTTAAAAATAATGATAAACCAATCCTTTATTACAAATCAGCACATCCTTTACTAACGTCAGTAGCTCTGCATGCTAACATCATCGAGAGGCTGATTCGTAAAAATAGAAACTGAATTGTCCAAATTTTTGAAAGCAGGGACTACAATGCCAAAAAGTTCTCTTTTCAAAATATAGAAATTCCAGTTCACCTTGAGTTTGATAGATTAGTGGCTTCGCTGAAGTGGCATTTATATCTACTGCAGGAAAAAGAGGTTCGTTACGTTGATAATCACCATGCATCCCGTCAGTCTTAGTAAGAGACCTCTAAGTCAAAGGGAGAAAAAAAAAAAAAAAACATATTCATTCATCAAATAACTTGTAACAAAATGATTCAAAACAAGTAGTTAATAAACAAACTCGCACTCCGAATGATCTCCTACTCAATAACAACAACAAAGCTTCCTTCTAACTAGATGGGGCGAGGTCACATATCCTCGCTGTCGTGCTCAATATGAAACATATCTTCTTTCAAACTCGAACAAAAGATAAAAACTCGCCACATCTTTAATAACACGGGCCCTGTGCCCGTACTTTTAAGTACTTCTGTATATGTTAGCATTAGATATAGGAACCTCAAAACTCTCAATTCAAGATTAATATTACATTCTATTGCTCATCAACCCGCGAACAATCACCAATCCAATAATCAACGCGCTTTCTACATATGGCGCCACAACAAGATTTAATACATCGGCGCTTAGTGAAATTCCTGTTGCTGTTTCTTTTCTTTTAATCTGTCATACATAGATTCAAACAAAAACATTAGCATCTTGTTTACATCGCAAAATAAATTCAAAATTATGGACGTTTTTAATTACCTCGGCTACAATTCTACCCGAGGGGTCTACTATTTTGTATGATGATTTGTTCGGCAATCTATCAATTTTGTATCGGATTATCTCCTGACCAGGACCGCCGCAAACTTCACAAGACGGATGGTTAACTTTCGTACCGCGAAAGTGTTTCTTAACTTTGAACCATCTATGTATCTCTCTTTGTGAGTCTTTGCATCTATATCCTTCCCATCCTTGAAACATTCTAAATTTCTGCATAGACAGAAAACAACTTTAGATTATATAACTTTTTTTAAAAAAATAATCTAATTCAATCATGTCGTCTATTGCTTTTCGGTTTAAATTCCGATATTCTCAATAGCTCAAATATGAGGTTGCTTTTCTTACCTTTCGATGAATCTCGATTAGAACTTTGCCATAATGGTCCATGACATAGACTTCTCTCGAGCACTTGCTATCATAGTTATCAACGCGATAGACGACATGTCCGTTCTGATCATAGACGGTGCAGCCATTGCCATTCAATACAAGCGATTTCATCCATATGGTGAAAGCTTCTCCCTTAGAACTTGTGTGATCTAATGTTGAGTCTATAGAATATGGTAAGGAAGGATGAACCTTAGCCATGAAAAGAAAGAAAGAAAAATGTCTTGGAGACCTCTGCAAATAGCACTTAATGCTATTATATATATAGGCGGACAAAGTTTAATTATGCTAACTAATCATGCTCTAAACTACAATATAACTACATATTTAATAAGTTATCCTGCTGCAAATCATGTTTAGTGCATTCTGTGGAGGCTAATGCTCCTCCTTTTTAGAGATATTATTTTCAATGATTTTTGTATATATATTTTGAATGACGAATTTATATATATAATGCCGTCGTATGCAACATGATATATATATATATATATATATATATATATATATATATATTGAAATGAAGTTGACTTGGATTTAGCTGTCTACTTACATTAGGATACAAGGAAATATATTAGAATATATTAGGAATAATTATTGATAGTATTCTTTTTAAGCTTATAAAACTAGTTGTGACTATTGCTCTAATCACAGAGGCAGTCTCCAGTAATATACAGATGTATTAATATAATATCATCTACTACTAATTGTTGCAATTTTTGATATGTTAGATATGTATGTAACATGTTTTTTTTTAAATGTGAGATCAATGGAGGTCCTCCAAAAAAAAAAAAAAAAAAAAAAAAAAGAGGGAAAAAGAAAAAAAAAGGAGCTGCGCCGCAGGCTTTGCGCCATTATTGAGGAAGCTTATCTCTAAAATACTTTAATATAATCTGTTAAATAAATTATGGTGGCTCTAATGTATCTAACCATGCCAAACTAAGCTTACATCATTGGATATTCTTTGAATAGAGTGCAATATATATTATTCTATGCTTGCAAAGGATAAAAGTACAGTATTCATCCAATTAGAGTTCATGCTTCGCTAACTTTGCCAACCTGCTTCCAGCAGCAATGCTCTTTTAATAGAATAACTTTGTTTTAAGCTGTTTTCTCCCCCCAAAAAAGAAACAAGAGCAACTTGTTAAAAGAGTGCCCCTAAAATCACTTTTAGCCAAAAAATACCTCTTTAGTTTGACTTGGCTTTTTAGTACCCTTTGTGACGTAAAATGAAAAAAAAAAAACCTTCGTTCGTTTTTTGGAGCAACTTTTCAATATTTATTAAAAAAGACTCATGTTTTTTTTCTTCTGATAATTACCGAATCAAATGAAAATGCACATATATAAGATTTTTGAAAGTCTTTACTATTTGGATCCTCAAAAATGTGTATTTAGAAACACACTTTTTTTTGAAAAAAATTGACTAAAAAAGTTGTAGATTATACAAAATTTACTTTATATTTATTTTTTAAAAATATTTATACGTGTGTGTTTTGAAGTGATTTTGTAAGTTATTCCAACGAGAGTATTTTTTGTCATTTCAAATGGTTAAAGGAGGGCACTAAAGCAATAAACTAATTAAGGGGTGTTCTTTTTGCCAAAACCTATTTTAAGGGCACTACTTAGCAAATTGTCCCCAAAAAAAACATTGTTTAAGCTGCTGCTAAAGGGCAAAAGTGCATTACTTAAGTGAAATGTATAAGAACAAAATGATTAAGTATTTGATGGATAATGTTTATGGTACATGAATCATATGTGTTGCTAACCACATCATCTATAACAAGAGACAAAAAAAAAAAAAAGCCAGCAACTACAGACAAGGTGACACATTCTCATACCTAATTGGTTGAAAAATTGTGGGGCCGACGGGTGTCGCAGTAGACGGGCGAGGCTCAGAAACACTGGGCGAGGCTCAGAAACACTTCTCACCCAGCTTCTCTTGTCAAGATCACCGATAAAATGTGGTTATTTGTATGGATAATACTTCACAAGTCTAATATGTGCTCATTATATATCCTTTTGTTCTAAAATTATCGTTTCTGCTGAAGCAGCATAACGGGTCCATGTCTCTATCTCTCTCTTTTTTCTTTTTCCTTTTTAAAAATTTAATTAATTGTTTATTTATTTTGGAGATATCACAATGAGAGATGCATGTAGCTCGACTGTATGTGATTACCATACAGTCGAGCTGATGTATGCACATTTAGGATATTTTTTTGAAAAAAAATTTAACATAAAAGTTGTAAATTTCATCAAAATTTATAACTTTCATATTAGAATTTTTTTCAAAAAAATACTTCTAAATAGATATTTTCGAATTTCGAAACTTAATGAATTTTGAAACGTCACATCAAAATCCGTTAAATTTTAAAATTTCAAAATATTTATTTAGAAATATATTTTTTTTGAAAAAAAAATTTCAATATAAAAATTGTAGATTTAATCAAAATCTACAATTTTTATATTGAAAGTTCAGAAATACAGTGATACAGTGAGTATTTACCGAATTTTGCCGCATCTCCGAACTTTTGAACCAAGATAACAACCGGACGTTTAGCTTTGAGATTCATAAAATAAAACTGCAATAATTTTATTTTTTAAGAAACGGACACTACTATCTTTCCGTATCCTATTCTATTAGAAAGGAGACTATCATAATCTAATATTTAGATAACACAGTTTCATATTCTACCAATTGAGAAGTCTCAATTTTTTATCTGCGCAGGCCCGCATTATCTATCAGATATACAGAGAACATAAATCTTCCAAATCTTTCATCTTTATAGGTAGCATTTACGAAATTTAAATATAAAATCTCAACTTTATAAGATAAAAGTCATAATTATCAGTCCTAAACGGCAGGACAATATTTCTCTAACTTGTCATAATGAGCCATAAATCACAATTAACACATGCAAATCGATCAAACGTCTTTGTTTTTATTTATATATAAAATAAGAGGAGTTAGTTTCAGAATGGACTGTGTGTTTGGTTTTGATGCTTCTTGATTTGGACTTACGGACTGACATACAAGAAGCCTTTTAATTTTTTAATTATTGTGATAAGATTAAGACATCAAACTCCTTAAATAAAGATTTTATTTAATTTTTAATATAAATAAGCCTTGTATTCTCCAAACAAAGCTTCATGATTGTAATGCAGAGTCGGTATGTAAAAACAAAATAAAAATAAGGAAGAAAGAAATTAGAAATAGAATAAAAAAGAAGGAAAAAAAATTCGCCTTCACGGTAGCCGCCATGGCCTATAAGTTCATCGAAGATAAATGACAATAATATAATTGCTTATCTGAGCATTACTTCATTCTTCTAAAACTTAAAAATAATTCCTCTCACCAGCAGCCACCATGGGAGTCATAACATAAAATAACATATACATATATATATATATATACACTATCAGATCGACTTGAAAATAAAATAAATCGTAAATTATTGTATCGAGCATGTTAATTATGATCAACGGTTAAGATCACATCTTTATAACCGTTCAGATTATACATTAAAAAATACAATATGAACTATTAGATCACGATTAAGATATTCGATTTACAGTTCATAATTTACCTTACGAATTTTATTCTAAGGTCGACCTCACCATAGTCGATATATATATAAATATAAAAACCTACTACTTTTGCCGTTAAGACAAAATGACCACAACTTTCTTATCCGACTATCGAAATCTAGTTCAATCAGAAAGAACCCGTTGATTTATAATCTTTACGTATTCAGCCTTGCAAACATATCGACAAGTGGGAGTGTGCGTACCACACTAAATTTTGCTAATTTGTAGAAATTAATACCGTTAGGATTTAAACCGGAGAGACGCCATTATCTAGCAGACCAATCGGCGGGTTTAAATAAGGTGATCTAGTAAAATAAACAAAGTTGTTTAAGATATGGGTGTTAAAGAAAATCAAAATTGGTTGGCTATTGTTCCAAGTACATCGACATAGCATTATTACTATTATATACTTAAGAAGTTTAAAAATGCCGCCCCTCGAACAACAAAATTTACACGTGGAAGTTTAAAATATGCCGCCCTTCAAACAACAAAATTACACGTAGAACATCCGATGTGTGGTGATGATCCATGGAAAGAAGCTCGAGAGGAAGATTTTAAATGTACATAAGGGGCTGTTTACTTCACGCGAAAGAGTGAGAAGTGAGAAGTGAGTGAACTGTGAGAACTGGGAAGTAGCTGAGAAGTGGTGTTTTGAGTTTCTTTGTTTACTTGGGATTGTGAAGTGAGGGCTGGAAGACAGTTTCTTTGTTTACTTGGGATTGAAAGTGAAGCTGGAAGACGGTTTTATTATTTACATGGTGTTAGAAGTGAACTTAGATGTAAAAATATATTTCATTTATATTTAAATTTATATATTATATATTATATATATATATATCTCTCATATTATATATATAATAAAATCATATATAGATTATATATATTATATTAAAATCATATATTAGATCATATATATTATATTATATATATTGAATATATTTTATATTTTTGAACACAAAAAATAATGAGAGATAATATTCTAAAATTTAAACACAAAGTATGAAATACAATGACTTTGTATTGAATAAAAAAATTTACAAGAGGTTTCTTATTACATATACATGATTCATAACAAAACAAAGGAAAAAAAAATACATTTATTACAAATTGTATAAGTATTCCAGCCGTTGACAATATCTTCTTTCATCCATCGAACTCTGTCTACAAAAACAAAAGGTTAAAAAATAATGTTATGTAAATTACAATACGATACTATTCCGCAGTATTAATTATTTGATTATGTAACTCTCGAACCCTCAGTGCTATTATCAACATGCATCATTGGGTTTTTTTTTTTTTTAACATTTCGAATAGGAACCAGATATACTCCAACAACGATATAAAGGGAACAAATTAGATTCCAACATCCTCGTGCAATATAGATTATTTGATTAATACTGTCGAACCCTCAGTGCTATGCTCAGAGCGCATCATCGGATTAACTTGCATTTCGAATGGGAACCAGTTATGCTCCAACACTAATATAGCGGGAACAAGTTAGATTCCAACACTCAATGCAATATAAAAAAGTAATTGAGTATTATGCTGGCTTCTGGAGTGGATATATATATCTATATACAGTACTTGTGTTGAAAATGATAGCATAGTGCAGTATCTGAAACATACGCCCTCATACAATTTTGAGCAAAGAGGTAATCATCGGGCATTTATGTAATTGCAATATAAGTACTCGATGTTCGAAATGTACTCAATAGCCAGCATAAGTACTCCACAAGCCAGCAAAAATACTAATAGCCTGCATAAGTACTCACATCCAGCATAGATAGTCATAGCCAGTATACCCACAACACCAAGGGTTCCTCTACAAGTCGGCGGAAATACTCACAGCCAGCATAAATAGTACAGCCAGCACAAGTAACCAAGGCCAGCATATACATAGACAAAATAGCCAGTATGTACATGTTCTTCAACACACATTCTAAACAGTTAGCATGTGCATATCTCCAACACAACCATTGCCAAAATCACAGCCATTCCAAACTCACAACTAGCACAACTCAAAGTCAGCACCACCCTAACTCACTGCTAGCACAACTGCCAAACTCACAATCACCACATCTCACTACAAAACTTATTGCCGGCACCGGCAAAATTCACTGCCAACACAATTGCCACCAAAATCATCACAAACCATCACAACTCACTAAAAAGCTCACTGTCAGCACATTCCAAGTTCAATACCAGCTGTATCTCTAATCAACCAGTAATCATCTGTAGCAATAATAACATCATTGATATCCACCATCTCAAACTCAAAAACCACTAATCAATAAGAATAACATCAACCATCAGCAGCAACTAATTAATAAGAATAACATCAACCATCACCCTTATATATCTAGCATCACCACCGGCAGCAATAACAACAATATGCTCCAAAACGAAGCTAGCAAACATAGCAAGAACAACCAAATACCAAGAGCAGTATACAGGAACAACAAAATCCATATCCAAATACCAACACTCTGCCTTGAAATCCTACTCAGATCTCAACCTAGAACCAAAGAGCAAAGAGAATCTAATCAAGCAAAAGGATCAGCCAAGAGCAAGGAGGATCTAATCAGGTTACTATAAATTTAATCAAGTTACCTAAAAACTAAATCTATCAAGATTTGAGCTTGTATACATATGAAGATCCTGGATCTACCCAAAGAACATTCAAAAAATAAAATTAAATTAAGTTTTGAAGATTCTGGATCTACCCAAAGAACATTAAAAAATAAAATTAAATTAAGTTTTGCAGAGAGAGAGAGAGAGAGAGAGAGAGAGAGAGAGGAGATGAACCTTGGCCGAAGAAGGAAACACACTCTTGCCCTTTGATTGCTTAATTTAATTTATAATTGGTGGCAAGAGATCGTTGGAACTCGATTCTTCTATAAAGACGATGGAGAGGATTTTGCTCACGGTTGAATCTTCATAGCTGAACAGTTTTAGGGCTAGATCTGAAATCTCCAAAAATCGGCACTCTCAACCGCTCTGTGCCGTCGTCAACCTCACCGGCAACGAGAGTCGGCGGGGTTGGGGGAGGGGTGGAAGTTGATCGGAGATCGAAAATCACGAGAAATCGCGAGAACGCGAGATGTGAACTGAGACCCGGGGGACGCTGAGTTCGCGCGGCGAAGTAAACAGCAAAACTGTGTTTTGAGTTCTGAGTTCCGCGAGATCCATCAGTTCCGCGCGAAGTAAACAGCCCCTAAGAGTAGTCTATTGCTCGAAACAGTGGGCTCCGCGGTTGTGGTCTCGGAGCCCATTCCAAGTCTAATTTTGATCTAGTACACGTGTGTACGTTATACGCTAACCAACATCTTTTGTACACTGTCGTGCCAAACGTACCGAACGTACTAATACTAAAATAATATTTATATTTTATATTAAATTAAAATATTAAAAATAATAAAAAATATAATAGCAAATAAAAAGCATGGTTATGCGCCAGGTGCTCGACCAGACAATCGCGCCCTATCGCAGGTGCGAACACAGGTCGCGCCCCTGATGCCAAATAATGGGTACGTGCCGCACGACCATTTTAAGATCATTATTTATCTTCCTCGAGGAAGATTAAGTGCTATATATATTTAAGAGAAAAGACAAAATCTTGAGACATCATATTGGCCAGCTCGGCACACTCAGTGTCGAATTTTGCGAATATGATATATTTCGGACAGCGCGATGCGTGCCACTCAAAAAGTTAGCTCCCCCGCAAAAAGTAAACAGTGGATTTGACAAATAGAAACAGAGTATAATTTGCAAATCACACCATTTGATAAATAGTTCTGCATACCTTATTTTGATAAGATTACCTCAAGATTAGTAGAAAGAACCGGAACCACACACCTGAGACGTCAAAAGATGGTAACATGAATTACATTTCTATTATCAAGAAATATAGAACCTGCTAATCAAATGCAAGCACTACAGTAAGCATCAGAGTATGCTCTGTGGGACAGATAAAGATACAAAGCATCAGAGTATGCTCTGTGTGATAGATAAAGATACAAAAAAAGTCTGTGCCCCACGGACTGAACCGCAATCTGCAACTACCCTCAAAATTTGAGCTTAGGCCGAGCCGGCCCACAGGCTAGCCTACACGGCCGACAAATGCGAATTTTTTATATTTTTTTAAGCAACGGCCAATCACAGCTATTGCTTTGCAACATCACAACTAGACAGAGCTCTACGCCGACAACAAAGGTAGATCTTTTTTTTTTTTTTAAATACAACCATACGAGCTGAGTCGGTCCGCACGTATCTTGGCTCAGGGGGCCATCAGGCCGAGCCGAGCAGTGCTCAGCCATGCACGGCCAAAGCCTTGCAGGGCTTATTGCGGGCCAACCTCAGTCCAAACTTTCTGTATCTCTAGGGACAGCTTCAGAATTGGCATGTAGAAGAGAATCCCAATGCAGATCCCTACTTGCGACTCCCCATACGAGAACCTGTATCCTTAAGTGTCATGTTCGATAACTTGCAACATAACTAACTAACTCGACATTAATTGTTCACTGGAAATGAAACTCGACATTAATTTAACTTTGCTATAGAATGTAAAATCGAAGTATATTGCACAAGAAACAGCATCCCAAGCGCGGGAGCATCCAACCTATGCTAGAGGAGGAGTGGCATTTCATACGTTGTAGCCTCACCTTTGTATTTTTTGGTGCAAAGAGACTGTTTCCACACCTCGAACCCACGACCTTAAAAAAAAACATGAATGCGCTTAATTTCATATACTTACAAAAGAAAAGTTCTAGTTTTTAAACGGACATGAAGTAACTCGGGTTTAAATTGCTAAATAAACAAACTGTTAATGTTCATGCAACATAGTGCCTACATCAGAGTATGAATATATAGTTCTGGTCTGAAGAAGGTAATTATGCTTTATAGCTTCACTAAGGGCGTGTTTGGATTCCTGCATTTGCAACTCATCTGCAGTAGTTCGAAAGCGGAAGTTAAAAATCTCGTGTTTGGTTTGCCGCAGTTTGAGGGACCCGCCACCCAACTGCTGCAGTTGATCCTTATTATGCCGCAGTTCAAACTGCGCTCACAAAGGCCGCAGTTGGAAATCCCGTTATTTAGAACGCCATTGTTACTGTTCGCTGCATTTGCAATTCGCGAGTCGCGTCCCTCCCGATTGATTTTGCCCTTTGATCTTCGATTTTTGTGATTCTCGTCCCTCTTTCCTTCCGTGCTCCCTTTTCTTCGAGGTTTGCTGCGATTGCCATCCTCGGTTTGCTGCAGTGGTCGGAGGACGACTTCTTCATATGTTGTGGAAGCCGCCGTTTCGCCGCCGAGATGGTCGCAGCAGCTCCTTTCTCCGATCTTGCCACCCCCATCTCCGCCGCCTGCGACATCTGGCTCGCTTTCAGTCTCTTTTTCTTACCAGTCCGTAACTCATATGTTCTCGTTCTATCTGCAGGTGGATGTGAATGGCTGGTTGGAAGCATTCGCTGCTCACCCCGAGATCGTATCCGAATCCAAGTCTTTGGCACAATCAGGAATCTGAATCTCTCTCTCGAGTTTTTTTTTTATTTATCGTGTCTTGATTTCTCGAGTTTTGAATTGTTGGTTGGTTGATTGACCAGGTGGAACAAGGAGGAACAATTGACTGAACGACTGCAAATGCGACTGCCCAAATTTGGTGATATTGTTATAACATTGAGTTAAAGCTAGAGAACCCAAATTTTCCACTGTAAATTCACCCAACCTCCTAAAGTTCGCTTATCAAGGTTCGATTAGTGTAGCAATTAGGGGAAATTTTTATGAGCTGTAGCATGATAAGGGATCTATTAAGGGATAATACAATTTTGTAACAATAATACAATTTTGTAAGTCGTATATTTTTTTAAATATATGTGTAACATCAATGACATTGAAAATAACATTGTAAATGATATTTCTTCAATATTATTTGTTCAAGTATTTTTTTTTTGCAAATTTTACATATATTATATTTACATTTTATGATATTATATATATATTCAATACTTTATATCATTAATATATATATATATATATATATATATATATATATATATATATATATATATATATATATATATGTATATATATATATATAATAATTATATTATAAGAGCTTCAAATATTACATAAACCAACTCCACCCAACAAAAATAAAAAAAATAAATCAAATAAAAGAAATAAAGGTTAACTAGTAATTTAGAATTTTTTATTATATATATCATTTAACATTTTATAAATAAAGAATATTAAAAAAATTATTCTTGAGAGGTAACTATACCACGAGTTACCATATCCGCACAACTGCATCAAACCAAACACCAGATTTGGAACTGCAGGACTCAACTGCATCAAACCAAACAGCAACGTTCCAACTGCAGTAGTTTGAACTGCGCCTAACCAAACACACCTGCTGCATTACGAAATCAGAAAATTACAACTCCCAGCACTTCTAACTGCTGCATTTCGAACTCCATCTCTCAACTACATCAAACCAAACAGCCCCTTAGATAATAAAAGCATCATCCCTTTCACAATCTTTAACTTTGTTTGTGGTTTAGAAGGCCTCATGCTTTTATAAAGAAAAAACATAAAAGTTTCAGAAATTTTTTCCAGATCCAGCATGTGACCAATTTTGCTTACTGTTCTGTTTCTGGCCTAACACCAAAGCTTCTATAGATCTCTGTACAAGTACTGATCAATTTAGAGAGAGGGAAGTAGACTTCAAGCTAGGTGGCTGAGTGGTGATCTCATACGGGCGCCTGTATGGAATTATCACACAGACGACCGTATAAAAATCCACTTAGGATATTTTTTTAACAAATTTCAAATATTAAAATTGTAGAGTTTAATGAGATCTATTATATTCATATTAGTTTTTCCAAAAAATTCTTCTAAGTGGGTGTTTTGGAGCTTCAAACTCTTAACGGATTTAAAAACAGTTTTAAAACCTGCTTGAAACCCGCTATGAATTTGAAGTCCCAAAAAACCTATTTATAAGTATTTTTAAAAAAGCACTTTGAACATGAAAGCTGTAGATCTCAACAAAATATATAAATTTCATACTAAATGTTTTTCGAAAATTATCTTCATATAAATTTTCGGTGCAGTCGACTGTACTGTAATACTGCATTGGATCAATTCACCTAGGTGGCTAGGCTAAGAAGGCAGAGACATGCCATCAAAATCTGGACAAGTGAGTACACAAGTAGGCAATTACTGCTTCTACACTTTGTGATCAGTGCTAATTTTTTTATATGTCCCCCCGTTCTCTGAGAAAGTACCCCAAAACAACAAAGAAAGAAACACTTCAAGATATCAATGGCCTATCAGGCATCAGCAGGACATATTGTGCTAAGAAACCACAGAAGGAAATCGAAACCAATTAGTTATTGGATCATTACATGAATTTCTTGATGGGGATGAGAAACCAATTACCAAAGACACCACTTCCTCTAAATCTTCTGGGCCACCAAGTGATTTGCCTCTAGTTAATGATTACTTAGCATGGTTGAAAAGATGAAAACCGCCATGGACGAAGATGGTTTCCGTTATCTGCCTCCTAGGTGCATTTACGTGGCATATGCAGACTACTACATAGTGCTCCGAGCTTGTGCAAAGCGCTCAAGTTCATGTTGAGGAGATGAATGATGCCACTGTGAAGTTCGAAAACAGACTTGCTTGGTTGGAAGAGAAAATAGATAAAAGCTTGGGCTTGTCTGGTAAGTCTTTTGATGAGCTGAATGATAGATAATTCATGACTCTTTTGAGCTGAAGATTTTAATGTTATGATCTACATCATGCATTTACTTCATCGACGTATTCAGCAGCCCGAAATAAAGAAATTTTATGTTATTATCTACAACATGGAAGACGGCAATACAACGACAAACAATCTGGCAATATCACGGCAACAATCTAAACAAATCATAACATATTCATCCGACAACCTGGATCCTACCGCAACGATGACTATGAACAATGGCCAGCTGGTCTACATTACTTATAGCTTTGAACGTTGGTTAGTTCTTCTTCCTTTTTTCTGCTCACTGATATTTCGATTTGGATTTATATTTCGTTCAGATGCTTTCAAGTGATATCTTAAGTTATCAGGTGTTCTAACATTGATTATATGTGTTTTTAAGAAAGACCTCAGTCACAATATAATCAAAGCATATAAAAGTGTCATGCTTCATTACATGCCTTGCAAATAATTTTTTTTTTCCTATGTAATAGACGATTCTGATCTGATAATTTGTTTGTGTATCGATCTAATTTGATATAATTACGTGATGATCTTTGGATAATTTGTTCATCTTGTTGCCTTCCACGCATTGAGGCAATTGAGAAGTCACAAAAGAACGTCGATACCCTCATACTGATCCCTAATGATATTTTGTTGTTTCTGATGAACACACCTATTCAAGATGCGTTGCTTCTTTCTGATGATGTTCTATACCGTGGCGTGCAAGGAATATCTGACTGATATTATTACGGTAAGAGAGGAAAGGATACAACTATTCTAAATGATGTTAGCATTGTTCTAAAATCACTATATTATGATAAAAACTACTGGAATTTGCGGATACCTGGACTTGTTGATGTAGATTAAGACTGTAATCAAGAACTCTGGAACTTTTTCACAAGATCATCCCGATCCTGATGAGGCCCTTCTTGCTTTTTCTTCAATTCATCTGGTATCTCCCCGCAGAGGGAATTAAGAAACGGTCTTCCAGCTGGCCATGTACTGTGAGCAGACGAAAAAGAACTTCTCCCTCCAATTCTTGTTGTCATTAGGGTAACCAGAAACGATTTTACGACTGATAAACGGGGAGCGAAATAGTACTGACTGATGCCGGAGACAACCGCTCGTTCTTCGAACAGATAGTGGAAGAACTGGGCGGTTGGGACGACCTCCATCCAGCGGCAGAAAGCTAGGAAACCGGTGATGGCAGGAAAGGTTTCGAAAGGAAGACCCACGCCGGTAAGGAGGCGGCCAAAGTACAAACACAATTCATTCGGACGAGTAGAGGTGAAATGATCGTTAGGTTCCGGCCGACGGATGGTCATGTCCTCCGGGGGCGGAGCTCCGCCTTGTCGGCATCGTTGAAGGTACTCTGAATGTTGCGACCGTCAGAGGTGTGGCCACGGCCTGAGCGGGGCCCGGAGGAACCTTCAGGAAACATGATCGCTAAAGATCGACGACAATGGAGGCTCGAAGACGGTGGAGACAAGAAGCGAAGGAGATCTATTTTAAAAGCCAAGTGCATAAACGGTAATTTATCCAATTTTTGCCATCTTATTAAATTTGAATGAGTGTTTCCTTTAAAAACAAAAGAAGAAAAAAAACATTCCTAGGAGTTCAATTGAAGTATTGTTAAAATTACAACTGATTAATACTAATCCGTAATCTCAACTGTTTATAATTTGTTTGGAGTTCTTTTAAAATGAAAGGCGAGCTGACCAAAAAAAAAAAAAGAAAGGCGAAGCGATTGAACTCAGTGTTTATATTAATACATACTTTATAATGCATTGTATGTAATTCAGATGATTTATCCAATTTTTGCCATCTTATTACATAGTTTTTCCTCAAAAAAAAAAAAAAGAAGAAAAAAGAAAAAGAAAGAAAAGAACCGTTCCTAGAAGTTCAAATTGAAGTATTGTTAAAATTACAACTGATTAATACTGATCCGTAATGTGTATAATTTGTTTGGACTTCTTTTAAAAATGTGAAGCATTTAAACTCGGTGTTTACATTATTGCAAACTTTATAATATATCTTGTATATAATTTAGACGATAAATAATAAATAAAATAATTTAGAAAGTATAGTGTAATTTATTTGTTTTAAATCAATTATTATCAATCAGTATTGATCCAGTTATTAGTAAGATCAAATATTGATATGTGTTTTTCATTTGCCATTATGAGGATAGATCGAAAGTTTAAATATCAGCAAGGAGTTGGAGTAGCTATTATACCACTTCGTTAATGATCGAAATTGAACTCGACAGTTACATTTTAAAACAAAATAGCGATCATAAAAAACTCAAGCTTTGCGCCAAATACAAATATGTAAATAAAAACTAAAACTCTTTACACCTTATCCCCCCTTTTCCTTCTTGTGTGGCTCTTACCAACCCACACAATATTAGTCCCAACTATAAATTCATGAAAACAAATTGACAAATGCATCTTTACGTGGAAAGACTCTGTTATGTAGTATTGGCATGTTAAGACCCCGCACCCCACACGTTTTAACCATATCCAAGAAGCTACTAGCCTTTTGATAAGCTGCCTTCTTGTTCAAATCAATTCTTGTAGAAACCAAATTGGCTAATTTGAGAACTATCGGTAAGTTCTCTTTTTTTTTTTTTAGATCTTGACTGTCGAGTTCGATTTCTATCCTGCATCTCGACTGTGTCTTGAGTGGTAATAGGTAAACCCTCACAACCATGTATTGCTAGAATTCAAACTTCCAACCTATCCTTTATGAGGAACAGATCTTTAATCTTCTCCCAATATCCAACTCTGCTAACCAACTGGGTAGACGCTGGTTGGTAGTAAGTTCTTGTACAAAAAAACTCACTTTTATTTTAGACATAGTTATATTATACATGACTTTTTCTTTGACCTGTTACTGTCGAGTTCAGCTTTTATAATACATGTCAACCGAAAATAGAGCGGTATGGCAAGTAATCACAACTCATGTTTGTTGGGATTCAAACTCCTGACATGCCTTCCTTAAAAAGCAGTTTGGAATAATATTTTTCAAAGTTTCGGAGCTTTAAACATCTTTAGGGATGCGACAACGTCGATTGTCCAAATGTCGATAAAGGATGTGAAAGAAAAGTTATAGAACTAAGACATATGTAATGAAGTATACAAAGAGGTAATTTTGTGTACCTTAACTTCAGTGGGAATTTTTATTTTTCAAGAGTGGTATATTTGAGAAAGAATACTATCAATTTATTTCTGCACATAGTTGAAAATAATAATGCTACTAGAATATCTAAATAGGAGTCCCTAAATTAAAATGTAAAGGCAGACGTGATTCAAGTAATACATTTTTCTTACATCCTACATTGAGTTGTATTTTTAGTTTTTTTTTTTATTGTGTCCTCTAACATTATTATTTAGTAGTATTTATGAAAATTCTCTCAAAAATTAACACTTTTACTAATTTTTACTATGTACAAAAGAAAAACGTAATTCACGAACCTCATAATTCATGCAAATGATGAAACCGATAGAAAAAAGTTGTTTAATTGCGGAATAAGGGTGCCCTCTAATATTTGTTTTCTCGAGAGAATATATAGAAAAAGAAGCGTGTGTAATGATAGGGGTCAAGAGAAAAATAAAGGACAGACAGGACGAGAATTTTCAATTACGAGAATATGGTATTTGTTTCTTTTTTTTCTTGATCGTAGAGTTCAATTTCTATTATATATGTTAATAAAAAATAATGCATGTTAAAGTAAAATTTCTTCCAATCAGGTATTGCTGATATTCGAATAATAATTTATCATTCATGTGGTCGTTATTCATAGGGTTCATCCTTGGCAATTCCAATAAAGAGAGATCTTTCTGCAAATTCAATAATGATTAACATTTTATGTGCAAAAATATACGCTTGAAATTTCCAATTTATCATCAGATTTTTTCACTAATTATCTTCTATTAATTATTAATATTTTTGTGTAATAAATAAATAGATAGGAGAGATGTACATCTCTACAAAGCCCTCTCTAATTCTCCCCCCTTATCTCCTCACTCTCGCGCTTTTCTGCTTCCCTTTTCCCGGCGGCACATGCGCTGCCGTCTCCTCCTCAATTTCTAGGGATTTTCGAACCCCTCTCTCTCTTTTACTCTCCATAGCTTTGTCTATATATATACGTTCGACGCCATGGAAGCCGACGCCAAAGGAACTGCCGCCGCCGCATCGCCTTCGCTCGCTGCCATTCGCGCGCCGGTCTCCGCCGACGAGTACGAGCCCAGCACGATTTCTTCTTCGACTTCCCACACCGGCGAGTCTGAGGACGGATACGAGACCGCCTCAGATTCCGAAGAGGACAACACCACCGCCGCCGCCCCCGCGATGCCTAAAGCTAAGGTCACCGGTGACGACGATGAAGTTCCCGACGAGGAGGAGGAGGTAGAAGAGGAAGAGGAAGGGGAGGGCGATGAGCCCGAGGCTGTGGCTAGGGTTCCGGATGTTAGCAATGGGGATGACGTGAGCCCTAACGTCGCGAAGCCAGATGAGAACGGCGTTGCCGATGATTTTGGAGAGAAAGATGAACAGGCGAAGGCGGCGGAAGAGGATAAATCTGATGGTGAAAAATCTGCCGAATTAGGTGGGTTGAGTTCGGGCGTCAACAGCGAAGAAAATGTGCTGTCAAAGCCCCTGGAAGCTTACAATGCTCCAGATGAAACAAAGGAGCATAAGAAAGTGGAAGCGTCGTCTGTGGAGGCTGTGAAAAATGGAGGCCCTGAAAACAATGAGGCTGTAAGCGTTGCAGAACATGTGGGAGGTGAAAGAGATGGAGCTTCTGAATTGCCCAATGATGACGCTACAAAAGAGTTAGGAATTGAAGGTCTGGATGCTTCGGCCATTGAGAAAGATGATGAGCCCAAGGTTGGCTACGAAGCTGAAATTCCTAATGCTGAAGCTGCAAGAGAGTCTGTAGAAATTGAAGGTCCGGATGCTTCAGCAGTAGAGCAGCCCAATGCAGTAGATGTTCCAGAAGCTTCTGTGGAGGCCGATAAAGACGAGGAGTCTAAGGCTGTGGAAGTTCCAGAAGCTTCTGTGGAGGCTGAGAAAGGGAAGGAATTGAAGGTTGTCGAAGTTCCAGAAGCTTCGGCGGAGGCTGATAATGACCAGGAGTCTAAGGCGGTGGATGTTCCAGAAGCTTCAGTAGTGGCTGAGAATGATGAGAGGTCGAAGGGTGTAGAAGTTACGGGAGCTTCTGTTGAGCCTGAGAAAGGTGAAGCTGTTATTGTCGACAACACTAGCTCATCTGAGAAAGAGGATTCAACGAAACCTGTGGAGGAAGCACCCAAAGCGGATCAGAAAGAGGATGTTGAAGCTGATGATGTTGCGCAGTCTGAGCAAAAGCAAAATTTTGAGGTAAATTTTCCTGCTTCTAAAAACTTGTAATCAGTGTCTCTTTTATTTAAAGCCTGTTGATGGAGATGGTGTGATGTTCAGGATGTTGATGAGTTTGAAGCTAAGCCTGGTGTAGCGTCTGGCGGTGAGGCTAGTTTAGCCCTTGAAGGTGCTGAAAAAGACGATAGTTCGACAGAGAGCTCTCCTTTAGTGGAGGAAGCAAAGAATGTAGCTGATGTTGATAGTGATGAGGATAGCAACTCTCTGCAGGTTCAGGAAAATGAAAATGTTGAGGGACAAGAAATGCCATTCGCTTCTGTTGTGAAAGATGCGGATGCTGTAGAGGAGACATCTGCAGATGGTGATGAAAAAATCGCAGCTCATGATGATGAAGATGAGCCCGTCGTAGCAGAGGTTTCTAGTGAGAATGAAAATGATTCCTTGGAAGATAATGGTGAGAGCCCCAGTGGAGCGTCTCTTGCAGACAGGGATGTTAAACGTCACGAGGATGTCCCTAATGCAGTGACTGATGGTGAAAATGTTGCTCAAGATGAAGAGGAGGAAGAAGAGGTAGGCACGGCTGATAATGGCCCTGCTAGGGTTGCAATCTTGGAGAGTTCTGAAGCTGCTAAGCGGATTATAAAGGAGTTGGAGGGTTCTTCAGGTGACCGCACTACATTCGATGGCTCACGCGATGTAGATGGTCAAATTGTGACCGACTCAGATGAAGATGTCGATACTGATGAGGAGGGTGATGGTAAGGAGTTTGACTCTGCTGCTTTAGCGGCTCTTCTTAAAGCAGCTGCTGGTGTCTCATCTGATAGCAATAGCATTGGTTCAGCTGATACTTCTAGAATATTCTCAGCCGACAGGCCTGCTGGTTTAGGATCCTCTGCTCCTTCTCTGAAGCCCGGCCCGGCCCGCTCTGCTCGTCCAAACCTCTTTGCACCAGCTGATCTTGCCGTGTCTGGAGAAACTGAGAATAGCATGGATGAAGAAGAGAGGAAGTTGCATGAGAAGGTGGAGCAGATTAGGGTCAAATTTCTACGGCTTGTCCAGAGACTGGGCCACTCTCCTGAGGATACTGTGGCTGCCCAGGTTCTTTACCGGCTCTCCCTTGCTGAAGGCATTAGGCGCGGCCGGCAAATCAGCAGGGCCTTCAGCCTTGAGAATGCTAAGAAGAAAGCCTTACAGCTCGAAGTTGATGGTGAACAGGATTTGGACTTCTCTTGCAATATTCTTGTGGTTGGGAAGACTGGAGTTGGCAAAAGTGCTACAATAAATTCCATTTTTGGTATGGAGAAGTCAAATACCAATGCATTTGAGCTGGCAACAACTTCGGTGAGGGAGATTTCTGGTGTTGTGGACGGAGTGAAGATTCGTATCGTAGATACCCCTGGGCTCATGCCTTCTGTTATGGACCAAGCATCAAACAGGAAGATCCTTTCAAACATCAAGAAGCATACAAAAAGGTGCCCTCCAGACATTGTTCTCTATGTGGACCGTCTTGATACCCAGACTCGAGATTTCAATGACCTGCCTCTTTTGAAGACAATTACGAGCACTCTTGGTTCCTCCATCTGGTTCAATGCAATTGTCGCTCTTACCCATGGCGCTTCTGCTCCTCCTGATGGGCCCAATGGTTCCCCACTGAGTTACGATGTGTTTATAGCCCAGAGGTCACATGTTGTTCAGCAATCCATCCGTCAAGCAGCAGGTGACATGCGTCTGATGAATCCGGTGGCTCTTGTTGAAAATCATCCATCCTGCAGAAGAAACAGAGGTGGGCAGAAAATTCTGCCGAACGGACTCAGTTGGAGACCCCAGATGCTGCTACTTTGCTATTCTTCCAAGATATTGTCTGAAGCTAATGCCCTATTGAAGCTTCAAGACCCTTCCCCAGGAAAGCTCTTTGGTTTCCGTCTCCGTTCCCCACCTCTTCCGTTCCTGCTGTCCTCACTGCTGCAGTCCAGACAACATCCGAAGCTTTCCAATGATCAAGGCATTGACAACGGTGATTCTGATATTGATTTGGATGACTTGTCTGATGCTGATCAGGGTGAAGATGAAGATGACGACTATGATAGTCTTCCGCCCTTTAAGCCTTTGAAGAAGTCGCAGATCGCAAAGCTCTCCAAGGAGCAGAGGAAGGCCTATTACGAGGAATATGACTATCGTGTTAAGCTTCTCCAAAAGAAACAATGGAAGGAGGAGATAAGAAGGTTGAAAGAGATGAAAAAGAGAGGCAAGACAACTGCGGATAATTCTGCTTTTGGTGATATGGCTGATGACTTCGATCAGGATGGTGCACCAGCTGCTGTCCCTGTTCCTCTGCCGGATATGGTCCTTCCACCTTCGTTTGATTGTGACAATCCAGCTTACAGATATCGGTTCTTGGAACCAACCTCTCAGCTCCTTACTAGGCCCGTTCTAGACACTCATGGTTGGGACCATGATTGTGGGTATGATGGAGTTAGTCTGGAAGAGAGCCTTGCACTTGCTGGACGTTTTCCTGCCTCATTAGCAGTTCAGATCACAAAGGACAAGAAGGAATTCAATATCCATTTGGATTCCTCTATTTCAGCTAAACATGGAGATAAAGGTTCTACTCTTGCCGGCTTTGACGTTCAATCCGTTGGGAGGCAGCTCGCATACATTCTCAGGAGTGAGACTAAGTTTAAGAATATCAAGAAGAACAAATCTACTGCGGGAATGTCAGTGACATTTTTGGGGGAAACAGTTGCTACTGGTTTGAAAGTGGAAGATCAAATTACACTTGGAAAGAGGGTTAGTGTTGTGGCAAGCACCGGTGCTATCCGTGCTCAAGGAGATACCGCATACGGAGCCAATTTGGAGGCACGGCTGCGGGAAAAAGATTATCCAATCGGACAAGTGCTTTCGACCTTGGGTTTGTCTCTCATGAGGTGGCGTGGTGACTTGGCTTTAGGAGCGAATTTGCAGTCGCAGTTCTCTGTTGGTAGGAATTCGAAGATTGCTGTCCGTGCTGGATTAAACAATAAACTCAGTGGACAGATAACAATCAAGACTAGCACCTCAGAGCAGCTACAGATTGCGCTTGTAGGACTCGTACCAGTGGCAGTATCAATCTTCAGGAACATATGGCCTAATGAGGCATACGTCGTTAACTAGATCTTCCCCAAGTGGTATGGCCATTATTAGTTCGAACGGGAGAGTACTTCAAGTTCAGAGTCTCTACAAGTTGAGTATGCTTTTCTTATTTATTTGTAATATCCTGAATAATTTCTTGCTATTTCAAGTTTCTAAGTTAAAGCTTAGTTATTTTGATTAAATCTCTGTTATATATGGAAATTTTCTGTTGAGGTAATTCAAAGCAGCACTATCGTTTAGAACAGATGTATTTACATTGTTGTGTTGTTAGTGTTGCATTTTTGCTGAATGTAAGAGCTTTTATGTCTCTATTTTGACTTCTAGTTAATAGGTTCTTTCATATTAGTGAACATTAAGATGGTCTTGTGACATCGTGGTTTAGATTTCATAATACATTTACTTTTATCCTTATTTTTTCTTTTCAATTTTTATATCTTATTCTATTTATTTTGTTTATTTATACATCTCTATTTCTTTTATTTTATTGTTACTATGATACTATCATATTATACGTGTGTGAGCCATACATGTGCTGTGCATGCTGGAAGTGATTTTTGTCCCATGAACCTGTGTGACTGTTTGTCCGTGTGCTTGCTTTTTCAGGCCAAGGGACCTACAGAAACAGTCTCCTTAGAGCATGGCTGCGTACATCTACTCTCCCCAGGCATCCCCCACTGCGGCAGTTGACGGGTGTGGTTGTTGTATATGGATGGTTCTGTGAAGTTGCTGCATATTTGAACTATTCCTGACTTAAAATTCTTTTGCATGCTGGTTGTCTAAACCTTTTGCAGTTGAAAGCTGGAATAGAGTTTATTTTCACTTTTATCGGTTTCTAATCTCTTGATTACTTCTTGGCTAACATTTTCTAGATTGAAATACATTTCTATAATCATTTTTTATTCACTGTAATCTTTCTTAAGTTGTTTTTTCAAGGACTTCCGCTAAATAGCATCCTCATCATATGCAGCTTCTTTGAAGCAGGGTTATGCCGCTATTCAATTTATTTTATCTATGAAATATTTGATTAGGTAAATGATATTGCTTCTCCTGAATTTTGCTTCACATTTTGTTCTACAGTACTTAGAGCTGTGTTCTAGTCAAATATGATATGAGTTTGAATCTTCCATGGTGCTAAATTTACAAGCACCTGATTACTTTATACGGACTCCAAACTTTGTTTCAATAGTGCATATTTCTGTGAATCTAATGATGATCGAGGTCTGTCAGCCCCAACTCAGTGACTTGAAACTCATTCTTTCATTGATTGTATTTTAGAACATCGTGAAGAAAGTCTTTGGAATGCAACACTTGCAACCATCAAATACACGGAGTTTGTTGGATCCAACATTTTATTTGCCTGTCTGTATTGCTCAATCCAGTTATTTGTTTGTTTATTTTAAATAGAAAAGTGAGAAAATGAGTAATTGACTTTCTTTTTACTTTATGTAATTTTTAGTTTTTTTTCTTTTCTCATCAAAAGCTATGAAGTGAAAAAAAAATGAGATTCATTAGCATTTAGTGGTGGTTATTAATAATTATTATTTTTAAAATATTAAATATATTATTATTAATAAATTAATTAATATATTTATAATTAGAAAATATGATAAATTTATCTTATAGATATAAAATAATAAAAAATTTATTATAAATAATAAAACATAATAAATTTATATTATTTAATAAAATAAAAAAATAAAAAATAATACAACAATAATAATAAGCAAGTTGATACAAATAATAAATATAATGTATATTAATTTTATTATAGTATTTTAATTATATAATAATTTTAATAATTTATTATATTTTTAAAAATATAAATAAATAAAATAACCTAAATAAAATAAATAATAATTTTTTTTAAAACAATAATAATAAATTAATAATAAAATAGTTTTTTAATATTATTAAAAAATATTAATTTATAAGTTATTTTTAATTATTATTAAAGAATATTTTTAATTATGATTTAAAAAAAATCATTTATTAAAATTTATTTTTTTATAAATACAAAATTATACTTACTTGTCACTTTATAATACAAGTAAATTAGAAAATTCAAATCTACTTTTATCACTTTTTATCTTATTACTTTCTTTTCATTTTCTACCTTACTCTTATTTTAAGATTTTTCTTTCACTTTTTATTCTACTACTTTTTATTATATTTTTTTTTTACCTTTTTACTTTCCAATCAAAATAAACGGCCTCTAAGGGACACAAAAAATGGTCCAACACGCCTGGTAAAACCGATAAAATAAGTTTTTCACAAAATTTATCAATAAATTGAAAGTAGTGATTTAGCACATGCCTGCATACCATATATACAAAATAATTATTTAGAGTTTAACTTTTATATCGAAGTTGCAAATTTTATATAATTTACAGCTTTAATATTTAAAAACGGTTTAAATTGGTTAAGACTTTAAAAAAGACTTTTTCTTTTTTTTCTTTTTTTTTTTTTTTGGGAAAATTGAGATACAGCTAAAGCTCAACGCCGCTTAAGACATTTGATTATTCCCGGCCTGTATTTAACTCTGTTTCAAGCTCTAAGGTTTCCATTTCGATCAGAGACTTTAAACTTCACACAATATAATTAGCCACAAAAATCAAGATAAGTTTCTTCTCTACTCTGTTGATTCCACAAAAGCATCTTAATTTAATGATTAATTTTCAATTTAGCCAGGCAACAATTTGTCACATTTCTGGTGCACTTTGCAAAGGCATTTGACTCTTATCTTTATAGTTCATCCATCTATCACAACTTTTTCTGATTCAGATGACAAAGATATGTCGAACCAAACTGTAAGCATGCTTCATTTTGTACGTGCGGCCCGAACCAATGCACCAGGTGGAATTGCTTCTGATAGGACTCATATCAACATTCAAACTTATTGTAGGCTTCTGTTGATTTTAAACCCGTTAATGAAGCTGCAATGAAATTCACGACGTCATTCGCAAGTATAACCTTCGTGAAATAAGGTATCAACGCGTAAAAATTAGCAAATGGAAGTGAGTTTACTGGGAACAAGTATCTAGCGTCGAAGAGGACTATATTCCATCGACAACTTTAATTCCTGCTTGTTTATCCCACTCTTCAGGAGATAAAGCATCAGCCATTATCTTTTCTTGTCCACGCCAAAGAATCTGATATACAAGATAGTAAATCAAATAATGACATCTTACATTAAGTCTTATCTTCAAGTAAGTCAAAGAAACCTCTACATAGATATGCAAAAAAAGCCTGCGGCCCGTACCGCGGCCCGGCGGGCCTGCCCCGCGCGGGCATATACTATTTCTTTTTTAAATTTCGGCCGGCTCGGCTCGGCCGGCCGCCCGAGCCGGCCCCGCCTTTAGTACAGTGCGGGCTGGTCCGGGCCCACACGGTTTGCAACACTACCTCTAATTCTCTATGTACTGAGTGCGCAAGAGTTGCAAAGAAGCTAAGACAAGACTCTTAGAGCTATTTATTACTAGTGAAAGCGGCTAAGTAGCATACCAGATATTACCAATAGGTCTTCCCTTCGGCAGCATTGGGTTTGAGTTGGAACAAAGTACTTTTTTGGCAAACTATAGTTTACTCCCAAATTTCACACTTTGGTATTTACCGCGAATGGAGAGTACACCAAATTATATAAATTAGTATGTTTGAGTGTGAATTAGCGTGTGTGGATATGTGAATTAAGGTATCGAATGGACCAAGTTGTAAAGGTGACATTTGTTGGTTACTAAACTTTGATTTGCTCCATTTTTTGGGTACTTTGGAAAGAACTAAATCGACTACATAGTTGTTGCTCTAGCACAGACAATCTGAAATCTTCGTTGAGAATCTGCTTAACTTCCGAAGGTGCAAGTTCAATGATGTGGTTTGCCCAAAAACCAGGGACTCGGGTAAGAATGCGTCACCAAATAATTTGGTTTTTACTTCTCTACCCGTTATAATTAATTATAAAAAGTTGTGGAGAGAAAAATTACAATCCTCATGGCCATCGTATATGTCATAAGATCTTTAACCTTTTAACCTACAGCGGACACTGTCCCACAATCAAGGATCCACATAGATCCTAGATTTCCATACATTCATTCCTTCTCTTTGATTAAGAAGTCACAGCGGTTTTATTTAATACTTGGATTTAAGGATGGTGGAAGCAAGTTTTTGATCCCCACATTTGAGTTAGATAAATACAATTATGATATTAGCATATAACCTGTGAATCACCTGTGACTATGTATAATTCCCCACTGAAAATGACATGATATTTGGTGGACAATGCAAGCTCATCTCTTTCTATGTAATAGCAGGAACATATCAGAAAGAAGAGATTTCAGAAATTTATACGCTAAAAAAAAAAGATACCTTGTCAATGACGCCAAACTCTTTCGCCTTCACAGAGTCCATATAAAATGGCCGTTGCATCACCTTGGATACCACTTCCATCGGCTAAACAAACCTGTTATAAGCCAGTAGTATTTTGGGAAGGTAAAGAAATGAGTTTTACATACTCACATTTCCAGTGTGTTTTGCTAGAAGTTTGACGAGTGTGTCCCTATTATTTATAACCTGCAAGGTATTAACAATATTTAAACAGATCAGAAAATGGAAAAGCAAGACAGGAAAAAATGCTAAATTAACAAAGTTGTCAAACCATGGAAGATACTAAGAACTCTGCTGATAAAAAAGGTTCACGTGATATTTTTATGTGATTTGTTAATTGTGTATCAAGCTCTGCAGGCTATAGAACGCACACCAGATTAGGAGAAATAGTTTGCAAAGCGGTCAACACTAAATGAGCAGTCTTATATAACGATCAGTTGAAATTGCAATTTTGCTGGTTTACATTGGTAATGCCGTAATAGAGGAAGTTATATTGCAAGTGAAGGGTGAAAGAGAGTCAAGCTTATTGTGACTGTAGCCCCCTCAGATTCCATTAGAGCTCTACGCCATGTACATCGATGGCTATTTATATAAATGCACATGTAGCTACTTCTTTGATGATCATGCATGATTCTCGAGCAGAACAAGAAGCAGACACATCAAGCAAGGACGTAACAACCTAGTTTAGTACACTGCTGGCGTAAGAATTTAGCTGATCTTGTGTTTTCTTGTAAGGGTACATTATGTTACTTTAATAATTAATCTGAGACGAATTATATATAAATATGACTAATAAACATTCTGGAACCCATACTCGATCTTAATACCAGCTTCTTTAGCATGGATAACAAGAAACCATAGCAATCATATACATACCTCTTTAGCACGGATGAGAACATCGCTTGCCGGCAATTGACCAGATGACGGAACTCGTGGTTGTTGAATCATCGCTGAAAGCACACATTTTGAGAAAGGTGATATGTTATACAACGCATATGTTATATCATTATGTTCCAAGTTCCAACATACCTTTAGAATGAGGCATCATGAATCTTCTCCCTTTCTTACCAGCAGCAAGCAATAGGCAAGCCTGACCTATTGCAGCTCCAACTCCTACTGTCTGAATCTGGAATATGACAAAGGAAACATAAGGCAGCGTATCTCCAGAACAGCCTCTCAAAGACGAGTCCTATAAGCTAACTTATGACACGTTGAGGTACCAATAATAACCCTGACATAGTCTAAATCATGTCAACATAGTAATCGAGTAAACCCAGCTTCTTTTTAGCACGCATATAAAGCAAAACAGAGAAAATGAAACCACATTCTTGACTAACTATGATAACCTTATTACACTAGCACTTGAAGAATCTAGATTATAGTACAACCATTATTTTACATAAAGATAGCGGCCATAAAACTATGATGAGCATATCACCTTCTATAATCATTAAGCTAACATGTCAAGGTTAGTAGAAATTCGCAAAAGACAAAACAATTTTTGCTGACTTACCTCATTTTTCAGCTGCATCATAGCATCGTAAATAGCAAAGCCTTCAGATTCCATTCCAACCTGCCGATGTGTATATAACAAATAATTAAAGCCCCATAAGAAAATAATAACAATATCATGAGAGCAAATTTAGATGCGTTGTGAACAGTACAAGGATAGTAAAATTTGAGAATGTTAACACATTGGGTATGCTATAGAAGCAATAATCACACAAACTATAACACATCATGATGGGCAGATGGTAGGATATAGTGCGAGTCGTGTGACTATACAAGTTTTGGAAAAAAAGGCCATGCCCAGTGTTTCAATATTCATCATCCTATCAAAGTTCCAGCATGAAAGTGTTGTGAAGATAGCTTCAGCAAAGCGTATTTAGAGTAGAAGATAGTTCATCACAGAAAAAAGAAAACAACAAAGACTTAGAGCAAATCATAAATATAATGATGCATCAATTGCTAGAAGCTGTCATGGAAAATGGTCAGTCAAGTGGAAAAAAAGCAGCCCGCACATTATAAACAACTAAAAAATGACACCAATGATAATAACTTGACAGCATATCAGCTATATATCAATTGATAAAATATAAATGACACAGACAGCCCTGTCTAGTAAGAAAATACTAAATAGACACAGTTGTGATATTTCCAGATTCAATCTTAAAAAGGTTCAGAATAACAGCAGGGTGCAAAATATCCAACACATACCAACTAACAAAAGACACATAACTAAACATCGTTACAATGACATATCAGATGGGAAGTGTTGCTTTAAAATTGTTTATTCATTTTAAGAAGGAAGTTATAAATCATACAGTTTCACCATCATCACGAGTTGTCCCAGTCGAATTAATATAAAGATATATAGGCTCTTTTGGGTCCATCCATTGCAAGTAAAGTAACTCAGCAATCACAAGCTCCGTAACAGCTGGCACCAGCTAAAGCAAAGGAGGAGATCAGTCAGTCAATTCCAGGATACATGTAAAACATAAATGTTTAATTATTCATGTACATGGATTGTAAACTGTAAATGCTTCTGAATTTTATCAACAGCAACTGAAATTTTGCATCGATAAGTTCCTTCTATCTAAGTATGTTTACTTAAACATAACTATTACATTTGTTTTCAAAGAGAAATGTAAACATCAAGCTCAATTGTAAAGCTACCCTTCATACTTTTTCTTTCATTATAGATGGTAAACGGTAATGCACAATCTTGTTTCTTACGGTATGTTTCTGACAACTGCATGTATATGTGCATGCATATCATAACGAGTAACAAGAAACTGCGCCTTACTAATCACAAATATATATAAGTTTGCATATAGATATTCCCATCTATGCACATATTTCAGAAAATACATGATATACCATCCCACAAAAACATGCAATATTACATAAATTTAGATAAAGAAACATATCTTGGTTCGCTAATTTAGAAGAAGTACAACGAGCTTTCCCATACAGCTTACTATTTTTAACACAACATACTATTAACAACTAGCGAGTAAATAAATTAAGATAGAACAAGTGGTGACACATAAACAAAGAATATCGACAGTAGCATCAACAGTTGTCCTGCATTGTAGACGATAAGTTTAATAATCAGATACTAATAGCATAAGATGAAAAGGAGCTAGAAAACAATGCTCACAGGCATCCCAATGTACACAATTCGTCCATTCAGAAGTAGAGATGGCAAGTCTGGAGGCGGCTTTCTTGGCCTATGCTCATTGTAAGAAACAGAACGCTCAACCTAGTTAGGAAAAGTAAACAGAATATTAGAATATACAAAGAATCTCAGAGACTTGTAAAACATGTACAACATAATAAAATTCAAAGTGGAAAAAAAAATACTACATACTTTGCAAAAACGATGCAGCTCAGAATAAACTTACAAAACATGAGTTTATTCGAGTATTTTGAAAGTAAAAATTCATAATCTTTAAAAATTCGTATACTCATAAAGATTTATATCTTCATCTTTCCTTTAATTATGCAAAAACATTTTTTGAAGCATCATGTATTTATCTATTGTAACATTACCTAGGTACTATGCTTTAGCTACTGCAACAAGGTATCAACAAAAGTGCATGACAAAATGAATTCTCCAAAGAAGGAACTCTATAATACCATGCAAATTATGATTATGGCTCAACAATAAAGTTTATGATTGTTTAATGGTTGATAACATAGAACCACCTGAAAGACTATTGAAAGTTAAAAAGCATAAGTGTCCTTTAATTCTTATTAAATAAAAAAATATAGCAGATACAAATTGAAATTAAAAAAAAGTGTAATAAGCAATCAAATCGAATTAATTTACCTGGGCCGGCGAGGCCATGAGCTTGGGGGAGTCAAAGAGGTCGAGATAGGGAAGACCTTCGGTGTTTGATCGAGACGCTGCGAGGACCTCCGGCGGTGCGGCAGCGGCGACTGAGGACAGTTTCCTGAGAAATGGGTCTTTGGGATTCATCGGAGGCATCGGCGGCGCCGCCGCCATGCGCTTGCTTCTGCCACCGCCGCAGGAATTGACCGCCACCGGCGACATCTTGGGAGAAGTAAAGACGATGGATGGTGAAGCGGATGCCATTAGATTCTAGCTTGCTCACTTGCTGTTGCTGCTGGGAGTAGCGAGAGCAGAGAGATTTATCCGGGGAAAAGGAAAAACAAGAGGATGGCATACCTGTAAATATAGGGGATTGAAAATGAGTATGGGTACTGTTAAGGCCCATGGACCAAGCTCGTTAGTAAGCCTGCCTGCCATGGGTTTAGTCGATAATTTTTCGTTTTTTACGTGGTGGGATTTGGTCGCTGACCTGCTAGATCGACTTATGTCTATGGCTCATAAATTATTATATATTTTTAAATTTATTTTTTCGGTAAAGTAAGAAACTTTTATTAACTCCAACCTTTGATTACAACGATAAGAAGTCCAAAACGAACCGAATCTCAGTCTTTTCATAGATGAGGAAAATCGAGTCAACTTTGAGAGCCAAGAGCAGCCATGAGATAATATACAGGTAAGCAGAAAAATCATTTTCACATATACAAGTCACTTATGAACTAAAATAAACCTAACATCAAAACCATACAACGTCTAGATAACTAGACTGAATTGAAAATTTTTAGATCATGAGGGATTGGCATCGAATTTAGCTAAAAAAACGAACTACATTTCCAAAAAAATAAATCTGTAGCAAATGAAGAAAAAGTCTGAGGGCCAATGCAAAAGAAAACTATAATGCCTTTTAATTATAAAGCCTGAGTGTATATGCAAAATCCAAACAATAGTGGACCAAAAAGAGTTGGCCAGAGAGCAAAAAATATAGATACCAGCAAAGAAGCTACTAAAGAGGTTAACTATTGCTGCTCAAGTACATAACAAGCCTATTTGATATATATGCAAGCCCAAAGTAGACTGGATTTGAAAACCAAGAGTTGCTAAGAATAAACCACATAATGCAAACTTGTGAAAATCAAATGTTCTGCTCAGAAATAGATGAAATAGGTAGAAGTCGAATGGTCAGAATGATATAAAACTTACAACAGGGCCCATATAAATTCAAAACCTTGTTAGGAGGACAATCACCAGAATTTATGGGTACTAATACTCGGGATTAAATATTTATATGCAACCCAGCCAAATAATTAGCCAGGGCCCACATAGATATCAAACTCTTTTTTTGGATAAATGTCTACTAGATTTTATAGGATCTAATATTCGGGACTTTTTTTTTCTGTCCCGAACAATTGCAAGATGCTCTCTTTTAAAACAAAAAAAATCTTTCAGCTAACTGAATATACCCATTCCAAACCAAATTTTCACATCCTGAACAAAACAGAGCTAAAATACATAATACTATTTCAACGTGAAACTTAGGACTAAACTATTGGCTTCAAAGTCCAATTCTCAGATTAGGCTGCTAAACAAACCAAAGGCTAATTAAGTAACTTGAGCAGGTATATTGACTTTAGCAGAGATTCAGAGCCACCATCAAAACTTGGAAGACTTAAAACCAATATCATCATATCTAGTCAGCCTTAAAAAATAAAATAACTGGGGTTGAGAAAGGAAGATACACAGGAGAGATAGATATATAGGAAAAGTCCAACCCGATATTATCCTTCTTCTCCTTCCAGATGCAGAATCTATCACATTTTGACCTACAGAAGAAGATATGCTAGTTAGTTTTTCAGAATAAACCAAATCTTTAGAAGAATGGATATCACGGAGAAAGACTCTAAGATCAACCAAGATCAACCAAACCATGAGCAAACACCAACAGATCAGCCAGGCCTCATCATATGTTGAAACCAAGACCTCCCAATAAGATTAGGAACTTGCTTCATCTTATGGTTATCTCAGTTTTAATGTCCTTAACGATAGATTCCACTGGGCTAAGGAGCCCTTTAACTGCGAGGTTATTTCTAGCCTTTCAGATGGAGTAAACAGTGGCAGTAAATACAATTTTCCTAATAGAAGCCACCTTACTTTTACTCCACAGCTTCTTGATCATCCAAGGTAATATACTGCACCACTGGTGGGAAGATTTCTTAACCCCATCCACTTAGAAATATCCAACCAAACAGTAGCAGAAAGAAGCATTAAAAAAACAGATGGTTTATAGATTCATCATTAGAGCAGAAGCTACACGAGGGATTACTATTAATCCCTCTACCAATTAGTCTCTAGTGTATAGTCTACCATGACAAGTAAGCCAAAGAATAAAATTGGGTTTTGGAATTATATGATGATCCCACACAAGTTTCTACCAAATAACATAAAATCCAGAAGGATTCAAGGTTTTATAAGCACACTGAATGGAAAACTTGCTACTAGGGAGCCATATAAGCTTATCAGGATCCCCATTAAAGACAATCTGACTTAGGGACTCCTCAAGATTTGGAACAAGGTTATAAAGAATTCTCCAACTGTGTCTCCTTTTCATTTGAGCAACATAAATGAATTTATTTATTTCAAGGGCCTCAATGACATGGTCAGAAATGAAGTTAGAGATTGGGCGACTAGCCAACCAGTTATCATACCATAAAGAAATTTCTTTCCCATCCCCTACAATGGCTTGGATGCTATTTCTAAAATATTTTCTGATCTTAAAAATCTTCTTAAGAGCCCAAGCAGCATCATGAGGACAAGAAATCTACCACAAGTTTTTATCTTTTATATTAATAGTGTGAATTCATTTCATCCATAGACTATCTTGTTTTGAAGCAATAGTCTAGAGAAGCTTAGCTGTTACTGCTAAATTTAAAGTCTTAATATCAATTATACCCAAGCCACCCTCCTTTTTAGGCTTACAAATAGCACGCCAAGCTACAGCAGCAAAAGTTCTGTTAGAGGAGCCAGCCCAAAGAAATTTCTTGCAGATTCTGTCAACCTCCAGTAACACAGCATTAGGAAGATGAAAAATACTCGACCAGTAAGCATAGAAAAGATAGTGTCATTCATAAGTTGCAATTTACCAGCATAAGAAATAGATCTGTCACCCCACCCAGTTATCTTGTTGGTAATTTTACTCATCAAATATTGCAATAAAACCCTGGGTAGTTTAACCGAAATAAGAGGGACACCAAGATATTTCACAGATAATGTCCCTTTGACCATACCAAATAATTTGACCAAGTTATCCTTTTCTAATTTGTCCAAACCAGCTAGGAATATCTGGCGTTTAGATATATTTACTTCCAAACCCGAGAATGCATAGAACAGTTGAAATGTAACAAAAACTTTTTGAATAGACATAGAGCTTCCATGTGCAAAGATCATAAGGTCATCAGCATAACACAAGTGGGTTAATGCAATTTTTTACATTTTGGATAAAACCTGAAGTATTTATCAGAGATGAGATTAGACATAAGCCTAGAGAATCCTTCCATGGCAATGACAAACAAATAGGGGGAAATGGGATTTCCTTGCCTAAGACCCTTGCAACTCTTAAAGAAGACTTTTGTCTCACAATTTAAAGAAATAGAGAAAGAGACGGTGGATATATATGTCATAACAAGAGATACAAAATATGGGGAAAATTCTAGGTAAAGCAAGATAGACTTGATATGTTTCCAACTAAGGGAATCAAAGGCCTTTTTAATATCAAGCTTGACGAGACATCTTGGAGAGATGTTGACTCTATGATAGTTTCTTACAAGGCCTTGACAAAGTAAGATATTGTGTTGAATGTGTCTATTAGCAACAAAAGCACCATAATTTGGTGAGATAATACTCCCAACTACATGTCTTAAGTCTAGAAATAAGGACCTTAGTAATGCATTTGTATAAAATATTGCAACATGATATAGGCCTATAATCTGCAGGGGAGCTAGCATTAGGGATTTTAGGAACAGGAACAATAGAGGTATGGTTTACCTCTCTAAGAAGCTTCCCAGTTTTGTAAAAAATGAGCATTAAAACCACCTGGGCCAGGGCTTTTAAAACTATTCATAGAGAAAATGGCCTTCTTTGCTTCTTCCTTGCAGACTGGGGAGGACAAGAATATTTTTTGAGCTTTAGTTAGCTTAGGGCCAGATTGCATTCCCAAGGGCCAAGGGGAAACCTCCTTATGGGTGCCCATAAATTCTTAAAATACTGGGAGAAGACCTCAGCAATCCCATTAGGACAAGTAAGTTTGGAGCCATGGGGGACATAGATAGAGAAAATAGTTTTTTTTTTTTTTTACCACCTACTTCTGATACAAGCATGAAAGAACTTAGTGTTATCATCCCTTTGGTGCAACCAGGCAGATTTGGCTTTTTGCTTCAGAAAAGATACTTCAATTGATACGGCAGTAATAAGGTCTTGCCTAGCTATTTGTTCTTTATTCATACAATTAACATCACAAGGTGCAGACATAAGATCGGCTTGAGCAGTTAAAAGATTTTCTCTTGCCACAACTACCTTTTGATGAATGTCACCAAAAAAGTTTATGTTCCAAGCCTTTAAAAGTTTGCGGAGTGTTTTCAATTTGTGCACAACATTGAACATTGCACGGCCTCTCACAGAGGAATCCCTAGCTTCCAAAATATTTTTTCTGTAACCCTCTTTGAATGTCCAAGCATTAATAAATTTTGAAAAGTTTTACACTAGAAGAAAGAGTTTGGCTGAAGGATATTAGACAAGGCGAATGATCTGAAATACCATGAGGTAAGTAATCAATATCAGTAATAGAGTTCTTATCAGCCCAAAGTGAGTTGCCCAGGTTCTATCCAGTATGCAACAAATTTTGTCGCCCCTATCATACTGATTACACCACGTATAAAAATAACCTTTATAAGGTAAAGCTATGAGGCAAGAGTTATTCATGAGATCTTGGAAATCTGCCATATGATTTAGGTTGCACTCATTTCCCCTTAGTTTTTCAGAGCATTTAAGAAGGCAATTAAAATCACCTGAACATAACCAAGGCTCTTGTACATGAGCACCAATATTTCTCAAATCCTCCCAAAGGTTATTTCTTTGAGTGCCAGAATTACAAGCATAAACAAAAGTCATAACACATTCTAACGAGGAATCAGACTTAGCAATTCTACAATGTAAGAGCTGATCACTAGATTTTAGCAACTGGATGTCCCATTCTTCTGGCTTCCATAGAACCCAAATCCTTCCATTGATGGCACTATCATAGTTGCTCAGATTTTGCCATCCTTCACAGGAAGCTTTCAAAATGGCTTTACATTTTGCTAACTTAACTCTTGTTTCAAGTAAAGCTAATAGAGTAATGTGATTTGCAGAACTAAACATGTTCCAAATAGCAATCCTCATGGAGGGTGTTTAGGAAAATGACATCATTCTTCCACCTTTTTTTTGATCATCCATTGCAACAACCCGATCAATAGCAGCAATAAAAGGACTTAGAATCGGATAAGAGTTATGACAAGGAGCTTCATCTTAAGATCTAGAATAGGTTGCTTTAGCTGTTTTGGTTGCCAGCTGAAAGCCCTCACTATCTTTAAAACCTTTCATATCAACTGCACCATTATCAGCATGGTGTTATTTTAATTTAAGTTCTATTTTTTGTAATGTTGGGTAAGAGAAAGTAAAAATTTTTAAAACTAAAATACGGACATGTAAATATTATATGTCCAAGAACAATATATATTTGAAATTTATTTTTGATCGTGGTCAATAAATTGTGATTAGAATATTACACTGGCTAACTAATCGGATTTATATAGGAAACTGTTCTTTAGGTTAATTAAAATATAGGATAACATTGGCATCATGGGAGTTAGGAATATATATATATTATATATATTATATATATTAATATATATATATATATATATATATATATATATATATATATATATTACGAAAGCACTATAACATAAAAAACTCGGAACCAATCAAAAGATCTGGGCTGGGAGAAATGTTGTACGTCTTGGCGCATTGTTATATAGTGGTCATGATCAAAGTCATTATGTCATTTGATATTTAAAAAATAAAATTGTATATTATACGATATTTACTCTTATTCTAAATCTAAAAAAATTACGTGGTATTTCTATTTATTGATAGAAATGTTTAAAGTAATGTAATTTATTTAAAAAATATAAAAAATCTAAATAAAATATATATTTAATTAAAATCAGAATTAATTAAAAAATAAAATAAAATATTAACGTTAATGTAATTCTATTTTATATTATGTAAGCTTAATTTTTATAGAACATGCGATGTTTTTTCATTCTCTAATAATATATGTGGAATAAAGTATAAAATCTTATTAAAATAATAATTAATTTATATAAAATTAAAATATTATAATATTATAAAAAGTTGCCAATAAAGCAATAGCATGCGCTCTCAAAAAGGATTTTCCGGCGATATTTATAGTGCTCAACAGCGAGTAGGGATGCACAATTAAAAACGAAAAATGGTATGGACAAGAATTTTGAAATTTTAAAAATTGTAAATTTTATTAAAATTTAAATTTTATTTTGAATTTTTTTCAAAAAGTAATTGTAAATTATTTTTTAGTAGAATACGAGAATTTATATGCTGACTTGGCATTTGCCTCAAAATATACATTTCAGTGAAAATTATTAATTTGGGTTTATAGGAAATCCTGTTTACTAAATCTTTTATTTACTATCTCTCCACAGCTTCTTGTCCAAATTATATTTATGTATGCCATATGGTATTTCTTTTGCTATCATAAGTATAAATATAATATTTTTAATTGCATAATTATTCATTTATCTATAATTAAAAATATAAAAAATTATAATTAAAATTATATTTATATTTATAACTTGCATCCATGCATCGCATGGGTAAAAAATTAGTATAAAATATTTTCGAAAAATTCTGACAGCAAGTTTTGTAAAATAATTTCAGCTATTTTTTTTAATCAACTTAATTTGTTTGGATAAAATATTTAAAAATTTATTTACCATATATATATATATATATATATATATATATATATATATATATATATATATATATATATATATATATATATATTATATATATATATATATATATATACCGATTTGTTATATTAGAATAAGTTACTTATAAAACTCCCAATAAAATAAAAGATTTAGTAAACAGGATTTCCTATAAAACCCAAATTAATAATTTTCACTGAAATGTATATTGTGAGGCAAATGCCACATCAGCATATAAATTCTCCTATTCTAATAAAAAATAATTGACAATTACTTTTTGCAAAAAATTTCAAAATAAATTTAAATTTTAATAAAATCTATAATTTTATATTCAAATTTTTTTTTTCTAAATATATATTTTATAACTCCAAAATTTAACGTATACAATAAATTTAAAAATAAATTTTTTTTTTAAATCTGCTTCAAATTAATTAAATTTTAGAACTCCTAAACATATTTTTAAATGTATTTTTTTTAAAAAATTTTAAAAATAAAAGTTATAAATCTCATCAAAATCTATAATTTAATATTAATTTTTTTTTAAATTTTTTTTTAAATAATTTTTTTTATATTATACAGAATAATATGATGTATTACATCAAAAAAAATCTCTCATATTTTGTAGAACGTTTAGCCCGGTAAATAGTTTGATAGTATGCGGGAGTATAACAGGTCAGTAGTACGACTTACCACACCCGCATGAGACTAAACCGAAGATACATTCTATCTTTTGACGAACACGTACGCGGCTTGAGCTCTTCAAACCCAATAACCTACAGGTATATATATCTTGTTCTTTTTCTAAAATGAACATGAAATAATTAAACATATATTTGATTATATTTCCAGCAGCCGACGAAGCCCGCCGAAGAATAGGCTGCCGATCTGCAAGATACTGGGATTTTAACTCAGAAACTTTACTTCATGGGTTGCTTCCTAAGCACCGCCGACGGCTCCGACAACATCGACGAGATCATAGAATCTCTGAGCTACTACTACGACGAAGCTTGTCTTCTAGACCCGTCCGTGGGTTCCTCCAACGCCTCGCTCCGCCACAGCACCGGGGTTGTCGTCTCCACCCTTTCCGCCGACGACAGATCTATCTCCTTAGATTCTCTTGAGGAAGCTGTAGACGACCTTTCCGACGTCGGCACCGACGCTTCCTTCGCCTTATTAGAGCTCAGAGATGAGATCAAGTCCAACCCCGAGCTTGCCTGCTTCGTCCGCAGGTACTTTCGCAGATCTGTCGATATTCTCAAGTTCTTTACCGAATTTCGTGAATGCCTCCGCCGCGCGCGCCGTATCGAGGCGACCGCGCTCGACGCCGTCGTCTGCCTCGACAACAACAACCTCGCAGGCGCCTCTCGGAAGCTCGGTGAAATCATCGCTGCAGGTGATCCTTTGCCCAATACATTCCTCAATAAGGTCGCGTCTGTGCTCGAGCAGCAGCGGCAGCTTCGAAAAGCCCTGCAAGACCAGGGAAATAAGCTTGAGCAGAACCTGAAAAGCTCAGAGTCATGGAAGACAGTATGGAGCGTGGTGTTCGCCATATCATTCGCGGCAACACTGATCTGCTCTATTGTTCTCGCGGCTGTGTCGGCGCCGCCCGCCGTCATCGCCGTTGCTGCGGCGGTGTCAGCGGCGGCAGTGCCGCTAAGAGAGTGGGTGGATTCCCTGCGGAAGGCATGCGTTGGCAAGATCAATAAGAAAAAAAGTGTGGTGAAGAAGCTCGAGAATGGCGCGTACTCTAATATTGACGAATTAAAAAATATTAAGGAAGCGGCAAAAAACGTTGACAATCGCCTCCAATACTTGCTAGAATATGCTGAACTTGGGATCACTTACGACGAAGATGCAGCGGCCATGAAGGCGGCGGTCGTACATATTAAAGCAACTCTTGGTAAATTTACGAGTAGCATTGAAAGACTGGAGAAGAATGTGGAGGAGTGCCGTCAGCGGCTCCGCCGCACCACGGCGGCGATAAGCAAGGCGGTCAAAGACGATGACTTGTAGACTTGATTGGCGATTCATTTGCTTAAAGAAAAATATACTTAAAAAAAAAAAAATCTAACCTACTCAAAAATAAAAATTATACTCATATTACTAAATTAAATAATATTTTTTTTTAACCAGCTGAGATCGTATTCTAATAGTAATTATAATTATACTATTATGAAAGAATTTTTGGATCGATTTTTTAAAATATAGAAGTTAAAAAATTGGACAATAAAGATGGAGAAGTGTATAATAATAAAGTTATTAAATTATAGAATGAGTCTAGAAGTTAATGGTATGGTCAAGGATGAGTTGGCAAGTCAAGTCGCTTCTACTGTATGAAACAGATCCCTTTTTTTTTTCTTAACCTATTGCAATGTGCTACCGTGTAATATAAACTTTAATTTTTCGGTTTTTATTGCTCAAAAAAGGGTCCTATTACCGTTTAATTCAATTAAAACAATGCCAAATTATATTAAAATTGACAATAATTTAAGTACAAGGATATTAAAATTTAACTAAAAAAAAGTAAAATTGATGAGTATAATTTAACAGGTTCCTGTCTATGAGTTTCATAAAGCATACGCCACATATTTGAATCCTACATGTAGTCATGACATGAAAAATATACAAATTCAGCGAATTTTAGCTATGATTGCTATTATGGTAGCTGGATAGAACGCCAGTACTTTATGTCTAGCTCGGGATGTAAATAGGGCTGGAGTTTTATTTCATGACCGTGGTTTCGGTCCATTACAGTATGATAAATTGTAATTAGAAAATAATATTTTTAGTAACATCAAGAATTGGTGCATCGAAAAAAATTTATCTCATTAAAAAAAGTACAAGAACTAGTAAAGGGATAATGATACTATCGAGTACTTTTCTTTATCCACTAGTGCGATTAACTTTCAAAAGTTGATCAAAATATTACACCTCGCTTTTTTGGACTTAACGATAATTATTCTCTTAGATTTTTACCGATGAGCTAGTAACTTGTCTTCCTCCGATTTTACGAGCGAGGAGAGCTGCTGCTTCAAAAATCTTCCAAAGAATAAAACTAAATACAATCTCACAAAAATTTCCTCACAAATAAGATACATTCAACTTATTATATACAAAGTGAAACCTAAAAATAGTTGTAGGAATTTTGTAAATATTCGTTAAACTCTAAAAATAACTTATAATTAGTAGTTTCAGTTATTATGACCATTTGAAGCCTTATACAGGTACACACCTTAAAAATTACTTCCAACGAGCCCCCCGCCCTTGGTGGATCGGCCGGGGCGCTAGTCTCAGAAAGCGAGCGCCCGGGTTCGATCCCCCGGAGTGGCTGAAACGCGGATGTGCCCGTGACCGCGAGTTCACAGCGGTTGCGGGAAAGCTGATGGCTGGGTAACTTCCAGTACTCCATGTCTGGTTCGGAGGCGGACCCCAGGCCGGAGTTTTACTCTCCTGCGCGGACCTAGGTCCAAAATGGTCCTATAGGTGTGATCCCGAGTTAGCGGAGACACGGAGAGAGGTTTCGCCTCGTTAGCTCAAAAAAAAAAAAAAAAAAAAAAAAAACTTCCAACGATTAGTTCTTCAGATTATCGGTCGACCATTTTTCATTATAGGTCGAATGAAAGGACTATACAATAGACATTTCAACTCAATTTCGATCAACTTCATTTGCTCATTCTTTCTCATTTCTTACCTGTTTTGAACGAACTATACCTTTACAAAGATCTGAATGTGATACTGATTTCATTCCATTTTGAGCACAAAAATTATATAACTTTATGATTAAACGTTTTTTAGAAGTAGTAAAAAAATATGTCAAGTAAATTGATAGAATACTATATATAAATAAATAAACATTTATAATATGATTTTTGATAATCATTTGACAACTTACGGTATTTTATGAAAAATATCTTGAGCTATAAAATTACGTGTTTTATTTTTCTAACTATTTTATAATAAAAAAAATAGATATAAATTTTAATAAGTTAGATTTAAGTAATGAAATATATATATATATATATATATATATATATATATATAGAGAGAGAGAGAGAGAGAGAGAGAGAGAGAGAGAGAGAGAGAGAGAGAGAGAGTAACTAACCTGCATATATAAAATAGATATTAGATACTAACTGAAAGTACAAATCTTTTATGTTCCATTTTGACAAATTCGGCAATGAAATTAAAGAATGGCAAAAACTAAAGAATGTTAGAAATGTTACAAAAAATAAAGAATGGCAATGTCAGTCTTAATCTTCATGAAAATGGATCATATTTGTTATGTTCAACTGTCAATTTTTTGTAAAAACTTTATTCGTCCTATAATACAAATTAAATTTTAATTTTAAAGAAAAAAAAAGGCAACGGATAAGATTCTTCTTGCCACTAGGATAAACCAAGAAACAGATCCAGATCCTCCAAATACGTCCACCCATACCATTATCACACATCAGTTCTTTTTTTTAAAAGAAAATGGGCTTATACCATATCAGCCCCTCAAGATTTCAAAAATACCAGATCAGCCCCCCATTTTAAAAAACTACCAAATCAGCCCTTCAAATACTGTTTAAAATTTTTTCGGACAAAAATATCTCTATACTCGTTAACAGTTCGGACACAAAAAATATGTATATAGAAGAATTTTTTTGGAGAAAGTTTGAACATGAAAGTTGTAGAGCTCGTCGAAATCTACAACTTTCATGTTGAATATTTTTCCAAAAAAATGCTTTGAAATAGGTGTTTTTGAGGTCCGAAGTGTAACCAGCTCGACCCGAAATCGCTAAAACAGTTTAGACGCCGAAAACACATATTTAGAAAAAAATTTTGGAAAAATTTTGAACATGAAAGTTGTAGATCTCGACGAGATCTACAACTTTTATGTTCAAAATTTTTCAAAAAATACTTCTAAATAGATGGTCTCAGCCTCGGCGAAACGAGAATATTTTTGTCCGGAAAAAATCCGAAACAGTAGCAGAGGGATTAATCTGTCCATTTTTTAAATAGAGGGACTGATTTGTCCAAATAATTCAAAATAAGGGACTGATATGTCATTATCCCAAAGAAAATTACTAGTCATCGTCTCAAACTTGTGTTCTTACTAATCAATCCTAAAAACTAAACTTACGTCCTTGCCATTCAGTCCCCGAAAACACTATTCCATAAAAAAATCTCTACACACTTAACACAATATCGATTTTAATCATTTTTAGTATTATTTTTAACATATCAAAATAAATATTTAAAAATATTTTATAAAAAAATTACAATATAAAAGTTATAAGTTTTCTATCACCTACAACTTTTATTTAACATTTTTTTTAAAAAAAAAATATTCTAAATATTCATTTCGTAGTATTAAAAATAGCACTTAAAAAATACTTATATTCAACGACATCAAAAATGCTTGCCGATGTAAATTTAGTTGTTATTATGTTTAATATAGCCATTTTTATTCATTTTAAAATTTAAATTCAATATCAAATAAAATATTCTAGAACTTATAGAAGTCAAAACTGCAAAAGTAATAATAAAACATTTAATGACAACATAGGGAGACTATATTGTTGGTCCAACTAATTCACTTTTTTTCAAACTATAATCGTGTACACGCGCGTAAATTATACAAACTAAATATTCTTCTTTATTTAATTAATATAGGACTAAATAAAAAAATAACTCATAAAAATTTTTATTTTTTATGAATTTCGTCAGATATGCTGGTCAGCATAAAATCTTTATTATAACAAATATAACAATAGTTTGAAAATTCAGAATTTTAACAATCCAGATTTACATAAGGTTTAAGTAAAAGATGTTATTTCAGAAATGATAAAAATGTTGTTGTTTCGGTGGAAAAAAAAAAACATCGTAATGCAATACTTCTAGAAGCGATTTGCAGTAACACTCGGCATCCAATGAAATATTAATTCTATGTTTATATTAATATTATTATTATAAGAATAATTAGCAGTCAAAGATGAATTTATTGCCATTTCACACGCTATCCCCAACTTTTGCTAATTTTCTAGTTTGAAAAAGAGGATAATTACATATCAGCCCCATTTCAAGTTTTCATTCCAAATCAGCCCCTATTTCAAAAAACGCCTATTTTAGCTTCTAATTTACTGTTTGAATTTTTTCGGACGAAAATGACCCTGACTGTCAGATGCCTAAAACACAAATCTAAAAATATTTTTTGGAAAATTTTTTAACATGAAAGTTATAGATCTCGACGAGATCTACAATTTTAATATTGAAATTTTTTTCAAAAAATACTACTAGATTGGTGTTTTCGGCGTCCGAACTGTTCAGCAAATTACGGGTCGACCCGTTAACAGTTCGGACCCCGAAATCACCTATTCGGAAGTATTTTTTGGAAACTTTTTCAATATAAAAATTGTATATCTTATCGAGATCTACAATTTTGATGTTAAAAGTGTTTCCAAAAAATACTTCTAGATAGTATTTTTGACGTCCAAAAAAAAAAAAAATATTTAGATGAGATGGAATCTTTTACATGACGTCCAAAAAAAATCCAAATAGTATTTGGGGGGCTGAAACGACCGTTTTTTGAAACGGGGAGACTGATTTGGGCATTTGTAAACAATGGGGGGCTGATATGTTATTAGCCCTTGAAAAAATATATACATTTTGTCATTATCGACACTCCATATTGTCCAATATCCTTTTTTTTTACAAGATCTGCTCCATATCCTAATTTGGAGTTTTTTTTTGTCTTAACGTAAAATTTAATTTTTATTTTATATTTCGATCGAATACTAAATAATAAATGATAAATATTTTTCAATCATATATCGTATCTAAAAAAAGAAAATATCTTATCATTGTCTGTTTTTCAACAGTGACCCATTATTACTCGTAGTAAAACAGTGATCCACCATACTATTTAACCTAGCCAATCTTTTTTTTTTTTTCGTTCCAATGGGGCGTGTTGGCTAACCTAAACACGCAAATCTACCACCCTAACCCGCACCCAGGTTCGAACCCAGGTGACCTTTCCAACGGGAGAGGATTTGGTGTCACTTGCGCCAAAGGCACGCGGCGCCAATCTGTTCAGAGTTGTTTATCACTAAATCGCATCAACTCTTACGACTTGACCCCAACACATCCAACCCCCTATCCCTTACACAGTTAAAAGAAGAAAAGAGAAAGAAAATAAAAATAAGGAGAATAAAAGGATAGAAATTTTTTTTTTCTCCTCACATTTGTTTAATTAGGAAAAAATGAGTTGTTTAATTAGAAAAAAAAAAGTGAAAAAAATTAATTATAAAAAAAATATAATTTATGCCAAATTACTATAATAATAATATTTTGAATATGAATATATCAAAAAGAGAGTTTGAGAAATAGACGGACAATAATCTCTATCCCTAGCAAGAGGAATTTTCCATTGTAATTTTCATGTGGGTCCAAAAAATTTGTATTTTTTCCCCTTCTGATATTGATACACAACAAATAATTGAGTTATTTTCAGTCCAATTCTCTCCCTCTTATTTTTTTTCCCTCCTCTCTTAAATTACTGCATTTAGTTAATGACTAGAGATGGAAATTTTAGTCCTGTTTATCAATCTTTTTATAAACTCTATTATTCAGTGTGACCACTGTACCTTTTGCATAGAATATGAATATTTTTAATCGTCCATTTTATCGCTCTATTTCTTATCTTTATTTTCGTAGGTGCTCTTCATTGGACGAATACATGGAGAGAATGAATGTATCCAGGGGCGTCGACCAGGTGCAACGATGTGCAAAGAATGATTTACAAAATCAAAATGTACCAGATGGTTTGAGCACTCTATTAAAAGTTGATATTAAAACAGCTTTATTTAAATTTAAATTTCTAAAAAGAGGCGGCGAATGAGATTCTTCTTCCCGCTAGGATAAAACTAGAAACAGATCCTCAAATTACCGTCCACCCCATACCATCATCACAACATTTCACCTTTTTTTTTTTTCTTTCTCAAACTTGTATTCTTACTAATCAGTCCCAAAATATCCGTTCCTGCCACTCAACTCCCGAAAAAACTTATCTCACAAAAAAGCTCTCCTCACACTTCACATTTTAACCTTATTTTTAATACCACACAAAATAATTTGTTTTTTAAAAAAATTATTTAAAAATTATATATTTTAAAATATTTAATTTATGTTAAATAAATTTTTCAAAAATATTTATAAATATTTATTTGATAGTATAAGAACATCACTTAAAAACTCATTTTAAACGATATTTTTAACTTCCGAAATAATTATTTAAAAAAAATTAATATAAAAATTATTTTTTTATTTATTGTGTTAAAAATAACACCTAAAAATGTTTTAAGTGTTATAGTAAAATATTCTGAAAACATTTTTATCAGTAAAAATTCAAATCAGGCTGAATTACAAAATTCTTTCGAAAAGGATTACTTAATAAGAAAAAGTTCTATAAAATAACCTTTTTTTTTTTTTTGTTTTGGAGAAAATTGTCACACATTCACTTCCTCCAACAACTTGTTAAACACATCATCACTATTACTTACTAGTTTTGCACCCGTGCGATGCACGGATGTTAGTCATAAATATAAAATAATAATATAATTTTTTTTTATAATTTTATATTTATTATTAAATTTAATAACTATTTTTATTAAATTTTATATTTTATTTATCAATATTATTAGAGCAAGATAATTATTACCTGTTATATATAAAATATAAAGTATTTGAGAATAACGTAAAATGATTATAATATCCAGTTGTATATATAATTTTTTTTAAAATATGAATAATTTTTATTAAAATAAATTTATTATAAAATTGTATTATTATTATTAATAGTTACGCATGTATGTAGATCATTTTTTATAAACTAATTATTATTATTTTTTTTAAACCTTATTTAATCTTTTTATATTCTTAAATTAATTACGTGAACTCTTAACAGATAATGAAAATATTATGTGTTTTTTTTAAAGAAATACCAATTACACACCGAAAGTCATTAAGATGCCACATGGTGAAACTTTTTGACCACCTAATTTTATATATTTATAAATATTCATATGTTTTTTAGCATATCTTTAAATAGAATATTTTATATTTGTAATTTTTTTTAATATATATGTATATATATAATTGATAATATTCGAAAGGTTAAGTTGTTTTTTTAAACATATTAATTTTACATAAATTAATATTTATTTTATTAAAATATTATATTATATTCATCACATATTTTTAGAGCAAAAATAAATATCAAATAACATACCGAAAGTTACAACTTTGATCACCCCTTTATATATATTGTATATTAATATATATAAATTATTGAGAATTTGATAATGACATTTCAAATTCTTTGAAATAATTATAATTTATATATTTAAATATGACTTTGATCACCCTTTATATATATTGTATATAACGATATATAGATTATTGTGAATTTGATAATGACCTTTCAAATTCTTCTAAATAATTATAATTTATATTTAATATAAGTTAAAAAATATATTTTAAATTATACATCTTTTTATGTTTAATAATATATTAAATTCTATATAACTCAAAGAGTTTTGAGTGCCATGTGGCACCTCTTATAACTCACAATATGCCACATGGCATCTCTAATATCTCACAATTTGACATGTGGCACATATTTTTAGAGCAAAAATAAATATCAAATAACATACCGAAAGTTACAGTTTTGATCACCCCTTTATATATATTGTATATTACTATACATAAATTATTGAGAATTTGATAATGACATTTCAAATTCTTTGAAATAATTATAATATATTTAATATATGACTTTGATCACCCCTTTATATATATTGTATATAACGATATATAGATTATTGTGAATTTGATAATGACCTTTCAAATTCTTCTAAATAATTATAATTTATATTTAATATAAGTAAAAAAATATATTTTAAATTATACTTCTTTTTATGTTTAATAATATATTAAATGTGCATGTGCATTGAATCAAAACTCTCATTAATAATATGATTAATTACATATTTATTAGATTTAAATGTGCCACATGTCAAATTGTGAGATATTAGAGATGCCATGTGGCATATTGTGAGTTATAAGATGTGCCACATGGCACTCAACTACTTTGATAGAGAGTTTTCTATATATATATATAGATTCTACATGTCCCCCCCTATACAGCTGATGACGCCTATACAGTAGTTTCACTATCAACCATCTCGACTCTTCCAGATTATGCTCACTCCACATCATCATTCCCGCAGACTCATTCCGCCGCTCCCGTCGCCGACGTCGCCTTGCCAATTGGAGAAGCGCCGCCGTCGCTGAACACCTCAACGATCCTCTCCTTAGGGATCAAGGGAATGTACTCGGCCGCAGTGTACCCGTGCTCCGCCGCTAGGCGCACGGTGCTGTTATACTTATCCGACAAGTAGCCGGCGGCAGGGACCACGACCTGCGCCACCTGCGGGAACAGCGGCAGCCGGTTGAGCGACCGCCACGTGGCGACTGCGTACTTCTCAGCAACCGGCCCGTACCGGTTGTAAAGGTCCTCCGCGACCGGCACGAACCGCTCGTAGGCGGTCTTGGCGGCGTTGGTGGCGGTAGGGATGACGCCGGCGCGCTGGACTTCCCCGGCGACGGAGCGCGCGACTTCTGGAGCCTTTTGCGTGGCGTTGTAAGCCTCGCATGATGCCTGCTTCACCAGCGATGGCACGTAGCGACTAAGCTCTTGCATCGAGCCATCAACCTGTCACGTGCAAAAGAATTAATCACTGCTTCGTTGCGTATTTAACGAATCGGAAAAAAAAAGATTTTCTGTGCACCTATAGATATGAGCTCCACAAGATCAACTCAAAAATATAACTACTAATATTTATAAAAATGATAAATTACACATTTGTAGAACAAATTATTATTTTGGATTTAAAATTTCTTTTAATTTTACAAAGTATATAAAACCTCCTTTAATTTTACTTCCAAGTATTACTTGCTACAGATTCTTTAATTTTAGTTGTAGTTTAACTTGCTAGAGATTCTTTCTACGCTGATTTGAAGCTTCATTAGACACAGTTTTAGATAACTTATAAAGGGATGATCAAGATCGATGATCAGATTAACAAATAATTAATCAATTACCTTGATGTCGACGAACTTGAGAAGGCGGAAGGGGACGTCGTGGAGACGATCGTAGACCGGGCCGATGACTGTCATGACAGTGCCCTCAACCGACTGAACCCCGGGCTTCAGCGGCCCCGCGTTATCCTTAGCGTAGCTGTAGATGCTCGACAAGCATAGCATAATCTGCATCGCAGCCACCTGAACGAACTCAAGATGCTTCAGCTTGTCTTCCTTCTCCATATCCAACTCCACCCCGCCGTCGTTCGTATCCTGCAACACGTGATCGTAATCATCATCACCACGCTAAAAGATCAGTAGAGAGAAATTAAGGAGAGAGCAAAGATTCTTACGGTAGATTGGGGATTGGACTCGGCCATGGAAGTTGATCGCGGAATAGTTTGCTTTGCTAAGATAGAGAGCGAGAAGAGTGAGACACTGAGAGTGATGGTGACGCCGTGACGGGCAGACCCGCTTCTTCCTTTTTATAGGCCGAGACTTCAGCCGTCCGGTGGATCTGGATCCGATGGTGCGATGTTAAGGCTATATTTGGATTAGAGGAATGGAATGAAATGTAAAGGAAAGAAATGGAGGAAAAATAAATAAATAAATAAAAAAGTAAAAAAAAAAAATGTTATTTGGATAAATAAAAAGAATAAAAATGGATAAAAAAGTAATTATTATCCTATTATAATTGTCAAAAGACAATATTACTCTTTAAAATTTTACATATTATTTTATTTATAAAGGTTATTTAAATAATTTTATTAGATTTTTCTTTTCATTTTTTCATTTCGGAAAGAGAGTTTTGTGGGCCCCCCTAAAAAATTTTTTCTCTTAAATTCATTCTTTTTCATCCGCTTACTTATCCAAACATAAAAAATAATTTTTTTTCTACCAATTTTTCTTCCCACCTCTATTCCTCTCCTCCCTCCAAAGTCCAAACACAGCCTAACAGTGTAAAGGATTACAGCAGGCGGTTACGACCGGGCAAATCACCGATTGAGGAAACATAATACGTGGCGCTTTGATAGTAGTTGTAATAGCTCTGAGCACGTACGTCATAGAGTGTGGGATTATGATGTCAGACAGAAGGCACGTGGAGAGAGCAGTGGCTGCAGCTGACGTAAATGGTAGAAATCGCACACGTGGCACGAAAGAGCAGGTGGTGTCGTCCGTGGAACCCTCTTGGGCTCAACGTCCCTTCCTGGTGTCGAACTGGTGAAGTCAGAACGCACTTGTTAGCTCAACCGCCCATATATTGGCACAGACTTTGGTTGAAAGGCATCGTATGGTATGATATGAAGTAAAATTATCTTTAACGTAAAATAGCATAAAGTATTTTTAATTTAAAATAGCATAGAGTATTTATCATATAATATAAGAGTGCTATAATACAGTTAGTTACACACAAAGCTTAATCATAATCATACATAAATTATATGTTTATGAATGCAAACTAATGTGTAGTTTAGTAAGCGTTCAGAATACAGAAAGCTGAGATAGTAAATGAATTTAACAAAAAAAAAAAAAAAGAAGCTTCGGTTCAGTTATTATACTAAATCAAGAGGTACAAAACGATAAAGAAAGGGCAAATTTCAAATCAGCCTCCCTTTTTAATTTCGATCAAATCAGTCCCTGAAAATACATTTTCAGAGGCTGATTCAACCGACCCCGAAAAAGGGAGAGGGGGCTGATTTGGCATTTGCCAATAAAGAAACACATCCATCTGCCACCACAATGTTCTAGAACAAAGGGCCACAGTCCTAACTTTAACGAAAACTATTGGATTAAGGAACACCATTACCTATCAGAATCACCAATAATTCTAATAAAATGGAAATATCTGTAGATATTTCAATAGACAGTGCATAGTTCAGATCCATTAGAACCACATCGAATCAGCAATCATCCACTCATTGAGTAGGTAGGTAAGTATCAAAATCCAAACATTTCATCAATTTTTGCCTAATGCATGTGTAAAGGGTTAAAGTTCCACCCCTCTAAAATATTTCAGATGGTAATGCATTTCTTGTTTCTTGTAAAAGCCAAGTCAAGGCGAATACTGACTGCATCAACCTGTGAATTCTCTCGGATACAAATACATATTTATCACTATGTAAAGTCGATATAGAGGTTGAAGGAGGGGTGGGTGGGGAGGAATTTTTTTTAAACTTTCACATACTTTAGCTGAGTTGCTTTCTAAGGACTGTTTTAATTAATAGTATAAAGGTATAGCTACATTACCTGGATCATGTACACCAGAACAGTAGTATACAGCACCAGTAGATTGAATCGTACAATGAACCAGAAAATACATGGATAAAAATTTGAAAGTTCATCAAGAATTGACATTTTAACATTTTCAAGTCATAAATCATAAAACTCTTGCAGGGCTCCGTAAAATAATTAACTTATTCAATCGGTAATCGTAACATAACAACCATAGGAAGAAGCATGTGGAAATAAGGATAAGGTGCAGTTTCTACAGAATAATTCGCTTAAAGTTAGCTTTCTAGAAAGACCCCACTTCCTGTCTCCCTTCTTTTCAGGATCAAATCATTAGAGTAAATTTGATCCTCGAATGTTCATCTAAGAACATAAATATAAGGTATTGCATAAGACGCACAGCCTTGGTGCAAGAACAGCAACGGTCCTTATTCGTTCTATGACAACGCATATACACGAGCAGGCTACTTGAAGATGGTATGAATTATATGAATACAAGCTCTTGAAAATGCAATGCAATCTTCAGAAATATTGTGGGCATACCAGCTCTTTCACAGCTCGTTTCTGTCGGGGCATATTTCGTCTGCAACTTGTGGGCACACCACCTGCTGAGACAATAAGTTCATAATATCAGAAGGATAATAACAAACAAGCATGAAGCAAATGGTATCTCAAAAACATTTTCTTGAACTAGGTCTGATTTGCCATGTTAGAATCTTCAACTTTATGGTGGTGATATTTTAAGTTTAGGGAAAGAAGGATCGCTCAAATGGCAACCCGGAGGGGTCATCTTGAATAAGAAAGCAATAGTACACAAAAACAATTTAGGAATAAGCATAAGACCTAATCACTTGGATAAGGTGAGACAGACACAGATACGTCGCATAGATTGTGTTGAACAAAAGGCATCTTAATTGAGGTAACAATCATCTTCACCGCATGTTTAAGTAGTAGGTCAGGGACCTGCCATTTGCTAGAATATGGTGGAGATGACTGCGCCACCGCAGCTTAGAGATTTCTTTACAGTTATAGTTAAGAGGAATGAAGCGTTAAGGGCAAAGCTTATGCATTAAGACAAACAAATAAAGCAATACGATAATGCTTACAAACACTAGTTTAGAGGACTTGCCATTTGAAGTATATATATGGTGAAGATAATTACCACCACAAGTAAGAAATTTCTTGAGAGTTATAGTTAGAGGAATGAAGCGTTAAGGGCAATAAGTTAAACATTAATACATGCTTACCAACTTGCAAGTTCATATAACACCATTGTAGGGGCTAACAAGAAGGCCTAATGCAACATCCTTAAGAACATAGATCAAGCAATGACATTACAACAATATGGAAGCTTCAAGTAAATAAGATGGAAAAGTTACCAAAAAACCCAACTAAAATAATCACAATATCGTCAAACATATAGATCATCAGCAACCCCAAAATTAAAGAACTCATCTAAAGCATGGTCTGGCAGTCAAAATGAGTAGAACTGTATACCACCAAAGCAATAGCGTATGTATGTGCATGCGCGTATAGGATATGTGCGCGTGTGTGTGAGGGTTGTACGTTGCAAAGGGAAATAGTTATTCAAGTTAAACTGTTTAACCATAAATTACCTTATGCGAGAAACTACATCAATAGTGGCACAATTCAGAATTTATATCTAAAGAAGATAAGCAACTTAACATAAGGACAAGTCTCAGATATGTCTTAACTCTTTTCTTTTTTGTCAATGAGAAGATCACATGCCATAACATGGTCAGCAGACTACAGTTCCAAGTACTTCCTGATAAATTGGCATTTGGCACCAATCTTCAAAGGTCAAAAGCAACAAGATTTTTGTCCTTGTATTAACTTAAAAGTTATACATAGTAACCAACGTGGAACATCCACTAGCACAAAAGCAATTTTTTTTTTAAACAAGTTCAATTATTAAGCTTCAGTTACCTGTGATTGGGTGGCTTGATTAGCTTGCTGATCTTGAGTCCACACATACGGTTGAGGTTGAGACAATCTATAGTAGGGTTCTTTAAGATCTAGTTTACATGAACTTGTCTGCAGTATCCCCCCTTGTTCAGCACCAGGTCCCCACATTTTAGCTTTCCAAAAAAAAAAAAAAAAATGTAAGAACATAAGGAAATTCATACTTCATACTGAAGAATGTATATGTATACAACAAATGAATGTTCAACCACCTGACATTGTTAAGTAAATTGTGTAGCTCTGAGCACTGTGCGCCACTAAATGAAGGCGTCCTGTAATCTCTTGCCCAGCCATGACATATATCGGCTGAGAAAGGACGCATCGTAGTTGATACCAATGTGTTGTGGGGTTACCTGGGCCAGTGTTTAACCACCTCTCAACAGCACTGAGAGAATACTTATCTTTTCACAAACCTGACAATAAGAAATTTTGGCCCGCAATGCACTAGATAGAGTTACCTGCCATTGAACAAGACATCAAACCAGCAAGCTAGCCCATGAACCCTAGTGCCGACAGATGCCATGAAATTCAGAGGAATATCGATTTCATATAGTTCTTCTTCCTAGCAGAACATTTACAAATAAATGAATAAATATATAAATAAAACCAGTAGATTGTTACGTAACTTTCAAAAGCATAAAACTAAAATTACTTAAAACACAACACGAAATGCTCCATTTCACAACTGTTGACCTTACTCAACATAAATGAGTTCTCGATATAGCTAAAAAGAAATCCTTCGTGCTCTATTAATGATTGCACATATAATCACTTATACTAATGACTTTTAAAGTCTGATCAAAGGCCAAAGTTGATCTCATCTTTGACCTTATAGAGTTAGTCAAATGACGATATTACTAAATGAGAAAACTACCAGATAACAGTAAAAAGAGAATATATACAGACATTAACCAGATAACAAGAAAATTAGAAAGACTTACAAGAATAAGCACACTGAACAAAAATGTTTAATTAAACTGGCCAAGCTACCTTGATAGAAGAGAAATCAAGTGTGTGTGATATTGAAGGAGAGACCAGCAACCTTGGATCAAAAGCATCAACTACTGGCTGCATATGTTAGAAAGGAATGTAACAGGTTCGTTAACAATAGAACGAGGGGAAAATTCAACCCATAAAAACAAAACGTGCTCCGTCAGACAATCAGAAAAAATAGTTTTGATGTGTCAACATGGGTAAAGATGAAACACTACTAAGCAATTACTTAGAGTAATGAATGCATTCTCCACTCTTATCTTTTTCTTTTATATTACACGGATAACCTACAGATATGATGCATAGCATAATCTATCACTATGTACGTCAGGACGTGCTCAAGTGCTTGATAAGAATTAACTCTTAGCGGTCACCCACTTCTGCATTTTCAATAAATCTAATGCTAAAAGATAGGTTGGATTTTTCTCAACAGATCAAAACAAAACATTATGTTTGAATTTCAGAAACAAGTTCACTTTAAGATATTCGCATGGAAATATACTGCAACAATTATGTCCAGCAAGTTGTTCTTAGACAATAAAAACTGAATGCTCCTAGCCTCTTATGAATAGAAATCGGCGCGTTACCGATATATTAAAAGTGTGCTTTAGCTTCCATTTTGTCCATCAACAAGTACAATTCATGACCACCATTCGAAAAATGAAGAATACCATCCAAATGACATTAATTATGTCAACTAGACAACCAAGTGAAATAACACTACAAATAACTACAAAATAGAAGTGGAAAAGTATTATGATAACTTTGATCTTGCTGCATGCATAAACTGAATCAAGCAAATTCTATGAAAAGCAAATATCTAGTAAATTTTGCCTCTGCTCTCGTCTATTACTTCCAAGATGACACAAGCAGATTGATACCTGAGAAAAATAACAATGGAAAGCAGATCCATGTAGCGGTGTAAGATTGACCCCATAATAGTTCTCTTGCTGCCAGAAAAGGGCCTGTGGAGAAGAAGAATGTAACTAATAGTGATTAGCCCTATAAGAATAAGGAATGGAGCAACTTAAAAAGAAAAATAGTTTTTGTGCCTCCAAACTCCCCTTCACGTTAATCTTCCTCTTTGATCTCCACCCATAATCTCCTAACACCCATTACACTACTTCAAATTCCCACCATTCAACAAGGAGTGGAGAAAAACGGAGCAAAGTTGGAAGCTAAACATACCAGAGAGAGCTGAATAAATGATATAATGCAAGGTTTTCCATGCCGTGCTGAGTCAAGTATAGGTAAATCCGAAACTCGGCATGTGCCGACCGTGCCGTGCCGATCCGTACAATTTGTTATATTTAAATATTTAAAATATTTAAATAATAATAAAAAATTACTAGTGAAATAAAAATACTAAAATAAAATATAAAGACTCAATTACATATCCAAAGCAGATAGTACGAATTTTTTTCGTGCGGGATTTCGGTAAATTTCAAATTCGAGATGTGCCGAACTTGCGATAATAAATTTTTTTTATATTTTGTAAAATTTTATTATATTTTTTCATAAGAAAAAAACACGCGCAACCGTGCGCGGGTCACAGATCACACGCCTGCGCGTTTTTTTAAAAAAAATGTCGCCCGCGTGCGGGTGACCGGCAACTGCGAGTGGGAGGGAGGGAGGAGGGAGGGGGGGAGGGGAGGGGGAGAGAGAGAGAGAGAGAGAGAGAGGAGGGAGGGAGGGAGGGAGAGAGAAAAAGAGAGGGAGGGAGGGAGAGAGAGAGAGAGAGAGAGGACTGCCGGTGCCGGTGCCGAGCTCCGGTGGCTCCAGAATGTGTCGGGCGGCAACGCGCGTGCCTCCCGGCACGGTAAACCTTGATCTAATGACATGTTACCATGCATATAAGAATGAAATATAGAGATTCTAATTATGACGCAACATGAGGCAGAAGACTCAAATTCCTACATATCTTAAACTGAAGAGACGCATAAGAAACGACTGACATGAATAATACTAGAACAAAAAAGATGTAAAGTTATGACCATGACTACTAGGTGAAACATTTAAAATGTAGATAAAATATCAGATTACTAAATGAAAGAAAGGATACGTATAGCAACAAATTAAATACTACAACAAAGCATTTGCTAGAAAATTGTTTATGTAACATCCAAAGATACAATATCTTAAAGTCTACCTTATTGGCAATTTCAATGTAAAGGTATTCATCACTGAATGGTGCCATGTGAATCCTACAATAATAGCAATTTCGAGTATGTCAGCTGACCAATACATACAGAAAGAACTAGTGTCCTAGCAGAACATAATCAATGACAGTATTAAAGCTGTGAGGGAGAATTGTGAGTTGAATCCAGCAACTTGTTTTAAACGCTCAAACTTACTAGAGAACAACTAGTTGCCAAATTGGACTGTTTTATACTTTAACAAGGGGATAAACAAGCGGACATTTCTTTCCCCCATTTTTAATGCAACAGCGTGCCCAAAGAAAGGGAAGAAACTACATATGACGTTATTATAAGATTTCATTAGCATATAGTAACAACTTAGGAGAATAAAGACAAGGCCAAAGTACTTACTGTACATCCCTTCCACCTCATTAGAGTTAAAATACTACAGATAAAGCACCTAATAAATAGTACCTTCCCCCCCCTACCAACAAGTAACTTGACAATGTTGTGACTCTAAAATGGAGGGACTAGGAGGACACATACTTTAACATGTAAACTACCATCTAAGTCAATGAGCCAAGGATTTTTGTTTTTGGTGTTAGTTACACCAGACATGCATAAAATAGATAAATTAAATTGCTAGCATGTTTGATTTAGGAGAAATGGTGGATACGCTAGTGGAAGAGATAAAATTGCTGACCCTAATACATAGTAACACCTCAAGGCGTATTCAAATTCAGAAAACTTTAAGACGTGAAATCAATGGGATAAGGGTTTATCCCATGATTTCACCATTAACAGAATCATTTTCTTTGCCATTAAAGATATTCCAAAAGGGAGGTATAATACATTTGAGATTGAACAATAAGATGCCTAATATGTCTACTCATAAACATTCACTTTGTTTGAAAAAGAAGAAAACAAGTATCGTGAAATTTTCGTTGCATTCAGGCTCCAATTGCGCATTGAATATATCAGCATAAAATAAGCAAGAGATTCAACAGTGAAACGGCTATGCCTAGCAGATCAATTGTAAAGGTATTCAGAAAAACCATGCACACCTTCCTAGTGATGGAAACATCTTTCCATGAGAAACAAGGAATCTGTCTCTGGCAATCACATACGATTCCAACATTCTCTCATTGACTAACAAGGTCCCTAAAAAAGAATAGCATTCATGTGATTCAATATGCACACAATAAGATATGACAACTACACAGAAGTTAATGCAAGCATCAAGTTTTGTTTAAGTAATCTAACCAACATTGTTCTACTTTTCGGTGCATTTTCACCTCCATGTATCACGGTTTGTTGGATATGTCAACATTTATATGAAGCAAGTTACAAAACCAAACATGCAATAGCACTACTTCTAAAAAGATGAATAGAACACTCACCCATTGGCTCAGATATCAAAATATCAGCCTTTTCTGGTAGTTCGATTTCTTCAACTTTACCTTTTACTACCTAATATATAATAGAAAAGCATTAATGCTGACTGAAAGATGAATATCTATTCATAACCTAAAAGACAACTATACTACAATTTATTAAAACAGACCGTGATCCGCTCTGCAAGGGAAGGATTCCCAGCTATAAGCTTGCGTGCATATTCTGCCATCTCAGATGCTTCAACTGCATACACATGTTTGGCACCAGCCTGAATTCGAAAAGACCAATTGCCAATGCATGAGCACACAAACAGAAGAGAATGCAGACGGGTATTATTTACAGTAGCACAGTAGCACTAAACTAACCTACCTGAGCAGCAAATAATGAAAGAATACCACTGCCAGCCCCAACATCAACCACAACACGACCATAAAAATCGTCACGGTTCTCAATAACAGCGGAATAATATGTTCCTGAAATCCAACATGTTTTGAGTCCTACCTAAATATTCCTAGTGCATCGTGTCAATAAAAGAATCAACAATACTTCTTGGTAATCAAGAGTTCATTTTGGGATAGTGCTTATAAGATCTACTGACAGAACAAGAATAAAAACAACAAGAGGAGCTGCTTGTCTGTATAACCTGTTCTCACATAATCCTGCAGCATATTCTGTTGATGCAATAGCTGACCATAATAGTGAAAATACATCTTAGCTGATGCAGCCTCTATTTTGTTGTCAAATTTGCTTTTTGTATCTGAAATGACTCCATTCCCAAGACGGCTATCTGCAAAGAAACTATATAAGCAGGCATCTCATGAAGAAACCCTATTGAACAATTATAACTTTATGTAACAGAGGTCACCATCCAATCCTTGGTGGAGTGGTAATGCACCTTAGTATCCAACTAAGGTTGTTTGAATCCCAGCTCCCATCTAGTAATGGATGAGCACTTGCTCTAGGTAATTGCCACCTCAGTATGTCTAAATATGTGACAGAGACCAAATTAACTTTGCATTTAAGAGTTATAGTTTTATACAATCCACAAATAATTGCACTCCGCTTTAGTATCGACGAAATCAATTTTCTAATAATATTTCGAAGCATCATTTACAGACCAACACACAATGGTGTCTTCCTGTGAATTCGCCTTTGTAATTTTTGAATAGATTGTTAAACATATCATATCATACTGAACATGGACACCCAACTACAACAACTCATACAAGCTGTATTACGTGAATTTGACCACTTCATCGAATTACTTAAATCCTTATCCCATCTATTAATTTTTATCTGTCCAGCTAAAGACAGGAACCATAACCCAAGTTAAGATCCTTTATTCATTACCATTCTTTTGGATATACAGTATTCTACTAAAACGAGAGGAGAAACTCTGTATGACCAAACAATAGTACTCAAAAAGGATTAGTGTATCAAAAATTCTTAGAACTGACATTTAAAAGGCAACTTGTAATTTCCTTAGAGATTAGCATTTTATTCAAGTGCAAACTAGAGAATCTCATATATATAAAATGATCACGCACTCACCCCTGACCTTCTCTCATTTTGCTTTCCATTAGTTTCATACCTTCACATCAGATTGCATGGCTGTCCCTCCACAACTAGCTGATATTGTCAATCCATATTGACAGCTCAATTACTAATAGATAGGAGGTCTACGTGCATAACCGGCCATCCAACTTTAAACTACAACGATTATTTTTGACGACAGCACCAAATGTGGCATTACACCTAATGTAGGTGATTAAGAGTTAAGATGCATCAATTATCACACAAAAAAAAACCCCATTAATGTACACATATACCGGAGGCTGCAGTACCATTAACGTAATCGATATTGAGATCCAAAAATATAATTTCCAAGACCAAATTCTGCTTAGTACGCCCACATTTGAGTGACAAGGAATTTTGCAAAAAAATGCGAGAAACTTGTTGAGGAAATGAGGCAGTAAACATAGAACCAATGCAGATCCCAGATCAAAAAAGGAATAGCATGTTACTACAGAGGCAGCATTCTGTCCCTTCGAGAAATGGTCCAATAAGTATACGCAGATCACTAATATAAACAGCCTAACCCCAAAAGAAAGGTTGATCAAATACTCTTTAACAGTAAATAAGAAAAGTTTTCCTAAAGATTTTCGTTAGTAAGGCTTCAATCTTCTTAAGCATGATATTAACAAATCACATTTGTGTAACCTGGGACTAGAAGGGAATTGGATAATTAGGGGTAGAATAGTATAGACCATTAGTACTGATATGCAAACAGTAAAATAAAGGTTTATAGTGCGGAGCCGAGTCGGATTTTGTTAAACCCAGATCCAGCCATGTGCCGAACGTGCCGATAGTGTCGTGCTTACCGTACTGATATATTTTTTTTTCCTATATTTGAAAAATAAAAATTTAGATTTAAATTAATTTAAAAATTCAAGTATTAGTTTTTTGAAGTGCCGTGCCAATAACTGCCGGAACATACATGTGCTGCTCACCAAAGGCTATGTTGACCGGCACATAAAACTTAATATAGCGAAAACAAAACGTCTTTAAGGTTTTTCTCACTCAAAGAAAGAAAACTCAACAAGTTTGCTATGCATAGGTGAGATACCTTTACAGCTAACAATTAATCCTTGTTTGCCTTGCTCAAATATTGAGCGGAAAGCCTCACTTTCCTTCTCTGTTTTGAACTTCATCTTATAAGCTCTTGAAAATGTATTCTGAATCTGAAAACAATAAAAGAGAAAGATAAAATGATAGCTTAAAGTATACACCTGTGATATCTCTCAAGGTAGAAGAGTACATAGTACAGATATGACGAAACAAACATTGTACACGGCTAAAAAAAGTAGGTGAAAAAAAAATAGAACTTCTCTCTACCATAAATAAGTTAGAAAATCAAGATTTCATAGACCTCCTATATTCACAAACATGAAAAATCTGAGATTAGACCTTCATAGGATCTCCAGACAAATATGCAAACTACTTCATGAAAAATGCTTACATGATCATATATCAACATTCAATAGCCATAGACATTCCAATAACAAATGCATAGAAATTATAAAAGAAACATTATTCATGCAATGGAATTCAAACAGAATTTAAATAATGTAAAACAACCTACTGAAAAAGGTAAAAGGTCTCAAGAAAATAAAAGTAGGACGACTTACTGGTCTTATCAACAACATACTTGACACTCTTATTGCAGTGTCGTACATAATTGCTTTATTCATCCATCACGTAGGCTAGAAATTACGGTGACTTGAACATGAAAATTTAAGCCAAACAAAAACATATCCATGAAGATTTATTCCAAATGCCATACCTAGAAACTTTTCGAGCTTTCATAAAAAGTTGGAGCTCTGTTTAGAGTCCTTTAGACCTTGGCGTGGATTTATCTACCAAACTACTGCCACCACAACCAACATCAGATTTTAAGCATGAAAGTTACCTGAGCCTAAGATTGAAGGAATTCCCGTAGATGAGCTTATGCTTGTTCCTAACAATGAAGACTACTATCTAAATTTCACGTGTAGGGGGGAGAGGGGATGATAATTCAAGTCTTCTAGTGAATTAATATAGATAGCAAAAGTCACTTGTATGTATATTCCAAAAATACAACTTTTAGATGATCGCGTTTATAATTTCAACAAATAGGAAATATCTAGAGCTTACTGAGACACAAGGTCTCGAGTTCTTTTCCTTAGTAATAATTAATGCTAACTTAAAGATATCAATAAGCTACATATTTTGTTAAGCTTTCATTATGTTAGATAGCAATCGACACACATAATTCTGCTACAAACTTTCATTATGTTAAATAGCAATCTACTAAGCACGGACACGGACACGGGGACACGACACGGCACGACACGGGACACGGCGACACGGCAAAATTTTTTTTAAAAAATAATGATACGGGTACGGCTCGGACACGGCAATAAAAAATTTAAATAATTAAAAAATAATTTATACTAAATATTTAAATATTATGAAATATAATAACATTCGTAATAAGTCTATTAATAATATAATATTTCGCGCCCTTGAAATAAATCTAAACACTAACAATTTAATTATATCAATTAAAACTAAAAAAAATATAATATCTGAGTACATAACTATATTATATTACTTACCACTATTACAAATAATATTTATCTCTTCTAAAATAACAAACAAAAAAAATTCTTTTAAAAAATGATATAAATACTTACACGAATCGGACACACCAAACAGAAGTGTCTGACACGCGTATCCGATTTTTCTTTTTAAATTTTTTCCTGGACACGCCACGTGGCGTGTCCGATACGTGTCCGGACATGTCCGAGGAGTGTCGTATCTGACACATCAATATTTTTGGAGTGTCCGTGCTACATAGGTAGCAATTGACAGTATGTAATTCTGCTACAGTTAAGATAATTCAGTTGCAGGTGATGGGAATTCAATCTTCAGAAATAAACCTCCATAAGCAAGTAATGGTTAAGACATTGTCATTATTCATCAGTCACATTAGAAAACATGAAAATAAAACCTAATTCAAATATAACTCAAAACGAAGTATTCTTCTATAAGTTGTCAATCACCAATAAGAACCTACAATTCAAAATGGATGATATGTCATGTAAAATAAATCACATTCACTGTTCTCGGACAAAAGGTCTAAGAAATATGATATGGCTGTGTTTCTCTAAAGGATCTAATGTAAGAAATATATTGGACACACGGCTGCATGTAACTAGATGTGAGACGACTTAGTCCCTTCCAGGTTCTGCAATTTCACGGACACACATATTCACGTACCAGTATGACGAGCATTAATTTCTAATCTTGTCATCACTGCTTGAGTATAACTGTCCATTTATGAAACAAACCAAATGTCTATGCCAAAGTAATGGAGTATGCCTATGCCAAAGTACCGAAAAATAATCACAGTTAGCCATGCGAAAAGGTGATTGACATCTGGAAAAGCATCCAATTTAAGTATGTATCGAACAAGAAGTATATTCAGTCGCAATAAGTACATTCTCGCGGGCATACCTTGTCGGCATCATTGGACGGAAATTCTTCCGACACGCAAAGCCATTCAAGTGAACTGAGCCTAAACAACTGAAACAATTACAACCAAATCAAACAACTACTCTGCAATCAGCACCAGACCAGCAGAATCTGAAGATCTTCCTTCATAATCACCAAGAAAAATTACAAACACTAAATCGAATTTTGACAGACCTGCGAAGATCGGGGATTAAATTCGACTAGCTCTCCGGCGGCACCTTCATCCCACTCGAATCGCAGGCGAGGTCCACCGGTTTCGTCAGCTTCGAATCGTGCGACCGCGAGGGAGGCCTCGGAAGAGATCGCCGGAGCAGAGACAGCGGAGATCGAAACGCCGTGAAACGCCTGCGGCCACTGCAGCAGCTGCTCCGACGAAGCCTCCATGATCAACCTCTGGTGATTCAGTCACAGAATCACTGTCTCTGTGATCACCGCCGTTGAAAATATTGTAGTTAGGGTTTAGTGGCGTAGAAAGATTAGGGTTTTACATGTGGGGAAGTGGAGGTGAACCGGCGAACGCGGAATTTTGAGTGCAGCCGCCAAAGTGGACACAGAGAAAGAGCGAGAGAGAGAGAGAGAGAGAGAGAGTGAGAGAGAGAAAAAGAAGCCAGCTGTTGCTGTTGCCTTGCATTCCCCATGCCTTCGTAACTGGCCAAATATCTCCCATTTATCTTCGTACACCTATCCCGAGAGGATCAATCGCACCCATCTCTTCGTCCTTGGTGTGATAAGTGGGGTGACGAATGGGCCTTTCTTCGAGAAAATAATACGGATAATAACAGAAAAAGGGTAGCAGCAGTAATTATATACACATGCGTCGCACGTGGTATGAGATGGGTACCGTTGAACATTAAACTTTGTTCGGTTGCAATATCATGTTGGCGCGCACTGTGCATGTACCGCATATTGCGATGGTAGCACGCAAAGTGTGATGCTTTGGTTGGACTTGATTGTCATGTACACGTGGGCCGGATTCGTCCGCTGCACCCAGTTTCTTCTGGTGCGCACGTATTATCAAGGACCCAATTTATTTGAGGAGATAATTCGGCCGAAGCACGTAGACATGGACCATTCAAGAGACCACCATGTTTTTTTACTAATATTCTTATCCCCACAAGGGATATAACTAATCTCATTCTTGACGATTATCTTCTTACTAATATGTACTTTTCTACAGGCTCAAATTCTTAAATCTTGCAAATGTTCATCAACTTTCTAAGCTCATATTGCAGGACACTATGTTTATCTTATATTTCCAGTCGTCATTTAATAATCTTAGTGTATGCAAGAATGGATGTTTTTAGGTTGATATATTACACGTCACAAGATGTGCAACTTATCTGTTTGATGTAATTCAAAGAAAAGGTGGTAAATTTTGGTGCATCCATAAACTTAATGGAGATTAAGAGAGTGCTAAACATGGTAATTCTATAGGATAATTTTTTTTTTTTTTTTGAGAAAAAATTCTATAGGTTAATTGCATATCAATCTTGATTTTAAAACTATTTACAAATCGGCCACTGTACTTACAGATCAAACCTTATATGGAAGTGTATGATATGGTCATTTTTTCTATTATATAATTATATTTTTTAAGAATATTTGAATATAAAATATAAATTTGGATGTGTTATATAATTTTAATATTCAATTTTTTTCAAAAAATATTACTAATAGATATTTTCAAGCTCTAATATCTTAGCGAATTTAAAAACTAATTCACTAATTTATTAAAACTTTGAAGCCTCCAAATATATATTTAAAAATATTTTTTAAAGAAAAATTTTGAGTGCAATTTTTTTTAGAATATATTTTTAAATAAATATTTTAAAATATGAAAACTAACATATTTTAAACGAGAAGTTCATTCATAATACTAGAATTCAGAGAGGGTGACATTCAGGTCTCCCTAATTTTATATGAGGGCAGGATGGTACATTAGAGCAGTGCCGGTGCGCCTTTTTTTCTTTTTTTTTTTTTTCTTTTTTTTTTTTTGTGGGATTAAAGCAGCAAGCTTTCATGGGTGGCTTACTTTTTTTTTTTTTTGTTAACCAACCTCAACAATAACTGGGCCCCCAATTATTGTTCTCACCGACACATTTTGATCAATGATGAAGCATTAATCAAATAAATAACCTTAAAATTATCCATTTCTCAATCAAACCCAATTCTCTCAACTCCCCAAAAGATGCAGCTTTTTTCCATGTATTATTACTAAAAACATACATAATTAGGAGAATCATGACTAAGTTTTTTTTTTCAAAATAACGAGATGAAATTTTTTTGATGCACTCATCTCTAATATTATTAACGATATTTCTTTCTAATTACGATAACATCTCGTGTTAGACTAAAATTACGGTCAAAAAATAAAATTCTGATATAATATATATTAAAAATTAGACATAATATACTGACATCCTGTTCAGCAACCACATCAACAACTAATTTGCATTACATGATTACATCACTAAGTTATAGCACAAATGTCCAAGTACATAAAGAGAGCAACGCAATTCCTTCAATTATTACCACCAAATTGACCCAATTTATCACTCCATCCCCACCCAAAGAAGAAGAAAAAGACTAATAATCTAATTAGGCACAATATAACAATAATTTATAAACCGATAAATCCAACGGCTGAGATTCATCGTTTTGTCTAACCGCGGCACCCGGTGATTCGCGAGCACCCGCGACGGTAAGGGTTGGCCTGAGCTCCAGGGCGGCAATTGTAGTACGACGCGCCGCGCCGCGAGCACGGCGTGGTGTCGCGCTTCAGCGCGTTGTAGCTGATGTAGTTTCCCCCTGCTAGGATTCTCCGGCTGAACTCCGATCCGACCTCGAACTCAGCCATGGCTTCGCACTCCGCAATGGTTCCCCTGCACTCCGATTTCCTTGGAACCCATCCCACCATGAAATCATCAGCCATCGCCGTCGCCGTCGCAATTAACGCCGTCAGTAGGACTCCCAGCAGTAGAAGTTTTCCGACCGCCGTGGCCATTACCGATCTCCCCTCTCTCTCTCTCTCTCTGAGAAAGAAAACTTGATTGTTAGGAGAGAATGCAACGGAAAGAGTATAAGAGAGGAGAGAGAGAGAGAGAGAGAGAGAGAGAGAGAGAGAGAGAGAGAGAGAGAGAATAAAAGGGGCTTGTAGTTCGAGCTAATTACGAAAAAGGCAGTATGCCTGGCGGGTAAATCCGAGTTGAGTTATTAACAGAAGTAGTATCCGAAAATTCAAAAAAAAAAAAAAAAAGATACAGTAAAAAATTCAATTAATAATAAAAAATCGAATTTTAAATTTGATTTATGCACTAATTAGTGCACCAATGCTATTGCAAAGTTAGACGAAATTTTTGTTCTTTTTTGCGAATGTTTATTCTGTGATAATCCTTACTCCTAAGACATGATCTACTATAAAAATTTCAGGATAAATGTTATTTTTTGGAATATTAATGGTTGTATTCTTATAAGAATTTTACGAGTTAAAAAAGTTTACACAATATAGTATCTTATATGTAATTTTTGAAGAATCCAAAATTTATAATAAAAATTCTAACTGTCACATCTGATATTGAATTTGACTTTCACTTATGCATTTATGTTATTAAAATTAGACTTGTTATTATTTTTAGTGAAATTTACTATTCATTCTCATTAAATTGGAGATATTTAAGAGAACTTTGTCGATAATCTAGGTAGCACGGACACGAACACTGGTACGAGGACACGATACGGTATGGATATATGATATGATAATTTTAAAAAAAGATAGCACATGGATACGTTTCGGATGCAGCAATAAAAATATAAATAATAAAAAATAACTTATATTAAATATGAGCATATAAAAATATACTAATATTTAATAATAAAATTTATGTATAACATATATTTTACATTTTTTAGGTACATTTACAAAGAAATAGTCTAATTTAATTAATAAAAATATAAAATACATAATATTTGAGCATATCACAGCATTATAATATTTACTGTTATATACTGTTAGTATTATATAATATTTGACTTCTCTTAAATAATTTTTTTTTAAAAATAAATAAAATAATATAAATACAAACACTTGGACACTCCTGTTTGGCATTGTCCAAATTTTTTATTTTCGGACACGTTAGAGACGTGTTTGATACATGTCCGAATATATCCAGAATGTCGGTGTCGAACCCTGTATTGACATTACACGGGCTGAATTTTGATTGTGTTCCAGCTTTCCTAGTCGATAATCCAATATTCAAAGTTTAATTTCATAAACCACTTTGTCATTGTTTAATGGACGCGCTAATGCTGAGCACGTCGCATCAAAGGGGCGTTGTCGAACCTCAGTTACCTAACAATGTGTAGTTGGCGGGTGTTCGCGCGTCCCTCTCTGTCGTCACTGGCTCCAAATGGGCCAATGGCCCACTTGAATATAATCATTAGGATGACTAGTATGAGGATTCGATTTTTCGTCCCAAAAAATCGGATTTGGGATTTTAGGGACTGAGATTTCTGTCGGGGTTGAGAATGGGGACTAAAATTTTTTTGGAAGAATTGCAGATCAGGCTATATTTTTTTATATTTTCAGAAGCTGATTAGTAAGCTCATGAATTTAGGAGGACTGATATATAATTTTCGAAAAAAATTTCAGTCGGGATGGGACAGCATATCGAAATCCTATCATCTATTTTGTCCCGATCCAAATATATATTTAATATTATATATAGTCATATTTACACTAATATTATATACTTTTACTTTTAAATATACGATTCTTAATATTATATTAGTAATATATATATATATATATATATATATATATATATATATATTAAATATATATATCCCTTCCTGTATGATTCTCACCGAATGGGGATGGAGAAAGAAATTTTTTCCATTAGGGACGGAGACGGAAATGTGAAGCGAGAATGAAGTTCGGCCCGGACAGAAAAATGCCACAGAGAGCCAACTATAAAAGAGACTAGCATAGCACGCCCTGATTTTTTTTGCAATATCCACATAATTAAAAATAAAATGCTAATTTTCTCAGTAAGTTGTTCCCGAGCCCCTCTAAACCCAGCTTTGATCATGGAGAAGTACTCCGCCCCGTTAGCTAAAGATGACATTTTGGATACTTGTAATCGCAGATGCCTTTCCGTTTGCAAAACGAGCATTCAAAGAAAATTTCACCATAATAAGAAGTATTAGACATATAGTCTTACGTGCCGGCGGACAAAGCCTGCCAGATGGCAAATCTCTATTCCAAATAATTAGTCGTACGCCACACATGAAAATCTTACATTTAAACATTAAATTGTTTTATTTTCACATTTAAAAAATAACAAAATATGTATAATGACACATCACCGTCAGCACGTGCTCGAAATATGAGTTTACTAAAACAGCTCTGTGTTGAAAATCTTGATTAAACATAAATTCATTTGGCAAATTATCAAAGACAAACAAATTGCATTTCTAAAAAAAAAAATGAAAAGAAAGTTGTTCCTCCTGAAAATCATAGCCAAAGTAACTTGTTCTCATCCAACCCTAGATAACACTTACACAATCACAGAACTTTATCTGTTTATTCGCATATATCAAGCACAACATGCATTTTCTGGATATAATCTTTGTCCCTGTTGATTCAAAACAAGCCATACACCTGAATTACTCACTACAACTATGATTAAAGTTACAATGTTAACTCTAGTTACGGCGAGCGTATTCTGCATTGTTGTCGCAAACAAGCCTATCCTTTCCCTTAAGCATCATATTCTCTTCCATCATGTCCGGCTTCATCTTTTCATTTACCAGAGGATTCTTCGAACTAGATCAATTAAGGGGCTGTTTGGTTTGATGCAGTTGAGAGATGCAGTTTGAAATGCAGCAGTTAGAAGTGCTGAAAGTTGTATTTGCTGTAGTTGGTAATGTAGTAGGTCTGTTTGGTTTGATGCAGTTCGAACTACTGCAGTTGGAACGTTGCTATTTGGTTTGATGCAGTTGAATCCTGCAGTTCCAAAAATATCTTTTAATTATGGTAACTCGTGGTATAGTTACCTCCCAAAAATATTTTTTTTAATTTTTTTTTTTTAATTAATTGTGTTATATATAATGTTATAAAATGTTAAATGATATATTTAATAAAAAATTCTAAATTACTAGTTAACCTTTATTTCTTTTATTTGATACTCCCTTGGAATTTGGAATTTTTTAAAAACTATAAAACATAGTAATTTTTGTAATGTGGTTATGCGATAGTGGCTCAGTTGTCAAAGGGCTTCTGTGTCAGTAATACTGCTCAACAGATCAGCTGGTATATAAGCGAGGGACCAGTTATGCAAATTAATAAGTCGGATGTCAATTTTGCAATTGCAATTGCAACCGCAGCAATTGCAACCGCGGCCTCTCGGAGCGTCGTTCCAACTGCAGCATTTGGACGCCGAACCGCAGCATTTTCCGCGCGGGTCCCACCCAACTGCGGCAAACCAAACGCCCGCGCTGGATGCGAACTGCAGCATTTGGGCGAACTGCAGCAGTTGCGGGCGAACTGCAGGCAACCAAACAAGCCCTAAGAGCTGCCACCTGATCAAATCGGGAAAGCAGAGAGCTCAACACAATAGAGTTTCAGGTGTGTTCTAGTGCACAAAGCCATTTCGGTAGAATGCTATCCTTTCATCTGTCTATCTGAAAGAAAAAAAAAAGTCAGCTACTGAAGGATAATAAACATCAGTTCAGAGCTAAATTTAGTTCATGAACTTTGAGAATTCTGTTAACATTGATAGCTACACCATTTACTCGAGCTAACCAGCAGTCAATAGTTAGAGGACGATACGCTACTATAGTAAGGTTTAGGGATATGCATACGATAAGAAGTAAAGAAGAAACGCTAAAAGATATCATAATTGACTTATACAACAGTTGCCAAGATCAGAAATTCAGTGGATAAGTACTTTTTCTTTTTTTTTAGATAACGAGGCGAAACCCCTCTCTGGGTCTCTGCTAACTCGCGGACCACAGTTTTCTACGCACACCTATCGGACCATTTTGGACCCAGATGCGCGCAGGAGAGTAAAACCCTGGCCTGGCGTCCGTCCCCGGACCAGACATGGAGTACTGGGAGTTACCCAGCCACCAGTTTCCCCGCAACCGCTGTAAATTTGCGGCCACGGGCACATCCGCGTTTCAGCCACCCCAGAGGATCGAACCCAGGCGCTCGCTTCCTGAGGCGAGCGCCCCGGCCGATCCGCCCAAGGGCGGGGGACGTGGATGAGAACATAAGCCAAAAAGATGCTAGGTTACAAAACTAGAGGCTATGCTAATAAAACCGGTAAATCACAGATAGAATGCTCGTTAAAAATAAAAAAAGGGAATGCATCTATAAAAGTAATCCAGCTGCCTCATTTTTTAACTTATGAAAGAAATGCCAAGATAAAAGTACCTTGAAATCAAAAGAGAATGTTAAAGAAATCAGGTAAAATTGGCACATAGTACTATTAGTCATAGTACTGAGGTGTTGACTGAACATAGACCTCGCCCTCATCCTCCTCGTCGTCATCATCACCTGCAGCCACCCAATTACTCGGATGATGCTGAGTATAATTATGGTTTGTTCTCCTTTCAAATTGATCTGGAAAAGAGAAAGTTTAGTTATCAGAATAGTGCACGAGAGACCAGTTCATCTTGCTGAAAGCGAAAGAGCATTTATTAACCTTGAAGCTGATCTGCACGATCATGTCCCAAAGTATGGGGTCTGCGTAAGTCAAGGTGAAATTCTTCATCACAATGTTAGAAATACGACCGTACCTACTCCGTAGTACATGGAAATGCAGCATGTAGAAAATACTATATAAAGAAGTAATAATTGCTAAGAAACATTTTTTTTTAATTAATTATTTCTCCTAGAGGTCATCACTTGAAGTTTTAGCAGCGTTCCAAAACGAGGTCCTTGAGTTGGTTTGACCACCTAATTATGTCCATATTCACTAATCGAGCAATTCCTGCCTTAAGCAAACTTCTAATGAGGAATTAATGGTATTGTCTGCAGAACATGTTCCATCTAAGAATTAGCTTCAGGGAATAACATTAGGTTTGAAAAGTAAAGATTCATAACTCATTTAATCCCACAAAATCTCAGACGCCCACATCTCACCCATATATTTCATTAAAACCTATGCTAGAAGCTGAATCTTGCCGATTTTACCCTACACCTTTCCTAGTTTGATAAACAAGGTGATAAATGGGGTTCTTTCTCTATCACTGCTGCTTAACTGACCAAGTCAATAGATAATGCCAAGATATGTCATGAATGTGTGCTATACTAATGTATGTTAACCGTATAGCATAGCATTGAAAAGGACAAAAAAAGCACATATCAAGTATAGAAAGGAGCTAATTTATCAAGAGATACAAAGAGCTAAGATGTCAGAGGGGACTCAATAAAGATTCCAAACAATCTATACAGCATAATGATATTAAAAATTCAGGATACATAGCAGGTGCTTTCTCCCTAGCCACAGAGCAATTACGTGCATTCATTATGTTATCCGTGTGAATGTCATTCATGATATTAGAGCTCGGATTTTCTTCAGTTTGTGGTCTTGCTCTTGTACCTTCAGCACTTTTAGCAGCACTCCCTACACACAAGAATATTTGCAAATACTTAGCTACAGACCTTAACACACCTAAAAAGTTCACATAAAACATTCCGATCATCTCAAGCAAAAAATAAAAGAGATATTTCAAAGGTAACTGTGACCTGAAAGCTCGGACCAGATTTTTGTATGGTTCGAAGGGACATCAGAAGCAACAGCTCCAACACCCTGAGGTTGACATTCCATTTGATGTCCTTGATTCTCTGGTGCGTGAGTAGTTGTCGTTTGATCCAAAGTGTTTGCCTCATTAAGTTGTGATACTAGCATAGTTGCAAGAACAAGAGTGGCATCAAAATCTGAACTCGAAAAATCATCAAGCCCAAATTTTGGAGCCATGAGTATTGGCCTGCAATCCAGAGAAATGTTGCATACATGCTATACTACAATAACTTGACGGAAGAAACCAGAAAAAGGACCATAATGGCAGCGAAAAACCATACTCGCCAGCTTTTTCAAAGAATAGATGGATGTCCACTTCGCATCCTTCACAAAATGAAAGAAATGCCTGATTGAACAGGAAAGGAGCAGTTAGCTTCACCATCAGATGTTTTTTTAAGGACTCATCGTATAAAAAGATTGGCATGGACAACATGTACTGCAAAGTAAATATGCTAGTAACGGAAGCTATTGACATTTTAGCCAGGCTCTTGGTAGTTTTTCTTAGGAGTTGTCTCAATGAATGAACTGTATTGAGTTTCTGACATATAAAAGCAGTTTCTAGTTTGAGAAGATTAATAAATAAAATAGATATAGACCTCTAAATAAGCCAAGCCAATTATTGCTTTGCTAATACAAATAAGTGTCATAGAAATATAGGACTGCTCCCGATGCTAGAATATTTTATGCAATTGGATTCAAATTGCTCTTTGGACATAACCCTGCAGAGATGTTGGTTTTCATGTCTCTTGTAGACATAGGAGGTTCCTAATGTTTTTGTAAGGCTTGTCAAACCCACAAGTTGAAGACTCTACAGAAATACTTATTCAACGACAAGGACTCCTTTTGCAAAATTAATCATTTTACAAAAGACACTTACGTATTGGATTTAACATTCTGGCGAGGTGTATAGGTACTAACAATCTATGAAACAATTCCATACATGTTATATTATGCATGCAACACTTGCCAATACACATAAAATACCAAATGGTCGATGTTATATTTATGCAATACAATAACCGTGAATAAGCTTGGATAACCCTACTGAGCTTGCACATAACAGCAAATATCAGGTGGTTTGCTTGCATTTGCTAGCCATAGGGATGCATAATTGCACCGATAGAGAATTTTTCTACAAGGATAGACTTCACTAATGAATCTTGAGATGCATATGTATCATTCACCTTCAGCTCCTTCACCCCAAATGTGACATCCACAGGATCTCCAGTGTGTGTATACTGCAAAAACTCCTCTGAAGGGTCTATCCATAGTTGCGTATGCAGTCTAGCATCATTGCTATCTGTAACCAAAATGCTTATTTCAAATCATAAACAAGCCATAGTATTTTATCCAAAACAACAACAAATAAAAATCCAGGAAACCTTTCAGCGGATCAATGTAGCTTCTCAGCTCAACTGCCTTTCCTCCAATCTCCCCTTCAACATCTGCTGGAGCACTTGATGGCTCCGTTGCGATGATAGTAATCTCTTGAAGTGACGACTGGAAGTTGGAAAGTAATCGTGACAGATCACACGGTCGTACCACGAGGCTACTTGGAAATCTCCTGCGGTCCAAAGATAGATGTTGAATCTCTGGCTCCACGTTGCAGCTGATCCAGTATGTCTTCTTGACACCTATTTCGAATAATTATTCATATAATATCACTAGAAGCCAAATTCGTGTATTGTTGCATTTCAGTCAGACTTCTCCAGTCACATTTGGTTGCAGCTTGTTGCACAAAGTGTAGATGCTGGGTCGTAGAACAAGCTAAATTTAAGTTGTTTTTGACAAAACTGCTTGTTCGATAGCTTATAACTCAAGCTTGTAGATGAGCAGTTTGTAGCAGGCACCTTCATGCTAAAATATTGATTGCAGCTTCTAACTAATAGCTAGATCTAGCTTGTGTGTGTGGTAGTTATGCTACTTTATATAGAATGGGAGTACCAGTTAAAGTTGTCCATGTAAAAGCTACTGAACAGGCTGAATTACACATTTACTAACTTAAATTTACTTGTTCTACAATCAACCATCTAAAAGCTATACAACAAGCTGAAAAAAGGATCCATGTTACCATTGAGGCAGTGCAAGGTCCACTGGAGTTTAGTGGCGTCTGGAGATGGCAGATGAATCGTGACGCGATCAACCGCCGCAACTGGAGTACGGAGAACGCTGCAGACAGATTTCAGAAGCACGCTGCACTTGATCTCTCGATGTTGATGAGATTGAGGTTGAGAGGAATCATCGATGATTCGATAGGAATCGAAGAAATCGGGGTTGAATTTCAAGGAGTGATATGCGGAGCGTGAGGAGTTGAGCGTGTGAAGACAGAGATTCGCCGGCGACGCCTCGACGACGAGCTCCGAGCCGACGCGGGCCAGGCAAGTCACGCCGCGGCTGAGCGTCTTCAGCGCGTTCCCGCTCAGGGATACCTCCATTGTTTTAATTCGTTTCCCTCATGACCAAAATCAAAATGCATTCTGCGCTCACACTACCCAATCTCACCCGTTGATTTAGTTATACCAATTACGAGACCATCAAGTTGCACCCTTCTCTACCTTCTTTTCCTTGCTTTAGTATCTAAATCGTCATTAAATCTTCCATTAGTCACCATTGATTTCTCAGTTTATGGCCTAATGATCGCATTCCTATGTACTAAGTTCATATTTATACTTTTTTTTATAAAAAAATTAAATATTAAATCATATATTTTAATAAAATATGTAATTTTTATATTAAACTTTTTTAAAAAACCTTCTAAAATAAATATTTTAAATTTCAAAATTAACAGATTTAAAATAAATTTTAAAATTATATTTTAAATATTTTAAACTTTAAATTAAATATTTATTTAAAAAATATTTTTTAAAAAATTTTAAACAAAAAAATGATAAATTTAATTAAAATCTACGACTTTCATTTTGAAGTTTTTACAAAAATTACTCGTAGTTGAACATATAGACATCACATATGCTCGAGCGTATGGGATCGCCACTCATACCTTATATTCGATTATAATGCATTCAACCATCTAGCATTCATTATGTTTTAGAAAAATGCTTAAGATAAAGAATGAATCTTAAAATGCACCGATCAGGAGACGGTATTCTTCAAGAAACAACTTTTCACATTGGATTCTTACAATTCAGAAAATGGATGCGCGATACATCGAGCATCATAAAATATAAAACTAAGTTAATAAGATTTAAATAATTTTGTTCTCCAGCAAAAATAATTTATTTCAATGCATCTGTTTGATAGAATGATTAAAATTACACAATGAAACTCCGGGTGATTACGTGAACATTGCTGATGAAATTACAAAATTAACATCGTGAACAAACCGAACCAATGGGATTCACTGTATTCCATGGAAGGAAGGCAACACAGCAACCAGTGGGTCTCCGTAGCCAACGGCCTCTGAAAAATTAAAGAAATTGACATCGAAAATAATTAGTAGCCGCTCCGACAAATGAAAGACCCAGGAGTTAACGTACTACTCAATGCCGAAGTAAATGCAAACTCCTACCCAAAAGATACACCCAAAGATAAAGCCTCTGAATCGCAATAATTCATATGAAAAACCTATCGTCAACCGACGCCAGGCCTACCCTACACCAACCGAGCTGGTGGGTGTTCCTTAGCAAGAGTCATAACTCTAACCAAACAAAGTGGGAAGCAGAACTTCTCCCAAAATTAAGATATTCAAAAATTGAAGTTTATTTATTGCCCAGAAAAAATTGGGTGATACTGCTGCTCTAATCCTTTTGCCATTTATTAACACACGATATTCCCCACCTAGCTTGAATATATATATACTAGGAAAATAAAGTTGCGCAAATTAACCGAACAGTACCTCCATCCCTGTAAAGGACCTTTAGCACTTCCCCAGCTGCATCGGACTGCAAGATGGATTCTTAGCTGTAAGTACAACACAGTTGACAAGAGGTGCAGGATCGGTTAAAGAAGGGAACGTACCCTAACAGGCAATTCGTTGCCAAACTGATCCAGGAAGCCAATGATCTGCCCTTCCTTGATTACATCACCCTTTTTTACAAAAATTTGGAATAAAGGAAATGGTTCAGCCAATAGTTCCTCGCCAAACTCCGTAACAATAGGCGTTTATAGAAATATCACTTTCACACATTACCAAGCCCGATTAGCGGGAATAAACTTATTACCTCTTTACAGCTAGGTGGTTGTTTTTTTCCTTTTAATGTTCTTCCGCTGCGGAATGTACCCACCTAAAAACACATGCACGGCCAATGTTTGAAATATATGAAGTCTATAAGTTAAGAACTAGTTTAGACTTAATACCGTAGGTGATGATACTATGACGTAAGAATTTGCTCCAGAAGCATTAAGAGCTGCAAGCTTTGCTGCTTTAGAATTTGAGACATTTGCAAACGGGCTGGTTGGTGCAGCTGAAGGTTTCTTTGCCTCAGTTGGTTTAGCAATAGGAGCTGAATCAATCATTGGGGCGCTTGGAACAGGTGGAGCATTTGTTGGTGAGACGATAGGGGGAAGAGGAGTGGGGGCTCTCGAGGATTCTACATTCCTCTTCAGATGCATTTCAAATTCCCCAACCTGCAGATCAGAGAATGCACATAGTAAAGTCGCCATGTCATAGTACCAACATTTTGGTACCACCATAATTGTGGTTTAGACTTCTAATAATAAAAAAAGATCACACCATCAAAAGATTAAAAAAAAAAGAAAAAAGAAAAAAAAAGAGGTGGAGCAAGCAACAAGGGCAGGAACTGTCAGCACTTGCTCACTCAACCATGACAGAATAGCTCATATCGTGCTGATCTGCTAGAACATTTTTTAATTAGGCTCAATGTGGATTAAGCTGGTTGGACGAATCAACTTGCTTAAGGAACGAACTTTAGAGTTGGTTGGAAGCAATCTATTATTCATATGGATCTAATTCAGGCTCATCCACTTTTGCATTACATGGAAATAGGATGAGACCAAGGATAGGTAAGGGCAAGCCCATGTGATCCAATAAATTGGAGGTTTGACAATAAGTACTCGTAAACCTCAGTTTGTCTCAAAAAAGAACAATTTAATGTAGAATCAAGTATAGTTCCAGTTCCTAGAATCAATACAAAAGATTTGGGGTTAAGCTTACTTTTTTCTCTCTCTCTCTAAATTAGAGGTTAAAGTCTGGCATGAGTTGTTTGATACTTTTTTCGAAGTTCAAATTAGAGGAACTCTAAATAAATCAACCTAGTGCTTAATCACATTCTCTCTCAAAAGCGCTCGCTCACAGCTCTTCTCATCTCCATGCACCACCTACCAATCGCAACCACACAAACCACTACCCAAATTTATCACCCCTTGACCCTCGGTGACCTACAGCCCTCAACCCGCATACAAGCATCCCTAACATCGTTATCCATCACTAGTGCATTACTCCAGATGTTGCTACGTGCCACACTATGTCCACCTAAACCTTCCATTGTCACCCCAACATGGCTCCAACCTTCCTGCTGCACCTACTTTCCACCTTGATTACATCTTCATGTACCTACACCACTTGAAGTTGTGATGTTGCCTAGGAATTGAATAAACTACCATTTCTGAAGTTAAAACAAAAAATCGTAGTTTCCTTGCTTTGCAACAGTGATAGTAGGATAGCTTTATTCGTCGAGAAAAGAAAATATTGTCCCCATTTTTGCCTCAAGTTCAATTAGCAACCAGTTACTAAAAAGCGGAGATATAGAGAAGTCAAGTTAGGCCATTTCAGGATTACTATTGTCAAAAACACATCTAGCTCTCATCTATAGATAAGTAAACGCCTGAAAAGACAAAATCTGGACTTTCTTCTACGCAAGGCAATATGAGCAGCTGGGTAGGTAGGTGGGTTGGGTTTAATCAAGGTTTTCCGTGCCATGCCGACCAAGCCGATAATAAAATATTATTTTTTAATTTTATATTAAGTTAAAACATTAAAAATATGCAATAAAATTAAAAAAATGGTCACGAGCCAAGAGCGTGACCAGACAACGCAGGCGTGACCCATGCCCGCGTCGCATTGCAGACGCTACCCCACGATACGACATCGCACGCTATGTGATCCATTCAGAGCATTGTTCATCTTCCTCGCAAGGAAGATAAACAATGCTACATATTATTTTTCTTTTTTTAAAAAAAAAGCTTGACATGCCATACCGCCAGGCTTGATGCCGGATCCCGCGGATCCGGCACCTTTCGGGTAGTAGGACGTATGCTGCCGAAACGTAAAACAATGGGTTTAATTAATCTCCCCAACCGATCTAGATCTAGATCAATCTAATCCCACCCATTTGCTTTACCAACTCGTGGAGATTGGGATGGGAACCAATCTAAACCATTGAATGGGCATGTAAAAAAAAAAGCAAAGAAGAAGATTGAGGGGAGCTAGCGGTGATGGTGGTGACTGGTGACTTTCGATGATAGTAAGTGCTAATTTGTGGTACCAATGCGAATGTGGAAACAATTGAGATTGAAGATCAGAAGGCATCAATGCTGGCAGGAAGTGGAATCTGAGAGAAGTGATGCTCTGTGGCAACATGCATGACGATTAGCAATGTTGGGGGCAGCGACATGGTGATTTGGAGAGAGAGCTGTTAGCTTTTATGAAGTAGAATTAAGGTTTAAAAAGTGGGAAAGAATCGTTTAAGAATATTAAAATGTAAGGAGAAAGGAATGAGGCGATTATGTTGGAGAGAGACTCACAATGGGTGAAATTTTCTAAAAACATTATCACTCGATTTTACAATTTAAACTATTCTTTTCCAATAGATAATAAATGGTCAAAAATTCTATATGGATTAGGGAGCCATGATGACCCCTTTTGGTGAAAATTCGCATGCAAAAACTTCTATCGACATGCATAGACAAGACAAAGCACACTGCACACACAAATAAAAAAGATATAGAGTTTAAAATCCATCTTCTGGAGCGTACGCTATAGTTGTCAAAAGGACTATGCTCACTACCGCAATTACACTACCTTTAGTCAACAACAGAATCTTATAAGAATCAAATATCCAAATCTTGCGTATGACAAAGATGGATACTTAATATAACATGGAATTATAATCCTCAAACTTGTATTCTCCCATAAATGGCTATTTCTTTACCTACTGTTCTAGGTCATCTATATACAATGAGTCAAAATGCTGTTAATGCTCTTACTTAATGCTAGATCTCTTTTACTACGAATTTATGTTAAAAAAAATCTGGCCAGAGTGGTTCAATCCGCATCACATCTATCAATGTAGATCCTTCGCAAGTCGCATCCATCACCTCATTGACTTGTGTCACTTGACCATTCATTATAAGTCAGAATATCCCAACATCCTTTGCATCCAATGTATGTATAAATAATATTCAGAACTCATTCTATGCAGATGTCTAGAATAACTGGAACAAATGGTCACGTTTGGTCGACCAAACATTCAACACTTATATCCTACACATAACAATAAAAGCATCCTGTGGAGTTAGGGACATAGCCGATCAAACTTCCACCTCTGAGACACCTATGCTCCGTCATTGAAGGTACGTACCCCTAACCATAGTGGGCATTCCCTCTCATCACACTATGGAAGTAGGCACTGAATGTGACACATTAAACTCCATATACGTTTTTGTGATTGTGCATTCTGGGCAGCATACATGAGGATAAGTATATCCATGTCAAATGTCTCTATCTTCCTCAACCAGTTGTAAACGATAACTCATACAGAATTTCCATAGCCTCAGTGGACCCAGTCTTGCAGCATATTTGTGTTGAAGAACCAATACCCAACCCAAGAAGTTGAACACCTATTCAGTTTACCTCAAATCTGGCAATCCTACTACTTACTGATTAAAAAGAAGAAATCTATCTATTCAAAGTTCTAAACCACCCAGATGATCTCACAAAGAACAAGGTAGATCTTGTATATCCAAGAAAAGGTTCTTATTAGAAGGAAAAGAAGATCTAAATAATCCTTAGATACAGAAACCGAGCTGTTTGCTTCCTACGCGATCAACTATAACAGTGCTAATGAGTTGCTGACATTTTATGTTCCTTGCAAAGAAGCATCGTTAGAAAAGATACAGTGCAACAATCTCATCCATATTCTCGATCAATGATCCACTATCATTTGACAGAAAGAAAATAATTTCAATATATTTCTAAAATCCTGTAAATGTAACAGCATGCAAATAGATGCTAACAAGCCAGCAGACAACTAACAAAGGATAGCACATTAGTAAGAGGCGTGAAGGTTTGTCAACTCCTTATGTACATCCTATTCATTACATTGGAAAAAGAAACATGTAAATCAAACATATCATTAGGTAACATCTCTAACCAGCTATTAAAGATACCTTCAGTTTCAACTCTGCAACAGCGGTTTCATCACAAACTTCCACAATCAATGCCTACAGCACAATAAACATGAAGAATAACAATTAAAATGGAAAGTTAGATGAGGAAAGAGTGGTGAACCACCTATCAGATACAACTTGGTTGTTATTAGTCAATTTATAAGCAGCGAAAGACATATATTACCTAGCTTAACGCATCGTAAGTATTTATGAATTTAAACATACATTAGTAATAAACAAACTCTTACTAGATTCAACTGATTTTAATTGAATGCAATCTTCACAAGAAGAATACGAAGAATCAAATGGATGAAATTACAGAATCATTACTTCAATCGTTTTTGTTACTGCCTCACTTCCAACATTCTATTATGGTAATCATGCATTTGCTTCTCAAAACCACAGCACAAGCCAGACCTTAGATGCCAAACCAAGTTAGCTACGAGCCTAATAGAATATAACAAAATTTAGAATAAAGCAATGAATGATAATGACTATTTTCAAACATAAATGTTGCAGTATATATGCTTTCATAGATACAGAATAACTAAATGGAATATGCATGTTTCCTAAACATGTATTTTGTGTTATAGCTTAAAACAACGACAAACCAGTGTTGTCTAGTTTCATTTATAACTACAAAGTAGCAGTATATCAACTTACAAGAAAGCTCAGCAAGAGGCTCCAACCATTGCTACAATCTGACAAGTTCATAGAAAACGTGTGCCAATATTTTAGTCGATAATATAAATCCTACAGGTAATGTGATTTCCATCCTTGCATATCTAATTGTTCTTCAAACTCGCGACATGCACTGATTAATGCATTTGTTTTGGGTACAATGGACCATAGGTTCAAATCCTGTCACCTTGATGTGCTACTCTTAGGATAAAAGAAGAGTAAAGCATCATTGCTCATATACAGAAAGGATGATGCATGAAAATTTGAGAGTCACACCATTGAAGTTATTGAGCTAAATTTTGAAGCCCAAGGGGGACTTCTCCACATTGCTATATATCAACCAAAACCAAGGAACCACTATCACAAAGGTCTTAGCCATAAATTTGAGGGTTGCCTTCCAGTCACTCCTTATCGTGGTAATGGAATTGGGGTAATGGATTTGAGAGACATAACCAACTCTAGACATCATATATATCTCTTAAAAAAAAATAATGCAAAGCCCTCAAAATGAGGAACATATTCAACTGATTAAACTATTGATCCTTCACTCAACATCGTCTGCTAGCAAATACAGTTTTTAAGTTCCATGGAAATAAAAGCAGGCATGGGATTTGCAATAAAAACATAGTAGAAGTTCACATCGTCACATTTCCATATGGGTAAAACATCTGGATTTCAATCTTAAAGAGCATGAGGAGAAAGAAAAGTAAATCCAACCTCAAATCCATCTGGAAAAGTTTTCTTCTTGGCACTTTCCTTTGTTGTAATCTTGTCTGGAGTACCTGTAGCTGCATCAATAACTCATGTAAAACCTACAGTATGAAAACTAGCATCAGAGAGATCAAAACTACAGAAGATATGTTATTAAGTAATGCACAGTTGACTTTGTAAAATAGCTCATTCAAGGCAGATGAATCGATGTATAATGCCATGTAGGCACAAAATACGAGTTTACTAGCAGCACTGGCTCAAAATGCATACGGTATACTATTCCCGCTAGGGTTTACAACACACAACCTCTAAGATGATGCACAAAATATAGACAAGTGACATGCAAAAACCCACTGAACCTCTTGCCTCTGCATGCCATATTTCTTTTGGTGCAAAATTTGTTTACTAGATCAGAAAGATATTTCTACATACCGCAACTAGATAAACTCGTAAGTAGCACCTTATAATGAAAGGACTATTCTCTTGGATTTCAGACGATTTTTCGCTTCTATATTGCTCCGAGTTTGGAGATGCAAGTTACATTAATTGTAGCCAACCCCACCTAACAAGCAAACCTTACTACAGTAGTAGTTGTTTGTTGTTCTTGACATTGGTGTGAGATTGGGAAGACAAAGACAAAATGGCTATTTTTTGTCCAATAACAAGGTCCATCAAGATCTAAGGTAAATTAATATGTCACGAGATGGTATTATTCATATCAAAGCATCCTTTGCCATCTAGTACAACTCCCTATTTTTTTCATCCACATAAAAGTGGGACTACATTTATCGTACAATCTCGAGTGATTTCTTCCCCAACAAGATATGCTCAAGGTAAAGGCAGGACTGCATAATATTATAGTGCAACCTCGAATGGATTGGACTTCATGACATGATAAGGTAAGAATGAACAATAAAAAGAATATTAGAACTTACCATTAGATTCTGCTTGTGCTGCTACATCCGAGGCTTTTGCACGTAGTAGGGAAGATCTTTTATGATTCATAGATATAAGACTTGCATCACGAGCAAGTGAACTTCTTGTAGAACACACATTTTTCACAGCAATTCCAATGACCGGAGCTACCAAAGACTTATGAAGAGGCCATGCATGTTGACTTGTTGTAAGAGTACCTAATCATTTGAATGAAAATGCAAACATTGCAATCAAGCTATAGCCCGATAACTATTTATGAGACATAACATGTAATTCTTCTTTTGCAAAAAAGTCTCAAACAAAAACAGGAAAAATTTACAACATCCATTGCAGGAGAAAGCCAATGACTGATATGGTTTCATAACTTACATGAAGCAGACACTTAACAACGCAAGTAAGGGCATCAGCAAAAAAGCAAATTCTAACCAAAGAAAACCAACCAGAAAACATGCGGATGTTTTGCTTCACTTATATGTAGTAAGGTAAACTATCACGAACTTCATAAATGCTTTCCATATCCCTAAACATCTAGTCAATTTGATGTCCCCTAAACTTTCAAAAAGTTTAGGCCCCGATATCTTTTGCAGACTCTTGCTAGTTTTGGCCGCTCTTTTACTTCACTAAGGAGCTGTAGTAAGAAAGGAGAACAGATGCAGAAAAAATAATAGCATCCTGAATAAAGATGCTGGCACATAAGAAGACCCTAACTATGCCAAGAACCTCAAAAGCCTCACCAAATATAAGACTATTTAATGTAATCTAAAGAAAGGTGACAATGAACGTAAGATCTTAGTCCTTTGCCACGTGCTAGTGCATAAATATATTCCTCTTTAGACTTTCATGTTCTTGATGTAACTTATCTTATGATATTCCTCTTTCCATCAAACTCTGTGCCTTCAGCATTTCAGATATTTAACCTTCCAGCCACCTCGTAGATTAGATATAGTTAAGGAATCTACTATAATATCTTAGTTTCATTTGGTTTGCGTCTAAGCATGGGAATGGAGACCATAAATCATTCAAAATATGTTATTTTCTCGAAACCAATTTGTGAACCATTTTCATTCCACCAGAAACGAGATTCTGTTTGTTATAAGAATTTTCATTCCCGAGTCCCCACTGGAAGAGTGAGAATATCCATTCTCATTCCTTTTTTTTTATAAACCAAATATATTAAATTATTAAGCATATCGTTCATTTCCATTCTGATTCTAATTCTCATTTCCAACCAAATGTCACATAGTATACTTACTTAGTTCCTTTAGCTTAACTTCTTAAGAAACATAAATGTCTCAATGTTCTTTTGGCAACATTTTGCATTTAGAAATGATTACCAAGCGCCTCAAAGACCTACTTCCAAAGATTTTATAATCATCCGATAGTATGCAAGCGTTATTTGCTTACACCAACAAAACATCCCAGGACACATGTATTAGAACAATTCTTTCATGGAGTTACTCACAAATTGTCATATTACAAATACACATAATGCTATGCAGGAATGTCATAAAAGCAGCATTGTGTTTATTAGAAAGCTATAACTAACTATGAGAAAAGAAAAAAAATATAACCATAAGAACATAAACATATCTTTTCGTTAAAAGGACTATTGTACCATTCAGATAATTCAAAAAGAATCTAAAATGCTTAAGGTCTCTTGCGTATGAAGCCCATCAAAAAGTGATGCGCAAGTATATAGTGATTTAACACAACTAATCAGGATTAGTAAGTCAATTAGTCAAAACTGTTGAGTAGAATTTGAGCCTTATTCTTACCTCAGATGATTTGAAGGTGGTCAACTTATACAAAATAATCGATAAATACGCTATAGGGATTCGAATCACATGCAATACTCAAAGGGTGTTCGGAGTTTTATCTCCGTACTAACCCTGTGGAGGGTGAAGTGTTTATGGGCCTGCCCATGCTGAAAAGCTGGGACTCCTTGGTTAGCGGAACATGACTCGTGCAAATCATGGATTTACTACCTCTATAGGTCTTCTAAGTAAGGTCGTTACAGGCTAGAATTTACCACGAAAATCTCAAAATAATACTAAAAAGAACAATAACAACAATAATAGTAATGCTATTGGGATTGAGCATAGATGAGATACCTACAAAAATTAAGGATTTTCATGAAAACGAAATTTAAATCTTAACATGAATGACAATCAAATGCCTCAGAAAACCAACAGAAACAACATTTACAATCTCGCAATCAGAACCAGTGAGGCAAGAATAGTAGAGCAGTACCGTGAATGGATCGTAGAATCGCGGAGGACTCCATTAGCTTAGGGAGGGGAATGAGAAGGCGAGTGAAAATCGGAAATGTTTATGGATCCAAGGAAATGAAATGATGATATCGAGAGATATAATGGAGAGAGGAGGCAAGCTTAGTGATGTCCGCCCGCATCATAAGTTTCTCCGCCTCAACGGCCATGTTCTCTTGGTTCGACAGGGGCCAGGCCTTCAAATACCCAGATAAGAGCTCTTGGTGACGTTTGATATCCAGCCCATTCAACGGGGAACTCCCTAGTTCAATCATAGTGACGGTGATTAAAACACTTATTCCGACCCAGGATCCGTGGCCCAGTGGTAGGATCAGTAGTGCTGGGAGAGGTCGGAGGTTCGAGGTGCAGAAACATCTCGAGTTCTGTGGACGCCCAATACGTCTTGGAGAGGGGGAGTCCTACGTTTAAAGCTACTCCATACTTCTGCTCCGGATTAGTCTGGGCTGAAAGCCTGGGACACCGGAGGCTTCCCTCTTATGGGTGCTGAGCAAAAAAAAAAAAAAAACACTTATTCCGAGAAAGAGTATTTAGATACTCACATGCTGCACCAGTAAACTTTTTGTTACAACGGTTAAGAATTCTGTATCTTTGAGTACTTTTTCATAAAAACAAGCGTAATATTTTTCGAAATGTTTCATTTATTCATTTTTAAGTGTATGTAAGAATTACATCTTCGAAATTTTATTCTCTAAAATAAAATTTATGAAGATATTATATATTATTTTATGGTCAAGCAACATTCATATGTCAGATATAAAACTATACAATATTAGAATTTCTTCTATAACATTAAGAATTAGATAATTCACGATATCAGGTAGTTAAAGGAATTCTTTGAACTTAATATTTTTTTGTGTAAAAAAAAAAGATAATAGGTAAGACAGGATAATTGATTTATAAGCAGATACAAACGCAAGCCCATTGGCCCAGGACCTCGGTCAGCTTGCGCACGCACTCAACGTCCCGGATCAATGGGCAAAACCATCCAACGGTTGTCATCCCTTCACGGGCTTTCTAAAAGTTTGCGAAGCCATTAGCGTTAGGGTTTAAGTTGATCTTGTTTGTGTGCTTGCGCTTGGTCCGCCACCTCGCCTACGCGCCACCAAGACCAAGACACAGGCTTCTCCGGCGAGCTTCGCAACCCAAAATGGTGAGATATCTCCGCCATTGATTTATTTGGCTGAGTTGCTCATCTCATTTTCCTTTTTTTCATATGAGAAATCCAGCTAGTTTTGTGTTGTACAGCTCAGTGATCATAGATTAAATTCATCTTTTATCACTAGCGTATTTGTTGTACAAACACATTTGAACGATTTGATAAATCAATTGTATCGATACTAGTTTGAGTTTTCACTAGATCAGAGATTTTCGTGATTTTTTTGGCTTATATATGGTAGTATGATTTTTAGAACATGTTAAATAATCGAAGATGCTATTGCGTTACTAAATCAAATGTTTGGATGCGATAGTCTGAGGTTTCATTAAATCAGAGGTTTTCTGGTTGTTTTTGGGATTTTAAACGTCAGTTGTACTAGTCATATAGTTCTAGAATACGTCTTTTCCTTGAATTTCTGAGGAATGGTTAATTTATTAAACGATAGAAGCTGCGCACTTGGTCAAGCGGGGTTGTTTGATAAATTACACGCTATACTGCGGATCCCTGGAATTAGTTTTGTGATTTTATGCCTCTGAATTGCTATTAACTGCACAATATGATGTTTTTTCTTCTGTAAATGCTGCTTAGAGAATTGCTTTATTTTTGGTTAATAAACTTCAGACACCTAAAAATTATTTCTGTGTTTGTATGTTTCTGAATATAATTAACTGTTTAAAATGATTTTTTTTCTTCTGTAAAAGCTCTTTTCTACCTTGTTTATTCTTATTCTTGTGTGGATTGTGGCATTTAATGTATGTAGTAGCTATGCTTCTCTAATTTATGCACATGGATGTTAGATTCGTATTTAACTCACCATGATGATTCGTTATTTTCATCAATTTTAACTAACATTTTTGTTCTGATTTGTATGATAAGTGTTTTTAATAATATTGCCTTTTAAATTGACTATCGACAGGCTAGGGGATTGAAGAAGCATCTCAAGCGCCTTAATGCTCCCAAGCACTGGATGCTTGACAAGCTTGGTGGAGCCTTTGTAAGCATGCAAATCATTTATATACCTGTAATATGCTTTAGTTGTAGCTTTTTTATATTGCTAACTGTGCATTTTTGCTGTTAATAACCAATAGGCCCCCAAGCCGTCATCTGGACCACATAAGGCAAGAGAATGCTTACCTTTGATCCTTATCTTGAGGAACAAGTTGAAATATGCTTTGACATACCGTGAGGTCATTGCCATTTTGATGCAACGCCATGTGATGGTCGATGCGAAGGTCAGGACTGACAAGACATATCCGGCTGGTTTTATGGGTATGCTCAATATCTTATGACGTGTTAATTTAGTTCTATTGCTTTTCTTGACCGTGATGTGTGATATAACTATGATGTGTTCTGTTATTGTTAGATGTTGTTTCAATTCCCAAGACGAATGAGAACTTTCGCCTTCTTTATGACACAAAGGGCCGTTTCCGTCTCCACTCCATTAAGGATGAGGAGTCCAAAGTGAGTTCTTTGTCTTTTGATTGTTGGTTTGATAAGCTGTAATTAGTGATGGTATTTTATCTCCGGTAAACAGTTGGAATCTGAAGTTAGTACAAAAGTCTTGGATAACTGCCATAATAAATGGACCATTGACTTTATATTCATAATTTTAATAGTGCATTATAATTTTCGTTTGATGCTCATAACATTGTTTATGAAGATTCTGTTCTATAGAAATGTATGTTGTCATTTATATGAACTACCAAAGGTATTAGTAGGATACATATCACAACATACTTGCCGCTGTCTCTGCACCTTACTGAGTGATTTATTATGCTTGGTCAAATAGCCAACATTATTTTGTGCTGATGTCTTAAATTTTCTGCATGTGGTTTAATCTAATATATAAATACCTGCAGTTCAAGCTGTGCAAGGTTCGCTCGGTGCAATTTGGAAACAAGGGCATTCCTTATCTTAACACCTACGATGGTCGTACTATCCGCTACCCAGACCCACTTATAAAGGCTAATGATACCATCAAATTCGACCTGGAAACTGGGAAAATCACCGATTTCATCAAGTTTGATGTGGGTAATGTTGTCATGGTTACTGGTGGGCGCAACAAGGGACGTGTTGGCGTTATTAAGAACAGGGAGAAGCATAAGGGAAGCTTCGAGATTATCCACGTCCAAGATGCTCAGGGACATGAGTTTGCTACTCGTCTTAGCAATGTCTACACCATTGGCAAGGGAACCAAGCCCTGGGTCTCTCTTCCAAAGGGCAAGGGTATTAAGCTGAGCATCATAGAAGAGGCGAGGAAGCGTGCTGCTACTTCTGGTGCTGCTGCAGGGACTGCCGCGTAGTAGCTAGGTGTTATATGGAAGTTTTAATTGATAATTTAGAAACTTCGAGTTGCTTTTAGCGAGTTTGTCTTAACCTGGATATGAAAACTTCTCAGTAATGTGTAAAACGTTATTTATCCAGTTTCCATTACATATGAGTATGTTTTATTCCATTATGCACTCTCGTTACCTGATTTTATTACTTGATATAGTAAATTGCAATATATCAAAATCTTTTTAATTTCTACTGTATTTTTTGAACTTTCTGCTGTATTTTTCATTTATATAGAGCTGATGAGGTGAAACAAGAAGTACATTCAAAGAAAAAGCAACTAAATTCAGCTTGTTCAGATTCTACAGCAGGAGCTCTCTTGCTATTTTACCACCTCCGCCTTGAGGTAAGAATCCACCAGGCTTGTGCTCGTTCCCTGTTCCGTAAACGATCCTTAGTATCTCCGCCGGTGTTCGGCTGTAAGCGACAGAGTCAGCATTCGCCGAAAGGATATTGCTTGTAGTTTTGTGTTCTGCTCCAAGCTCCAAGGGGACGCCAACACCCTCATCCTTGATTCCGCAACCTGCTAATCTGTTGCGCAGGTCGGATATCTGAGCTGTGAACTTCCCGACGGTGAGGTTTCTGTACGATGGTACGATCTCGTGAGCTCTCTCATACAACAGTGCTCTTATTATCGCGTCTTGCCCAGCTTCCACCGCCAATAGCCCAGCTACCAACTGCATTGCAACCACATAAAACTTGCTTTAACTGATTCAGTAACTATAACTTTATTCTAAATTCAGCTGTTATCTCCTTCATTATTCAAGGAGCAATGCTAGATAGTCATAAAAATAATTGGATACAGGGAAACCGATCTCGCAAGCTATAAGCAGTAGTTATAGTTAAATTTGTTCATAAATTTGGATACATATATTTGAAAATTGAACTGTGTACTGATTTACTTCAGATGAAAATTTTGGGGGGTCCAGCATAAACTCTTAGAACTTTTTGTGGTCCTTTCCCTCTCCAATAGGCTTATTTTTTCACTACTTCCTAAGCACATGCGATTTAGCTTCTCGGGATGGGTGAAAGAGATGGAGGGCTGAAAATTAAGCGGTGTAAAAAAAAGGCGCCAACTAAGGAGCACCACAAGCTATTTGTACTTTTACAGGTATATTTCATTATTAAGGCTTTGGATTATTTTTTTTTTTCCATAAAGCTAGCAAGTGTCACTGATTGCTTTTTATGCACGAGGAATTTTTCCCCCACATGCATAAGGCGCACCGTAAGGCAAGCCATAGGTGGGCCATGGTGGGAGATTCAATTCTTGTGGGCGCTCGGTTGTTCCCAAAATAAAAAGGTAAAAACTATTCGACTAGAAATATTTTGTTAATAGTGAGCAAGAAACTCTTACCTTCCTTGAAGCAAACCCTTTGAGGTTAGCATTGGCACCAACATACCCCACAAGGCCAACATATGGAACCAAGTAGGAAGCTAATAGGTAATTCACACTGCTGTTGTATGGATCAAAAGGAGGCTGCAATTTATAGCCGAATGCTTCATCCATTAACTTCGCAAAGTTATACGTGCTTAGATCAATCAGGGGCCGCGGAAATCCTCCTACCGTCGATTTAATCGCCCTGAAAAATTACTCCGGGAAAAGTTTGTGACATGTATGTTTGTTTGAAAAAGTAATATTCGCTGCGCAAAGCCGAAAGTCTACAAAAAGAACATGCAACTTTTTTTTTAGAAAAAATGATTATACCTTAGATGACCAACTTCTTGATATCCAAACTCTTCGACAATTCGTCTTGTTGTACGATCAAGATCTGCTCTCCTTGCACCGATCGGAGGTGGCCCACCGCCAACAAGCTCCGGTGCGATGGCATCAAGTCCACGGCCGAGCGCACCATGTAGAAACCAATCAGCCTCAGTGTACTCCAAGTTAAGGGCAAACTGGATCAAGTCAATATCGCAAGGGCTCACAACGATTTTGGTAATAGCCGGTAAAGGCGCACACTTGAGTCCGGAAAACTCTTCACCGGCCATCGCATTGCATAAAGATATGAGCAAGAAGGACAAGATGATAAGAGAAGTTCCCTCTGGTTTCATTATTGTTTATGAAATCAAAAGTAATAGTATGTGCATTCATGTGATCCATGGTGTGCATTTATAGATGCAAACAGAATTTAGGAGGAAGTTTGGTCATCTGTATAGGATTCCAACTATTATTTATATATGAAATTTCACCTATAAATAGTTGTAGTCAGTAGATCATAAGCTTGGTTTGATCTTTTTTTTTTTTTTTTTTTCTTTTTTTTTTTTTTTTTTTTTTTTTTTGAATATCTGCTAGGATCTTTTTTTTTTCAAGATAAAGATGAGAAAAAACTATTATAAGTTCAGCTAGCTGTTCTGCTAGTTCAAATATAAATTTTTCTGGTTGTTGAGCGCACGTGTAATTCCTACGAACTGAGGATGCTTTACTTGGGTATCAGATCCAGAGTAGTCTTCTTCCGAATTGCGCCGAGTAAGCCGGTTACTCAAAAGAAAGTCTATCAAAAGATATGCATTTAGATGTGGTGCCATCTGTTATGTGAGAATAAAATTGTTTCATATTTTCTACAAATGATAGATATCTAAGTATAGAAACCAAATTGTTGAAATGAAATTCTTTCTCAAACCATCTAGGTGGGGAGTGAGGGCGAACTTGGAGTATTTTTTTTCCCTTCGAGATTTGGAGGTGAAACCACCCACGTATGGGGCAGATTCTATGGTGCGCGCCCGCGCACCAACATTTTGGTGTGCGGGCACGCTAAAAAAAGAAAAATAAATATTTTTAAAGATTTTTGAAAAAATTTATAACATAAAAGTTATACATCTTAATGAGATCTACAAATTTTGTGTTGAAAATTTTTACAAAAAATACTTCTAAATAGGTATTTTGAGATTCCAAAGATTAACGGATTTAAAGTGGGTTTTAAAACTATTTTAATACCCGTTAATTTTGGAATCCCAAAACATTTATTTTGAAAAAAAATGTCAACATAAAAGTTGTAGATCTTATCAAATCTACAACTTTTATTTTGAAAATTTTTAATTTTTTTTTTTTTTTTTTTTTTTAGCGCGCCCGCTCACCAAAATGTTGGTGCGGGGACGCACACCATAGAATTTGCCCACGTATGGTATCCAACTTTACAGGATATGAATTAGCACATCACAGTTTCTTAGACGCCTATATATAAATATTCTTTCAACATTATGACAGTAAAATTCTAGATGGCATAAGACACCTTCCTTTATATTCCTTTTGAATGGGTGAATAAAATTTTCCTATTAACATCTAATTGGGAAGGTCTCTCTCACAATTGTTGAAAAAATAGTACATAAATAGTATTATTGATCTTTATGAAAATTGCTTCAAGGCGTATTGCAGTATCACCGTCGTTAAGGTTTTATTCGTCCCTACCAAATAATATAATAATTATTGATCGGTAGGCTTTATGATACAATAAATTTTTTTGCAACGCTTTGCACTAATATCATCGAACTACTGAAAACATTAGCATTTGTAAACTTATCTAACTTTATCGGTGCCTTATGTAGCAAGCACTGTAGAAATGGACCTTTGATTTTTCGAATAGAAGAGAAAATGCAGTTATTATTATACTTTGGATAGCTAATGGTTGGATACATATAGCACGTGAAAGGATAGATTTTAATAAAAAATGTTTATAGTTATAACTGGTCACGGCTATCTGCAGGCTACCTTATTTATCCTTTTTTAAATTAAAAAACAGACCATTGTAGAATATTCTAAAAATAAAATTGCAAAAATAATTTTTAAAAATATAAAAAAAAAATTTAATCCAGTGCCAACAACTATCTTTTTTTACCATAAATATTTATCATGTGGGTTATACTATATAAACCAAAGAATTTACGTTCTCTTGCCAACATGGAACTAATTAAATAAATAACTTTTTTTTGGAAGGTTGCCCTATATAAGTTTTACTTCACATGAAATTAGTCCCATACGATCCTCTCATATCACATATAATAGTAATATTTTGAAACTTCAAAATTGTAACAACAATGTCGTCGCTTGACCGCTCCTTCTTCGAGCTCAATCTCCGGCTACCTGCGACGCCATAAATCACTTCAATCTGTAGTCCAATTCGTCCCTGCTCTTTGATAGTTGTCAGCGTCCTTGCGACTCCGCCTAGCGCCCAATCTGTAGTTTTCTAGGTTCCATCTAACTTAATTTCTCTCTCTCTTCCCCTCCGTCACTGCTTGGCGTCCCGGCTCTTTGTAACTCAGGTATAGTTTGGATTGATCCGAATGATTAGCCCTACATGTTGTCTATCGACATTATTGTCTCTTCAACTTAAGTTGTACAATCTTTTTCATATTTGGATTAAATATTATTTATGAATTTATCTGTTATAACATTTATATAAAAATATGACGATTATAGTCTCATATTGAATATTTTATTTGCGCTTTAATGTTATAAACAATATCGTTTTTACTTAATAATGTTAATATTGTTATTGTAGAAAAAAGAGAAACAAAAAATAGCCCGTAGTACACACATTAATCTTCTCAGCAGCACCATATGGACGCGGCTCCCCTGATTCGGACGAATTAGATCGTAGGAAACAGCCGGCCGAGATCGGTCGATCCGAAAGAATTCGGATCTTGAGATCTCGTATAAAACTTTCGTCGACTTATTTGTTCTATTTTTAAGTATTTTTAGAAAAAAATTTTGATCATCTTTTCGGTATATTTTTTAGTATTTTTTTTAAAAATTTTAACTATTATATTGTAAATTTCATAAAAATTTATAATTTATTTTTTTTTAAAAAAAAAATTAAATTAATTAATAAAAATTTTATATGAGATTTTAAAATTCGTATTTTTTCGAGTCAGCTGATTTCGACCGTTCGTTTCGGGGATTCCTGATACGTCCGAATCAGGAAACCGCGTCTGCGCCATATATAACTAGCAAGATACTAAAGAAATATAATTATGATTTAACCAGTCAAGGCTCTTAGAAAATCTTATCGAAAACGAAGCCAACCAAAGCAGCTGAAACACGGCACAATATGATATCTCTGCAAGCGTCGCCGTCGACGAGCGGCGCAGCAGCAATCCCATCATTCCGCAGCACAACTTCAACCAGGCGTAGCAGGATCAATCTTGTCGTACGGAGCTCTTCGACCACCGGCGAGGAGGAGGCACAGAACTCGTCGGAGCAGTTTTCGCCGCTGGCGGCGGTGTTCCGACGACGCCTACTCACCGGTGCTGGGACGGCGGGGGCGGTGGCGGTGGGTGCCAACTTTGGAGGATTCACGAGCTTTCTGCTGGGGCTTGTCCCGGAGCTCGGCCGCCGCCTGAAGCTTGACTTGCTGTATCCTGTTCAGGGATTTTCTCGCTGCCTTGAATCTAACCAAGGATTTGGTGAGTGTTTTTTCTTCAATTTAATCAATTCAGCTCCGTTCTTTTTTTTTTTAATAGTTTTCAGCAAATTTTACCTATCAAGAATGCTAGGCTCACAAAAACTGTGCCATAGTTTCTCCCAGTAATCACGCATGGATTCGATTATATGCTGCTCGAAAGTAATTTGTGTAATTTTTAAAGGGACTTGACGAATCTTGCTCTAATTTGGACAGATTGAAGCTCTAGCGTTACTCTTTAACTATATCACATGGTAATTGCTTTAGAATACACCATTTCGGTGCGTATATCTCCCAAATTATGTCTTGAATACTGGCCTTCGAGTTGAACTTTGTCGCCTCCAGCTTAAATAATTTTATTTATGACTATTATGAGTGTTAAAATCTAAATTGAGCCCTTATTCTGCTTGATCCTTGTATTTAGTCATATCGGAGTTAAAACTTATCATATACCAAATTAGTTGCTATTGCTTGTCAAACATTTAAAGCGTCATACAAAAGTAATACTTGATATTCATTTACTGAGACGATTATAATTAACTTTCCTTGGTCATCACTCTCTTGCTGCAGAATTTATATATCCAGCAAGTTGGGTTGGAGATCAGACCCTATTGTACAGAGCTGCAAGCAGAGCAGAGTCTGAGAGATCACTGGACCCGCCACCGCTTAGCCGCTTGGAAAGTTCAAAACCGCGCCCTCGCAGTCTCCGTGAACCTGTGGTGGCATTCGGACCTCCAGGAACCAAGGGGGAGCTAAACGTGAGCGTCATCGTTGCTACCGTTCCCCGGATTTCTCGTACGTATCATATCCTTCTACATCCAAATGTCTCCTTATATTTCAGGCTTTCATAGAGCAACGTTGAGTGAATTTCAGTGTTTTCTGTATTTTTATTTGTTTGTAATGCTTAGAAAATATTAACTCTTTTGCAGCTAAAGCCTTCAAATTTTGTGCTTTTCAAAACACGCCTAACTCTATTATTCCCCATCCATTTAGATTCAAACCTAGCTTATTTTTGTCACACACGCCCACGCATGTGTTTACGATACTTCGACTTCTGAGTTCTATCAATCACTTCACCAACATCATTTTTATGAAATAACTGTCAACTTACGAGTATCTTCTGTAGTGATCTAACTGTCAACTGTAAACTAACAAGTATCTTTTTAAAACAGGATTGAAGCTTTTGGAGGGCCAAAAGAAGTAGGAGAGGCTGTGCTCAGGAGGATTGCAAAATCCCGAAGAGGACCCGATGTGAGGGCATCGCTATTAGATTCATCCGTGAGGGCAGATCCTTTGAGAAAAGTTAACTACTACAAACTAGAGTTCGGAGTGGAGAGCCCAACATTTCGACGACATAACATGGCTGTTTGTGCTGCAAAGAGTGGCAGGTTGTACACTTTGAACGCCCAAGCACCAGAATCTACTTGGCCGACCGTCAGAGACGAGTTCAACAAAATTGCAGATTCCTTCAGCCTGACTTACAACTGAACAAATTTTGCTATCAACAGTTTATCAGTAATAATAGGTGTACTTACTCGATGCTCTTGATTTTATTGAGATTGATTATACGAACTTTGAACAACATACAATACGGTATGAATACAAGTTAGAACCAACATTTTTTATTACTTATTGCAAACTAGTGTGTTCCGCCTACGGATGCTATGCTGCAGTCTTGATATTTTGTCGAATATCATATGGCAATCCTTATTTCTTGAGCGCTACTTAATGTGAAAAGCTCCATATGCAATGCACTTTGAATGTCAGATTTTTTTTTCTTCTTTTATATATTTATTTATTATGTGGCAACAATCGACAATCTAAACGGTTCTTTCTATCTGAGCAGTATCAATTGCAAATTTTTTGGCAGTTTGGCCAACATCGATTGATCCTTGGTGCTCATTAGACTTGCCTTGCTATAGCAGGATAAGTTCCTACAGTTGAACCATGATTTTAGATACCAGCTGCACTCAGCATCGTCATTTTTTGACCGTATCATCCGTCTGCTCTTTTATTTTGAGAGTTAACTGTTCACCTTCTTTCTCTGATCGCACATGCATAACAGCACTGGATCGGTTGTGTCTACACAGAATCGCACAATCCAACTGATTGGATCACGCATGCGACCCCAGCACGCAACATTTTCAAAGTTTTTTTTGGATAATACTATATTAGCCTCCTTTTTTAAAAGTTTACCGGATCAGCTCTTGAAAACACATTTTCAGAGGCTGATCCGGCCTTTTTAACAAAAAAGGGGCTGATATGAAATTATCCCCTTTTTTTATCATTTGCAAATTCAGATGAATCAATTTCAACAAAATCAACCAGTTGAGCTACATAAATAGACATTGAAATAAGAATATTATTTTTTTGTTATATTTATCTTTGATGTGGTGATCCGAGATCGTCCAGCCAGCATCGCTTCCTTCACTACCATCCTATATTTTTTATTTATACTTTAATAAAAATGTAAAATAATAATTTATTATCACCAAGTTGATATGGTCGCTACATCCCGAGTTAGAATTTTACTCAGCTCAGTAAGCACGGCTGGGAGAAAACCTTGAGTTGGGCAAAAGTTAATGTTTCCATATTTCCATATCATGGTAAGGTACACGGAGAAAGAATGCTCATTGACATTTGTTCTTTGTATCTTGAATATATATATAATACTCCAAGGGAATTCGACATTCAAGGTTAAGTAAACCTAAATGACATTGGCAAAAAATAAAATCGTTTTTCAAACTTCTTAGATCGATCTTGAAGAAAACATACACAAGCTAAAAGGGTCAGAAATTTAGTGATAATAAAAACAAAAATAATAAATTAGGAAGAAATGTTGGTCAAATCCAGGCCCGCAGATCAATTTAAGGCATCACTGCGGGCAGACATGCAGACCTACGATCGATTTCCGTGTACCTTACCATGATCTCTTCATCCCCGAACTCGAATCCGGATCATCGGCTTATTGTACACGAATCAAAATAATTATCGCAAAATAAACTACAAATCATCAAAAGATTGTATACTAGAACCAGAGATAATAGAATGAAAAAGATAAGTTGATCAGATAATTGTAGTCTGATTTTTTGAGTCGACATGTTTTCTTCCATCACAGATTATCATCACCTCAACGAAAACATACAACAAATAAATTACAAATCGAATTTCTTGTAGGAAAAGGGCTCAGAAGGATCCATTGGTTATTATAATCAGATGGATCAAATTCCATCAGAAAATAGGTAGATTTCAACATCATCGCTTCTGCTATTTTTCAATTAGAAATCCGAAAACAGAAGAAAAATTGAAAACCAAAACTAAACAGAAGAAAAATTTAAAACCAAAACAAAACAGAAGATCGACGAACTGAAGCAGCAGCAAATGAAATTTGGAAAATAAATACAAAGCGGCGAGTGGTGATGAACTGGTATATATATAGGACAGGCGGCGATGAATTTCTAGGGTTTTAGACTCGGTCATCATCCGCTCATGGTTTGTCAATTACTAAAGTGACCCTGTTATTTGTGATTGATTTTAGGGGATTACCCGCATGTGGCTGCATGTTACGTATTATTTCAAAGTGTCATTCGATTGTCCTGGGCAGGTGCGTATCAGTCCGTTTTTTAAATTTGAGCAAATTAATCTTCCGAAAATATATTTTCGAAGATTAATTTATAAATTTCTAAAAATAGAAAGATAGATACGTAATTTTTCGTTCAAGATATATATTTAATATAAAAAAGAAGGCGCTAGATTTTGGATTCTGATTTGACATTTTTTTTCTAAGATGTTAATAGATTGACACAATTTTTACTCATTTTTATTTGAATTTGAATTGTAGTTTTACTACTGCCATGCACATACGTTTGGTAAAAATTAATTTTATATATATATTTATATTATTTGTATTATATATATATTTATATATTTATATAATATGCTCTCTTAAGATAAAATTTATATGTTAATTATGTTTATTTTATATGATTTGTTTGGTATTAGTTAAAAAGTAACATAAATTATAATGAAGTTATTTGTGTTATTCTTGTCAAATTTACTATTATACTTATTCATATATGCTAAATAAATATAGATTGATCGAAGTAAAAATTTTGATTTCATTTTCGGAAATTTGCTCTGCAGTCCTCCTATTTACTTTCAACATCACTCCAGTCCACGTTCACCTTAAAAGTTCATTTTACTCTATTATTTTGACTAACATTTGCACTGCACTCCACATTTGGCTGGAATTACCTATCTACCCTTGTCACTGTAGTAGTAAAATCCTAATCACCGTTTCTCGCCGTTCTCAATCCCCGTTCTTCCCTCACTCTTCCAAATTCATCTATCAAATCCGCTCGAAATGGGTAAGGATAAGCGCGGCAATGTGAAAACAAGATGTTTCCCGAAGAATTTGTCTGACAACTTCCGTGCCACGGGGTCGTTGTCGCTGAAAAATTTTCATGTTCCGATCGTGAAGACGACTCCTTTCTCCCATTTGTCTGAAATCCCACCTATTGGCGGCGATCGTCCAAGACTCACCGTAATTTGCAGCCGGTGGGTAGGGGGATCAACATTTGCTTTGGGAGGGACGAAGCTTATTTTCAGCCCTCAAGATGTGGCGATATTGCTTGGACTCCCGATGGCCGGTGAGCCAGTTGATTTAGAAGCGTCTCTGAGTGCGCCTGAAACACCCCTACTGAAATCTTATTTCAACGCCCGGTTTCCCCCGCACATTGACAACATAGTAAGTGAAATGCGGAAGCTCAGGGATGACGAAACAAGAGCTGTAGATTATGTGAAGTTATGGGTACTTTACATATTTGCTGGTCTACTTTTCACCGAACCTAGCCAAAGGGTATCGAAAAGTCTCGTCGCCCTCGTGGATAATTTGGAGAATTTGAAGAACTACAATTGGCCCTCTGCAATACACAAACACACTATAGAGGGAGTTTTCTGTTATCGCCGTGGTGTAAAGAATTTATGTGGCTGTCCGATTCTGCTGACGGTAAGCAAATAGCTTAGTGATATGCTGTTTTTTGAGTGTGTTCTTTGGGAGTTATTGGTATTCTTGGTATTGTTGATTTATTTTAGATGTCTTCTGGTTGTGTTCTGGATGTTCTGGGTATGCTTTAGGTGTGTTCTGGTTGTTGTTGATGTGTTCTGGGCACTCTTAGAGGTGTTTTGGGTGTGTTCTGGGTAGCATATGGGTGTTCTGAGTGTGTTCTGGGTATCATATTGGTGTTCTGGGTATCTTATGGGTGTTCTGGGTGTGTTCTGGGTATCTTATGGGTGTTCTGAGTGTGTTCTGGGTATCATATTGGTGTTCTGGGTATCTTATGGGTGTTCTGGGTATCTTATGGGTGTTCTGGGTGTGTTCTGGGTATCATATTGGTGTTCTGGGTGTGTTTTGGTATCTTATGGCTGTTCTGGGTTTTGTGGGTATGTTCTGGGTGTTGTGAATGTGTTCTGGGTGCGTTCTGGGTATCTTATAGGTGTTATTGGTGTGTTCTTGGTATCTCTCTTGCTATCTGTTGATGATGTCTCTCTTGTAATTTGCATGCAGGCTTGGTTTTACGAAAAGTTGATTACCATGACTCCTCAAAACAGTGGTGCTACACCACGTCTTTTTAAGTGGTCTGGAGTTGGTGTGATTCAGGCTGCTGACTTTGAAATGCAATGTAAACGTCTTAGCATTAAGTCCTTTCGGGCAGAGTATGATCTCACCGAGAGGGAACTTGAGTTGGTACAGCATTCTCAGGATGCTGGAGATGAAGGTGCCTACGAAGAAGCTAACCAGCAATTGTTATTGTTGGAAGGACCACCGGCAGTTTCAGATGGAAAGGCACCAGAAGTATCAGATGAAAAGGTTGCGGAAAGTCCATTGCGGCGGACTTCTGGACGTCGGTCGTTAGAATATAGGGTTGGTAAGTTGGAGGAGGAGATGAAAGCGCAAAGATCTGAGATGAAGGAGTTTAAGTCTTGGGTGGAACAGGTTACCTCTAATATGATGTTAGAGGTGAAGGCATTGGGGAAAAATATCTTGCATCCCAGAAGTGCGCTAAAAACGCCTGGATCTTCTCGCGGAGTAAGCTTTGATGAGCCCACTATTCCTTCTGCGCCTGATGAACCCACTATTCCTTCTGCACCTGCCGTCTCCGCCCCTCAAAAAAGAACGAAAAGAACTATGAAAAGGGGTACCCCTCTCGCCGCAGCCAACCCTACCAGACGCGCAATAAAGATATCCCAGCAGTTCTCGAGGCTACTTCAAACCCTGAGAAGATGTGCTGGAGGAAAAACCGGACAATGATTCGAAGTAGGAAGTCGAGGTCTGAAATCGAGAAGCTTGCAAAGAATATTGCCATGGAAGTTGATGAGGATGCTTCCGGTTCAGACAATAAAACTAATGAGCAGAAGGAGCAAATGTTTGCTGCTGAGTCGCTCCAACTGATACCCTATGAGGTCGATGAACCCATTAAAATGATAAGGGGGGTGCTTGAAGAGATTAAGCAGTATGACCTTGATTCTGACGAGGATCCCGCCGATGAGCCGATGGTAACGGATTCTGCTGCAGATGAGCAGGCTCATATGCCTTCTATTTCAAAGGATCCAGTAGAGCCCAAGGAGGAGGATCACCCTATTGCACAGGAGACTCCTCTTGTACAGGATAGTTCTGAGCTGCAGGATCCTCCTTCAAATATAATTGAAATAACCGAGCAGCATCTGGATGTTTCGGACTCTCTCTCAGCTCATCAGAAATGGGTAGTCAAGCAGGTAAAAAAGGTAAGTTCTTTCTGTTCTGGGAGTCTTGTGGGTGTTCTGGGTATGTTCTAGGTATGTTGTGGGTGTTCTGGATATGTTCTGGGTGTGTTGTGGATGTTCTGGGTATGTTCTAGGTATGTTGTGGGTGTTCTGGTGTGTTCTGGGTGTTCTGGATATGTTCTGGGTGTGTTGTGGATGTTCTGGGTATGTTCTAGGTATGTTGTGGGTGTTCTGGGTGTTCTGGATATGTTCTGGGTGTGTTGTGGGTGTCTTGTGGGTGTGTTCTTGCTGTTGTGGGTATGTTATTCTATTGTTTTTGAACTAACCGCTACTTTATTCCCTTTTGTGTTTGGTTGTTTAAGGCTCATGTTGCCGCGGGAATGCTGGGGCAATCTGAAGATGATGCTATTAAAGGGCTATTGAGGATTGACTCCAGCAAGTACTTCTCTACTGTTTGGGCTGATGAAAGGACACACATCATGGTTTTTGACATGTACAAAGTACTATGTAAACATGAATTCATTGGTGATGAAATAATCACCGCATTTTCTTCATCATTTTTTATTACACGCCAAGAAGCTAACCCACACTTATACGAGAAGAGTTTCTTCTGCGCAGCGAATTTTGAGGTAATATTCGTCACCCACACTTATACGAGAACAAGCTCACCCACTATTTATTCCCTTTTCAGGCCATTTGTAGCGCTAAAATTATGAACATAATTGCGGAAGTTCAGAAAGAAATAAGGAATTACGCTCCTGGACTGAGATATATTTTTCTCCCAGTCTGCAAAAGCGACCACTGGTTCCTTGTTGTAATAGACGTGCAGAACCGTACCTTTATTCACTATAACTCCAAGAAGCTCAACCCCACAAAGAGAGAACAATTCGATGATGCAGTTGCGTTAATGCGGCAACATCTTGCATGCATTTTTCCAACCATCAATCAATGGAGTACAACTGAGGCCAGAAGACTACCATTGCAGGATGGGTAAGCTTCTATATTATGTCATTATAGCTTAAATTCACACCTAATTGTTTTGTTTTGTTTTCCAGACCCGACTGTGCAATCTACGTTATTATGTTTATGGATTACCTGCAATCTCGGAGTTCAAACATGAAGTGGAAACCTGCCGAAGCACGTCTTTACCGAGGAAGGGTGATTGCGCAACTTCTTACACATAAATGTAGCAAACTTAACACATTGATATAATTGTACATATTGTAGAAATGTACATAAATTACATGTGTATAATAGATTATGTTCTGGGCCTTGTTTTGTTGTGGATGTGTTCTGGATGTGTTCTAGGCGTTTTCTGGTTGTGTTCTGGGTGTTGTTGAAGTGTTACAGCCATACAGAAAGAATGTGTTACAGCCATAAATAAAAGTCATTAATGCATTTTGTTTCCGAGGAAGGTTGTTGAACCGCCTAGCCTGAGAATCGCATTAATGGCATTAATGCTTGCGCTATCCTTTAAGCATTAATGGCATTAATGCTTGCGCTATCCTTTAAGCCTTTAAGCGTTTCCCAAATTTCCGTATTATATAAGTGAGGACTAGGCAGTGTTTGTCACTCCATACTACATCATGCCTTCTCTTATTTCTCTCCTGTGGCATTTGGAGAGGCAAATGAAGGAACGAGACGAGTGGGAGGCGCGTTATGCCGCGATATCTCGCAGGATAGAGAGGTTGGATAACTCTTGGTGGACCCGACTTTGGACGGCCCGTTATGCGGCTGAACGGAGAGACCTGGCTTCGGATCTGCAATGGACACAGGCCGTCGTTCAGGAGTGTGAGCGTTCTTGCGCGGAGCTGGAGGAAGAGCTACGCATGCTGGAGCTAGAGGAGAGACGTCCTGATCCCAGCGCTTAGGGATCCGTGTTGTTGAGTTCTCCTTTATCCACTATGTGGCAACTCTGTTTATGTAACCTCTTCGTAAAACTTTTTCAATGAAACGTACTCAATGGAATACCCACAACACCCAGTACACCCAGAACATACCCAGAACATACCCAGAACACACCCAGAACACCCAGAACACACCCAGAACAGACAGAACATACCCAGAACACACCCAGAACACCCATAAAGATTGCTGGGAATTTAAATGCATTTTATGTTTATTATTATGTTGTGAGTGTTCTGGATATGTTCTGGGTGTTCTGGCCCTTTGATATAAGTGCTGCCAACAATTCCCTTTACTTTTTATACTAGCCCTTTGATACAAGTGCCAGTCATTACATAAAAAGTGTTCCTAGCAATCTTTATGGATATCATTCATATTATGAATTATTATTATTATTATTATTATTATTATTATTATTATTATTATTATTATTATGGATTTGTTTCTTATCTATTTATTTATTTATTATTATTATGAATTTAAATGCATTTTATGTTTATTATTATGTTGTGGGTGTTCTGGGTATGTTCTGGGTATGTTCTGTCCCTTTGATATAAGTGCTGCCAACAATTCCCTTTACTTTTTATACTAGCCCTTTGATACAAGTGTCAGTCATTACATAAAAATTGTTCCTAGCAATCTTTATGGATATCATTCATATTATGAATTATTATTATTATTATTATTATTATTATTATTATTATTATGGATTTGTTTCTTATCTATTTATTTATTTATTATTATTATGAATTTAAATGCATTTTATGTTTATTATTATGTTGTGGGTGTTCTGGGTATGTTCTGTCCCTTTGATATAAGTGCTGCCAACAATTCCCTTTACTTTTTATACTAGCCCTTTGATACAAGTGCCAGTCATTATATAAAAAGTGTTCCTAGCAATCTTTATGGATATCATTCATATTATGAATTATTATTATTATTATTATTATTATTATTATTATTATGGATTTGTTTCTTATCTATTTATTTTATTATTATGAATTTAAATGCATTTTATGTTTATTATTATGTTGTGGGTGTTCTGGGTATGTTCTGGGTATGTTCTGTCCCTTTGATATAAGTGCTGCCAACAATTCCCTTTACTTTACATACTAGCTCTTTACATACATATCCAGAACACACCCCAGAACACCCAGAACATCCATAATATATCGAAAATACATCCAGAACACATTCAGAACAGAAAGAAAGCCAGAACATATCCAGAACACACCCATAACACATCCAGAACATATCCAGAACACCCAGGAACTGCAGTAAACAACATCTTTGCATTAACGAACAAAGCACTACATCAGCATGAACACATTCCAGGAACTGCATGAAATAACATCTTTAGATAACATCAAAAGATTTAGCACTTCCTCTTTGCACGACCACTTTAACGACCTTTACACATGATCAAACACCAAAAAAGACAAAATAACTGTTATGTACATATATGTAATACAGACTTGTATAGCAACTTGTGGGCTAACTGCACAAAATTTCGAGGACCAAAAACAGACTTGTATAGCAACTTCCCAAGCATCACTAGACAGTCTCCACAATAGGATTGACGCAACTGCGCCTATTATGACCTGGCTGCTTGCACCTTCCACACTTAACAACACGACATTTCTCATTCATAGAGTGGATCCTTTCTGTCCTTGGTCGACCAGGCGGTCGTTTTGTTTCTGGAGGCTTAATTTGACAATTCTTTTCCGTAATAATTGGTTTGCCGGTAGTAGGAATAGGTTAAACAGGAACACTGTTGCCTCCTTCCACTTGGATGTTTGGTAATACGGATCACAATACTCATATAAACCTCGATGGGCGGTCATTATGGCTGCACAAGCATGTGGACAAGGCAAACCTTCCAACTGCCATTGGCCACAAGAACAACGACCGGTTTGTAAACATATAACAAATGTAGCATCCCCATCAAGACACTCATACATGTCACTTGTAGATGCTCTCACAGTGAGCAAACGGCCATCTTGAAGCCTTTCCTTCAGCATCTTTTCAATTTTTTGGTGCTAAGGGGAATGAGCATTTTTTGCCTTTTCATACCTATTGCTCATCTTCACCATTATTTTAACACGTATTGCATCAACCATAACGGCAATTGGCATATATCGGCAATCTTTAATCCACTTGTTGAAAAGATTCGGCCACATTGTTATTCATATAGCCCCATCTTGGACAGGAAAAGGGAGTTCGCCCAATGTCTGGGTCGATGTCATTTAAAGAAGTTAGGTGACTTTCTCCCAAACTTGTCAACAATCTTGCTCCATATCCCATTGAACTCACTAAGATTTGTTGTCTTGGCAGCTCTCTTGAATTGTTTAATCCACTTCTTTCTATCCTTTCTTTCACCTCTCAGCACATCTTTCTTAAAATTATCAATGATATGGCGAAGGCAGTGGGCATGGTGGCTTAATGGAAAATGTTTAGAAACAGATTTCAAGATGCTGCTGTGTCGATCTGAGTAGATAGTATAGGCTTTGTGAGGAACACACAACTTAAGCCGCTCCATAAACCAATTCCAATTTTCATCATCCTCCCCGCTAACCACACAAAAAGCTATCACAAATATGTTATTATTCGCATCCAATGATGTGGCAGCAAATAAACATCCTTTATATTTATGCTTTAAGAATGTACCATCAATAAATACCAATGGCCTGCATGCCTTCCTAAAGCCCTCAATAGATGCACCTAATGAAATAAACAATCTAGTAAACCTCTTGGTGGCTTCGTTAACTTCAAGATAGACCACACTTCCAGGATTGCTACTAATGAGACTATCGCAATACCATTTAAGATAGCCAAAAGACAATGAATCCTTTCCATGTATCTCCTCCCTTGCACGTTCTTTTGCACGCCAGGCTTTGTTGTAAGAAATTTTCACCCCATACTCTTTGTGAAAAGTATTAATTATGTCAAGAGGCTTAGTCAGGGGCATATCTCGCAGCTTCTCTTTAATCAAACCAGCAACCCACTTTCTTGTACTTCTTGGATGACCTATCTGATCTACACCCACACCACAAGTGTGTGTGAGCGTTGCTTTCTTAATATAAAATTTCTCATCGAGCTTGCAAAAGGAGGCGTGGATGCGCCAATTGCACTTATCATCCTTGCAAACGACTGTAACACGCTTAGAATCATTCTTTAGAAACACATAATTGAATCCGATTCCGATGCAATGATTATCCAAAGCACGACGAAAATATGCGACATTTCTAAATTCTTGTCCCACACCTCTAATACACCTCTGCCATGCATTTATAGCATGATGTTCAACCTCAGATGACATGTCACCTATGCTTGGGCAGCAAAATAGGTCCCTGGAGCTTGGTCTATCCTCCCATTGAGTGGTAGATGGAGCAAAACTACATGGAAAGACACACACTTAGCTAATTTTTATAAAGATATCCAGAACACACCCAGAACACACCCAGAACATACCAACACACCCAGAACACACCCAGAACACACCCAGAACACACTACCAGAACACACCCAGAACACACCCAGAACACACCCAGAACATACCAACACACCCAGAACAAACCCAGAACATACCAACACACCCAGAACACACCCAGAACATGCTTTTACCTTTCATTAAATACAGCATGTCGTTGTGATCGAGCTCCCCCATCTGGATCAGGAATTGCTCGCGCCGGCATTGCACACCTTTCCACAATAAGTTTAGCCTGAGTAGTCCCGTTTTGTTTATGAATGTAGTACATATTCGCAACATCTCGATCCGATGTGAGAGTGACGAGGTTGCGCGTGTCATCCGGAGTGTAGAACTTCAACATGAACGTATCTGGAGCCAATGTATTCCATCTACTAACCACTTGCTCAATCAAATTTTCCAGCTTTGTATTCCCGTCGAAGTCAACAATATGGTATTCCTCTCCGAAAGCACAAATGCCCAAAATACAAGTGTCCATTCTATCATATGTATGGGTGTTAGCGGGATGAAAGCTCGTGATAGAAAGGTCACGGAAGGGAGGAGAGGGATTGTGAGAGTTGATGGAAGAGAGGATAGGGATTGTGAGAGTTGATGGAAGGGAGGAGACCGCAGCAGGAGGAGAGGAAGGGGATGAGGGATGGCGGGAAGAGGAAGAGGGATGGCGGGAAGAGGGGCACAATCTCGAGATGGACTGTGTGAGGAATGAGGGGAAGGTGGGCTGCTGGGTTAAAGGATATGATGAGGGCATATATGTCTTTTTAACTCTATTTGGACTGAACTGCAATTAAATTGATTGGGTTGGATGTAACTGCAAATGCAAGTTTTGGGTGGACCACAGTGCAACAAAACAAACCTTTTTGGACTGCAGAGCAGTTTCCCTTTCATTTTCACATAATTTTTTTTAGAGCACTGTGTACTATAGTAGGCTGTGGGCTAAAACTGTGACGGAGGGCAAAGATTGAGACAAGTGGGCTAAAAAGAAGTGTAGTAGGACAATGGGACATCATAAAAGTAGGGCTAAGTGGACTACCACGACTCATGTAGTTTACAAGAATACATAATTTCCCCCAATACATCGAAAAATTTAAAGTACTTAATATTTTAAACAAATATTTTTTTAGCCTTTTTAATTTATATTTAATAATAATTCTTTAATTTTAAATTACTTATTTTTTAACTCTTTACATATAAAATTAACACTAATACTTTAACCGTTTACTAATTTTTTTGCTTAATTTTAGGGATGCAACGATGACCGGCGCGATGCGATGCAACTTATTGTCTTCCCATTCTGTTCCTACAATCCACCACTGCGATGTAAATATGAAACAATTATATTGACTATAGAAAACGGCGCGGCGGACGATGACTAACAAACAAAAAAGGAACAAAATATGAAAAAAAATAATTGCATTTACAATGGCGATGGTTGTAGAAGACGACGCGGCGGACGATGGCTATGGAAGACGGCGCGGCGAAAAGAAGACGTTGGAGAAGAAGACTCAAAATATTAAAATCTCATTAGGAAAAAAATCGAAAGGATATTTTCGTCAGAAAAATAATTGAGTTAGTTATTAGGATTAAAAAATAAGAAGGCTTAAAAATAAGAAGTGGTTATCAAAAACTAAATCTGGAGGGGTTAAAAAATTATTTTTACCAAGTCAAGGGTTCGTTCCATAATTTCCCCAAAATATATCTCCTAGATTGTCTTACTGTTGGCTACAGAGTTATATATGTGCTGATATGTGGTTTAAACGTATCTTAGTTGAATATTTTCTTTTTAGGCATGACAAATCGATTCTATATGAATAAATAGATTGATTAGTGAATAATTGTTAGATCGGCTATTTCAATCAAGCGAAATAATAAGTTAATCTAAATTTTATTGAGCGATAAGTTTTTCACACATAAACAAACTCATTTGTAATATTCCGGATAGTTTGCTATCTATTTCAAGTATCAAAGCATTCATATGATCAACATTTTCATTTGACCTTTTAATTAAATATTCTTTATATGATATATTTCTTTTTTTTTTTTTTTGAGACTTAACGTGGAGAAAATCATGCCCGTAATCGGCTCTCATTCGAGCGACCGTCATAACAGATAAAGCCACGGGTGGGACCGATCTCTGTTCCACCAACCGAGAAATCCTATCCTTGCGGGTAGGACAGACCCTGGCGCACGCCTCCGAAGGGACCTCAAACTATGGCCCATGTCACTCCCCACGGAGTACAGGTGGGTCTTTGATCCCCACACCTCATTCGGAGGGGCCTCCTGGAGTCGAACCCGGACGCTCGCTTCCTAAGGTGAGCGCCCGGGCACACCCACGCGGGGGCGTGGGACTTTATATGATATATTTCATACAAAAAAATATTAGGTGTGCTCACCGTATGAAGTTAGCAATATACAAACAAAATGTCAACTACAATCATATCTCCTTGTATTGCATCCAAGACGATTTATTTAAGTTTTCAAAGTAGATAAAGAAAAGGTGGAGATTAAATTTGGTGCATTATGGGTGTCAATACTTTTTACAAAATAATTTGCACAAAATATAGATAATTTTTATGTTTAGTTTATATAGTGGAATTTAATTTTTATCCTATATTTTGACCGAAAACGATACGGTAGAGTCAACCTTTCAACTCACACCGCTAATCAACTAGACCAATACTGATTTCAGCCAATAACTACATATCAACTTGCTAAAGGATAGACCGGATTAAATTGACTAAAAATCGGTAGATTTACTACGTTTTTTGTAGTTTGGAGTTTAATGAAGAAATATCTCCAATACTTTGTTGATGTCGAAGTTCAATTCACGTTTTGAACGATGACTTTGGCATCATTTATTCTTGAGAGAGACGGTTAGGGCCATTGAGACTATTGAGTGCGAACTGATTCAAAGTGTCCGTTTTGCACCGCTCCATACGTTGGTGGCAGGGGTGGAGGCAGCTCACTGGCAGGGTAGTCAATTGACTACCCTGCCTTGGCTGCCTTATCTATATATATATATATATATAATATATATATATATATTATATATATATATATATAATATATATATATAAAGTGTTGTGTACAACTTAGCGTAAGAATAATTGTAGCCGGAGTGGTTCTGTTAGTTTCTGTTGCTGCACGATGAGAATTTGAATCCACCTGCATCGTGCGGAAGTTTTTTTTTTCTTTTTTCTTGAACAAAGTAACTCACTCCTAAATTCTACTAAATTACACCCGCTGCCGGGTCAATTTTTTGAGCAGTAAAGTATCTGTTTAGAATATTTGTTGAAAAATCTTTAACATTAAAAGTAAATTTTTATTAGATTTATAATTTTTATGTTGAAATTTTATTTCGACATAAAATATTTTAATATAGATATTTTGGGACTCCAAAACTTAACGAGTTTGAGATAGGTTTCAAAAATATTTGTAAGCTTGTTAAACTTTAGAGTCGCGTAAGATATTTTCATAAATATTTTTTAAAATAAATATTAACATAAAAATTGTAGATCTTTATAAAAGTTGTAAATCTCATTAAGATATACAATTTTTGTGTTATTTTTTTTTTTCAAAAGAAATGCTCACATAAATTTTTTTTTATTTTCTGATAAAATTTTTTTGGTATATGGTTGGAGTGTAAGGCATTTCTTTTTTTCTTTAACAGCACAATATTTTAGCTTGTAAACTTTTGCATATAGTATTTTATATTTAAACACCCTTTATATAAAATTTCTAAGCCAAGTGGAAATACAATTTATTACCATTTAAAAAAAAATAATTATTAAGACTTTAAAATACCGTGACAACCCAATTTTTACTTTACTCTTAACTATATCAAAATACCGAGACACGTTGGTCGCCACCGCTGCAGCTGTGAGTTCTTGATTCTGACTACCCTGCGGTAATTTTCTGGATCCGCCACTGGTTGGTGGTGCTCCAGACTGACGCTGAGATTGTGAGAATGATGCTCCCATGAAGTCCGTCAATGCCGGTGCGATGGATGGCAAGGATGTACATGTACGATTCATCGTTTTTCATCCAAACTTTTAAACAGGCAATCTAATGCATCATCGACAACATAAGCTAATTTAGAACGATTATGGGAGAACTTGCAAATGTGTTACTTATTTATCACTCTTACTATCAAGTTACAAATACGAATTCTAACAAAAGCAACCTTAAAAATTGCTAAGCTTGTAGGAAGGTTCAAAGTTTACCTTCATTTGTTCCATGAAAAGAAAGAGCAAAATCCAAAATTTATTTAAAATAATATTGCGAGGCTAGCATCTTGGAATGGCTCATCGAGCTAGCTTTAAATGACAGCATATGGATATATAACTTGTTTTTTGAGAAATCTGAGGTGAGCAAGTGCTCACCACAGTGCTTCATTCAATAAGAAAATGAAGAAGCGTACAAAAGTTTAGTGTGTATGACACACTAAACTAAAGAAAGCAAATAGTAGTTACAAAATAAGGAAGGAAGTTATAAACTCCGAAATAAGATCTCCCTTTTTTCCGATGGCAATTTTTGACCAATCGTGGCATGTTGTAAAAAACGTTTGCAGAATAGAAGGTCCACTAGTAGTTTTTCTTGAGAATATTTTAGCATTTCTTTCCTTCCAAATTGTCCACCAGACTGCAGCAGCAAAAACATCCCAGCCAGGTCTGTACCTTTTGCAAATGTTGGTTTTCCTCCAATCACCCCAAATTCATCTAAATGTTGTGGTAGATTTTGGATATTAAGCTTGCAAAGCATGTGATTCCAGATGGATTGAGTATATAGACAAGAGATCATCAAATGAAAAGTAGTCTCGTCATTTGTGCTGCACATAGCACATACATCTGGAGATTGCCATCCGCGTTTGGATAAGTTTTCTGCGGTGAGAATTCTATTCCTTGATGCCAACCAGAGAAAGATCTTAACTTTTTCAGGAACTGATATTTTTCAAATAAGAGGTGTGATGCGACATCGTGTCCCTCCATCATTAATAAAATTGTAGAGGGACTTCACACTAAATGTGTCATTGTGGCTCCATCTCCATATTACTCTGTCCTCGCCTTGAGCAAGATTCCACTGCAAATATAGACAGAGAACTTGCGAGCCAAAAGCACCAAGCCTTAGAATGGTGTGAATGTAGCGTACCTCAAGAGGAAGCTGCAAGTATTTCCGCTATCCTCATGGGCATGCTTATATTCCACATCATTTCCTACAACCAAGATTTTGCTTGATTCACCAGCACTTATATCGGATTGGATAGAAAGATCTGAAGCCTTGCTGGATTTCCGTGCCCGACGAGAAGACATTGAATCAAGTTATCAGATTGCTTGTCTCTCCTTTTATGTGTCGGACTAAGAAAACCAGTATCAAGAGCTTCCGAAATATCCTTGAAATGATAATTCAAGTTATCAGATTGATCCGTTTCTCCCGAGTTAGGAGGACAGTAAATATCCTTGAAATCCAAAGGTAAACACCTAAGTTCTCTGATCTTGAATGGTGCATCCCCTTGGATCATACTGGTATCCACTGTAGTAAACCTCATAAAGTCTGAATTGGAGGCTGCATATTTGGGTTGGAGGTAGAAGTGCTGCTTATTACTAGAGGGACCACCGTCATCCAGCCGGGCATTCGTCCCCGATACACAATCATTATTAATATAGCCAGAAACTCTGCATCCATCAACCTCCAAATCTAGAAGCTTTGGATATGATGCCACCTTATTTAAGAGATCACCAATGGAATCGAAATAATGGGTGCCCTTCACAAGCTTTCTTGTTGAAACTTTTAACACCAGGCAGAAGAAATCGAGTCCGTGCTTAGACTTAACAGAGCTAAGACGTTTGGGCTGCACCGAATGCCAACCACGTGCAAGGAGACGAGGCCACACTGCCTCCCAAAAGAGATCATTTGATTTTGCTTTGCTTAACCTGAAAGTTTAAAAACTTAATCGCATCCTCCCCGATGCAAAGAGGAGGAGAATGTTTTGCCAATGGCATCTCGGAGCGGACTAATGTAGACTGGCTTCAATAAGAATCTGAATTCCTACAGTTGTTTTTAGCGCGGAAATAAATTCCTCCAACGGAGTTTTGCCCTCGCTAAACATTTTCGTAACCTTCAAACCAAAGCTTACAAAACAAATTAGCAAGCAGAAATAAAATGGTGATAGCAATATGAAACACTTAAAAAAAACTCCTTTAGGTCTGCACATAGAAGAGTCATATGGAGGTCCTTGCAACAAGTGTTACAACGGTGCAAATAAAAGTATTATACAGTAAAGGAGCAGATTCATCCATTTAATTCAGTCTCTTTCCATCACTTTCAATCACTCCTTTTTGGTTTTCATGAATACAAATGGATGTAATGCAGGAGACTACTAGCATTGCAAGAAGACTTTTCTAAACTTTTCGGGCGTAAGAAAATTCCAGAGGAGTTACTACATGATTTTGGATCACAACTGGCTTGCAATTGACCGCCTTATGGTTTTTAGTCAGATGACTAAGTCAGCCTTGATGCTGGACATAATCACTAGAGTTCAGTTACTTTCAGTACATCTTTGTATGATATGGATTATGTCTCTTTAAGAACAAATAAAAAAGACGAGTATCTCAAGGAATGCTTAGTGATTTTGCATATGCACAACTGCATCGAACAAGTTCAATGTTTATGTGTGAAAATATTTTATCAATAAGGCAATAAGCATCCTCCAACTCCTGCACATTGGAAAAAGGATACTTCCGTTACAATGGTATCTGCGCTTGGGCTCATGGTTGTCTATGCGCTTGGGCTCTATGTTTGGTTACGATCCTATATAATGTACTAATTCCAAGGTTTTATGTTGCGAGGCCGAGTTTTGGTAAAACTCAGATTCTGGTACGTACCGATGGTGCCGTACAATATATATATATATATATATATATATATTTATTATTTTTTAAAAAATAAAAATAAAAAACTAATTTAAAATTTTAAATATAAAATTTTTTAACATGTACCGAGCCTGTTTGCACCGTGCCAACAACTGTCTGAACAGGCACGTGCCGTCCGGTGCGGACTGTGCCAACCGGCACCGAAAACCATGACTAATTCTAATGTACTAGTAGCATATCTAATACTTTCTGTGTTGGCAGATACTCTCTGGAAACAGAAGGTTTTATGGAAGACGTTCGTTCATCCGCTCATCACGAGAGCCTTCAATATTGTTATGTGCTTGTTTACTTTAATTATTTTGTCTCTTAATTTTGGAAACCTCCTGAATTTTTAACAAATATTGTAGATATTTTATAAGATCATAAAAACAAGATTGCAGCACATCTCGCAAGGTCGAAGTGTAGATGGCATGGAGGAGGTTCATTCAATTGCCTTTTGGCGAAGATGGAAGCGTTCTTCAAATGTTTTAATAATAATCGATCTATGATGGACGTAGCTGATGTAGATCACTCTCTTTGTAAATTTTTTTTTTTTTTAAAAAAAAGAATAAATGTCAGGCTCCAGCATGAGGAAAAATTGCTCCTCCCAAAGCTAATTTTTGAGATTGTTTTTGGTCATGATGATGAATGGCAAATAACGGGTTTTATTACTTTGTAATCTAGCTCTTTTTTTTTTTCCGAAAAATCTTATGATGGGAGTGGTTCTAGCTACTTTCAGCAATTTGTTATCGAATTTAAATTTATCTCTCTCTTTTTTTAAATAAATTTAACCACAATCCTCTAGAATAATAACTTTGTCACTTTATTATTCATTGAAAAATATTCCAAATTTTGAGTTTGGGAGGAGAAAAGCTAAAGTTACTCTGGCCGGGTGGTCCGAGCAAATTTTGTCCCATTCTCTATGCTTATATCTTGGATATGTGATATCTTGAAATACATCCGACCGTCCGATGACCATGCAGAAGGAAATATTATGTGCCAAATATTATTTGGGCAATTAAAATTTTATCTTAAAGTATTGTTCTAGTAGGCAATTTTTATAGAAAAATTAAACTTGGCATGCCTCGCATTGTACTAGTGCAGAGGGGACAAGCATCGTTACTGGCCGATAACGGTATCATCCGTCTTCTGGTTTACAAGTATTGTTTTGGTGTCGCCTACTTAATATCATTCGCTTGACTGATTGGCCGCCACCTATTATCTTTCACGGCCTCTGGACTGTATAGAGGGTAACACTACAACCACCTTAATATCATTCGCTTGACTGATTGGCAATGATTTTGTTTTCTCATTTGCTGTAAGTCAGTATAAGTTGATGACCTTTCACTTTCAATACAGATAATATCTTATTTCAAAAAAAAAAAGAAAAGAAAAGAGAGAACGCTTGTTTTGTATGCTTAAGCATACTTTTCATTGTAATGCATTTCGTTTTTTTTTTTTTCAATTCAAATAGAGGTAAATTAGTTTTTACTTTTTTTAAAAAAAAAAAATTATTTTTGTGTCAGATACAGGTAAATTAGTTTAAGCAGGAACAGCCAACAACTTTGTCTGTATTTGGGCCCGAAAGATTCTAGCAAATTAATAATCTCAACTTCCCTGGGAGCCCGAAACTGTGCACCGACGGCAAGAGCCACGAGTTCCATGTTCTATTATTAAATAAAAGGGCAAATATCATATCAGCCCCTAAATTTTTCATACTCATCCAACTTAACCCATAGATTCTCTAGTTTCTGTTTAAACTTTCAAAAAAATATATATCGATATTCGTGCTGAAACTATTTTAACTATTATACAAGTATTTTTGGGAAAAAAACTTTAACATAAAAAATATAGATTTTGATAAAATCTATAACTTTTATATTTAATATTTAAAAAAAAAATTCAAATAAATATTGTGAGACTTCAAAGTCTTAGTCGGTTTTAAACTTAATCTATTAATCCGTTGAACTCTGGAATCTCAAAAAATCTATTTATAAATATTTTCTGAAAAAAAAATTAACATGAAAGTTATAATCTCATCAAAACTTATATTTTTATGTTGAATATTTTTTTAAATAATACTTCTACATAAATATTTTAGAGTACCGAAATTAACGGGTAAAAATGATGAGTTTATTCCTGCACTATAAATCTAGTAGGGACTGATATGGAACTCTCCCTAAATAAAATATACCAACTCCCAAAGCCATATGATCCAAGACTCCGTAATGTTACGGATCAAGATTCCATTTTTTATCTTTGAATGGAAAGAAATTTTCTGCTTCCGTTTCAAGCTCGATCCTCTGTCTTTACATCTAAAAAGATATACAAGCACTTTTTCAGAAAAAAGATTTAACATTAAAAATTAAAAATAAAAAATTATAGATTTTGATAAAATTTATAATTTATAATTTATTTTTTTTTAAAAAAAATATTTCTGAATAGGTATTGTGAAGTTTTTATTGTGAAATTTTTTTAAAATTCGTTAAGGATTTCGAGATTTATTACACATATTTAGAAATATTATTTAAAAAAATTTAAATATAAAAATCGTAAATTTTATCAAAATTTATAATTTTTATGTTAATTTTTTATAAAAGTACATGTATGTATTTATTTCTGATGTGATGAAGCCAGAGGATTCAGTTTTGTATTGAATTGGCTTGATTGTCTTTAAAAAGGGTGTTTTTTTTTTTTTCTTTAAAATACAATTTGTGTACGAAGTGCAGTTTTTATGAAATTAGACAAGTATATATCAGCATTGCCATTGACGTTATATTGCTGTATGTTAATTATCAGGAGACATTATATTATTGTATGGTAATTGAACCAAGTGAAAGCTCATATAGTACACGCATGAACCGATGGACCGACACGGTTTCAACTGATAATGTGCCTTAATTAGAAATACATAAGAGGGTTAGCATGTCAACGAAAGAGAGCGTGTGCGATGAATAGCTATAAATCGTCGTACCAGCACGCCAATCGGATTAAGCGGATATGGTAAGCCGGACCGGACCAGAATAAGAGATCTAAACATCTCGACAAAAAAATAGTTGTAATTTATGGGTGTAGGGACTCCCCCCAACTGAGCTCTTAAGTGAGCTTTTAAAAGGTTGCACACCAACAAATATGTCATTGATGCACCTGCAAGCCTCCAAGGGGAAATCCAAATATTTTGTGGAAAAAAATATATTAATTTGTTTGGCCTTGTTATGGAGACTGCAACAAGGACATTTTAGATGGTCCTTTTCCCCTTAAGGACTTTCTCCGTTTTTGGACATCTTATCAAATAAGTATTTGTAAAATTATTCAAAAATATATATAATATATATTTGTTTTTTTTTTTTAAATGAATATGAAAAATTTGATTTTATTGTACTCTATAACTTTAGTTCAAGTTTTCTTTCAAAAATATTTTAAATAAATATTTTGAGGTTTTAATTTATTTTACAACTAGTAAAGTCTTCGAAGTCTAAAATATCTATATAGAGGTATCTGAATACAAAAATTTTAAAGTACATCAAATTTACTTTTTTAATTTTTCAGAAAATACTTATATATGCGTGTTTTGGTTTCATTTAGCAATTATATATATAAAAAAAATTCATTTGGAAGGACGATATAAAAGCTAAGAGCTGATTTGACTTTTTTTTTAATTTTTTAGGAGTATTTGCGTTGTTATGCTTCATATAATCTAAAATTGTAAAAATATGCCCTCTAATTTAAAAGAACAAAAATGTGCCATTTGACTATTTGAAATGAGAAAATTATTCTTATCAAGTTAACAAAATTTGATCAAATTTGTTTATAGTTTAACTTGATCAGATTTGTTTACAGTACCAACGAGCGTATTAAAAAATATCAACAATATTTTTTGAAATTTTTCTATTAAAATTATAAATTTTAATAAGATTTATAATTTAAATTTTTTAAATTTTTTCAAAAAAATATTTTAAATATGTGTTTAAAAACTATGGAAAAGCTCGTTAAGACTTTGGATCCGCTAAACACTTACATGAAAGTATTTATGGAAAACTTTAAACATTAAAATTGTATCTTATTAAATGTACACTTTTTATGTCAAATTTTTTTCAAAAAATATTGATAAATTTATTTAATCATTATATCATTTCACAGAATTAATATGACATTTTGTCATTTGACAAAATTAAAAGAAGTATAAAAATACTATTTAAAATGAAATAATATATTTTTATAAGTTTGAATTATGGAGTTATAAAAAACGTAAACGTCCCCTTCTTTTTTATTTTTTGAGGAGTGTCCTTTTTCATAAGGACTCGTGCGTACCTTTCGTGCAAAACCATAGATTCCTTAACCAGGAATCCCCTAAATCATGGGACTTCTAGCATCACATACGAAACCCTAAAAAAAGATACATGGAAAGTTAGGGCCTTTTTAGCTCTTTCCGTTGTCACTTCCGTCTGTCTGGTGCTCCTGCAGCTTTGGTTGCATTTGTTTAATATGCACGTATGTGAAGTGGGTGTCTATTAATAAGAGAGCCAATGGCTAACTCAATTGCCCCATATGTACCAAGTTTGTCTGCAAAGAAAGTGGGTCCCATAATAATTTAATATGAAAAAATACTAGTGCATCCAAAATTACCATTAAAAGTCAAAAAATTAACTAAAACAATAATATGTAGATGTAGATCCATACTATAAATGATCTTCTCTAGGTGATTTTGTAGTTTTTTATTATTTTTGATGATTTTGTAATTTTTTTTTATTTTTTTTGACAACACTACGACAATTTTCCCAATTGTCAACACCATCAGTTACCCGAACGTCGTTCATCTCTCGTTTTTCTCTAAATAAAAAAGATAACTTGAATATACATAATCCATCCTCTTCTCTGCACGTAGTGAAGTGTCTCTTTTTGTGTGTCTATATATATATATATATATATATAATATAGTAAGTGCAAATTCCGTCTAAACGGTCTGAATGATAGAATGGCTAACACTCAGCCTGAACACACTAACACTCAAGCACACACGCACACAAACTAAGTCCGCAAAGTGTAAACTTAAAAGACATTGCTCAAGCACGTGAAGATACGATGCACACAACACATTAGTAAATGAAAAAAATAATTAATTCTTAAGCAGCAGGTTCAATAACATGAATTCGTCGCCACTCTCCACAGTCGATAGGATGCCCTCCTGAAGTTTTAAATAATACAATAGCTATGTTTTTTAATGCTAAATTCTTCATACATTTAGTACTTGATCTTCCTATATTTACTGGTTTCAGAAACAACTCACATGTTAACCCCAAAATTAGGTAGTTGAATTTTCTTCTTTTTTTTTTTGAGAAGAAAAAATTAGGTAGTTGAATTCATTTGCTGATATATAGGCTGGAAAAGGAGAGTGTACTGGCATTTTTTTTTTTCATATCCTAATAGGATATTTGTGGGAGCATCTTCTAGTTATAAGAAACATTTGCTTATACAGGTATCAAGGACACAAAATATGTATATAAATCTAATTACTTATATGCTGTTTTCTTTATTCCTTTGCTGCTCCTGACCTTTGGGCGGTCAGTTGTCTCATTCAACCCTAGTTGTTAATTTTTTTATTTTTTCTATATTATCAGCAAATACAAACATCTTCTACAAGTATAGTAGAGGTACAAGATGGAGAAATATCTATCGATCGTGATTCTTATAAAGAAGTAAGTGCTAATGTTGAAGTATCTATCTCATTGAACTGTAGTAGCTTCTCGGTATCAGTTCTCATCACAAAATCGAACATAAACCTCAATTAAGTAAGGAAACTTGGCAATTTATTATGAGAAATCTAGAGGTGAATCTAAGATTATCTAATTAAGTTACCCTTGATTCCCCATCATAGAGAAAAAGGGAGAACTAGTTTCTATATATGTAAGCAAATAGAATAAATAACGACATGATCAGGCATGCGCAAAAGATATTTTATTTAACATTATTCGAATAAGATGAATAGACAACAGCATTATATTCTATCAATCTAAAGCTGCTGACAAAAGAAAACTTCTTTGCTCTTTCTAAAATTGCTTATCATTCTTCCTCAAATGAAGGCAGTCTAGATCATAGCATCTAAAGATTAAAAGGAAAGGTGAGCAAGATTGCAGACTGAGCTGTAGTTTAAGGTATGATTTAAGAATAAAGTTGCTAGAAATCTAGCTTTATGAACTATGAAAAAGGGTATTTACAATAATTAAAAAATAAAATATATCATGAATTAGCTTAAAGAAGGGCTAAGATTATGTATGGGAATATCCCTAGAGGTGTGTAATTTAGGAGACTAGTTGGTTGAAAGAATTTGGAATCTTAGCACTTGCAATGCTGTAAGAAATTCGATAATGATAGGGTTTAATAAGCAAAACAGTTCAATCAATTAGGTTAGACAAGCTTTTTAATAATTCGGAAATCTGTCTAATTAACAAATTGCGTACGGACTCATATTTCTTATAATATAGGAGTTGCTAGCTAGGTGATATCAATTAGATTGATTTTCAAAAAAAAAAAGAGCAACTCTCTCTCTCTCTCTCTCTCCCTTTATTATATCTATAGTTGGCGAATTCCTGCAGCTGAACATATGAAACCTACATAACTTACATTGAATTGATGGCATTAGATAAGAACACAGTAAAAGATAAAAGAGGTTGATGCTCAAGAGAATTAATATCTTTGAGAAAGCCACTTTTCAAATTTCCCATGATGATATGCGATGCCCTAAACTTAGTAAATAGAAAAGTTCAATTCCTTTGCTTTCACCCAAAAAAAAAGGTTAAGATATGTTATTCAGATGGATATAATTGAGGTGCTAATATTTATGCTGCAGCAAAAAGTATACCCACTTCGAGACAATGGAAGCACATTCATGGGACAACCAAAGTGATTGCAACCTATCACCAAACGTAAAGTGTTATTCTTACTATCTCTCTGATCTCCAATCTATTTTCCATCATTTTTCATTAATTTTCTTGATGCAAATTGATTTTCAATTCTGCAAAAATGGGTTGCTGAAACACTCCTCACCAATCTGTACTACACACTAGGACCAGCTATTTTCACCAGCATTTGAGAGGCTATTTCGCATCAATGGACCACATTGTCTGCCAATGAGAGCGTTAATTTCTTATCATAATTACAGATTCGTCAACATATAATTGTCATATTTAGTAGAACTTGGTTGCTCGAATAGGGAGCTGAACTCCCTAATCGACTCACATTTACATTGTTTAATTTTTACAAAAAAAAATAAAATAAAAAATGTCGTAGATACAAATGCCATCCTTGCACTACTAGTTTCAGACAGTGATCAATTCAGCTTGGCTAAATTAAAATTAGCCTATAAGTCAAACTAAGGCATTTTTATTTTCTTTTTTGAGAAGTCATCTCCTATTCTTTGGAAAGAGATGGTAAAGTTAATGATGATATTTGGATTCAGTGTTAAAAGCTTTCGTTCCATTAGTTCATTCATCACTTTACTATTAAAGATGTAAAACAAGGCATGTGACTGAAAATAATACCTTGATCGAACGTGACGGCGGGGACCAAATTGAACCTCCAATGGCGCTTATGCAGTAGAAATGAGCATTGTAAGGCATAAATAGCAGTCATTGCCCTTCAGATCTTGAGGCCGAAGCAATATTTACAATTACCTGTAAGAGATTCCTAAATCTCTTACCTTTGCGCACGCACGTGTACGGCAAACACTTGGTGGACTGAGGCTGTGATGTCATGTGCTATTAATTGTTGCCCAATATGTTCATGACATGACTAACTGCAATCTAGCAGACTGATCAAAATTTCAGAGCTTTATTGCAAACGCTCGCCTATGCTTGAGAGTATGTACATATTGATATCTACATAGATAAAAGTATATACAAATATGAGTCTACATTTGGAGCTATATAGAGAGCGATTGAAGGGCGGAGTACAACGTGTCTTCGTTTGAGGTGTTCTCTGGGAAGATATTTTGTTTTGGGGAGATCTATGGGTGATAATTTAGGCAGCAGCTCTGACTCGGAGAACCGTGTAGCTCGAGGGGCCTCCTCCTCAGGAGGGCCATCGATCGAAGGTGGAGTTCGGGAGCAAGACCGCCTTCTTCCTATCGCTAACGTCGGACGAATCATGAAACAAATCCTCCCCCCAAATGCAAAGATCTCAAAAGAGGCGAAGGAGACCATGCAAGAGTGTGTCTCGGAGTTCATCAGCTTTGTCACTGGGGAGGCCTCGGATAAGTGCCACAAGGAGAAGCGCAAAACCGTTAACGGAGACGATATTTGTTGGGCTCTCGGGACGCTTGGATTCGATGACTATGTCGAACCCATGAGGAGGTATCTTCAGAAGTACAGAGAAATGGAGGGAGATAAAGCTGCATCTGGAAGCCAAAGTAAAGCTAATAACAATTATACCTCAGATGGAAGGAGTGAGGAAAGGAAACCATCAAATGATCCAAGCTCCTTTATGTTCAATGCTATGGACAGAAATAATGCCTCAACTTCGCGGAGGTATTGAATTCGATCTCTCAGCTGGTAAGAGGAGACTGTACAATACATATGTTTGTCATGCATATTTAAGTTTGCAAGTTTGGAGATCTTTCTGTTTTGAATGAAATTATCTACGTTTGCTGATCCTAGTAAGATTTTAATGTACTGATCCCGAATGTAAGGAGTTTTGTGCTTGTGTTAAGATGGATGCAACCTTCTGTAAGTTTGAATCTAGTGAGAGCTGATATTTAGTTTGTCTACATATTTAACTGAAAAGAATATTTGAATTATACTTGTTTTAAAATAATCTTTGATTACCTTTTTGTTTGTACAGTATTTATGTGAAGTTGAAAGTTTTCTCAATGATTGCCACATTGAATTTCAAATTTTCATACATGTACTTGCTATGTTCTGGTAGAACATGGCAAAACTCATTGTAATTTGTAGTACAATTTCCTCTGAAGAACAATGATCAAGTGATCATCTGTAAAGCATATAGAAATCCTGCAATGTAGTACAGCATCCATCCATGGTATGCCTGTAAAGCATGTAAACAGCATACATGATTGTGGAGCCAGTACATGTTGTTGGGGTAATGATTAATATATCAGTGCCATGTGATCAAGATCTAATAGTACATTTATCTCAATTAATAACGAATTAAAACATAAATCACATGTAAAATGACAGCTAGTTAAGGCCACTGCTTCTGGGTTTAAGTTTTATATATATATATATATATATATATATATATATATATATTATATATATATATATATATATATATATATATATATATATATATATATATATATATATAACTTAAATATATATACAATATATATATAAGAAATCACCAATTAAGATTTTTTTTTTTCATTTAGTTGCATTAAAAAGCATATATCTGTATATACGTCTGAGATTCAATTAGTCTGTTTGTTTGATTGTGGATAGAAAAGTCATAGAGAAGACTTCAACATAAATTAATGCAATATTGTCCAAAAAAAAAAAAAAAAAAAAAAAGAACATAATTTATTTCATTGTCTTGAGCTCCAACAAACCAGCATTCAATTTATTCAGAACCATAACATCATAAATTGAATCCTGTGGTTGGGACCTAATGTTGTGTACCAAAACCAAGAGGCAAGGTTGGCTTTCTAAGAGTAATTGGACAAAGTAAGTTTTATTTATTTCTTTTTGTTTTATTTTTATTCCATATGACTGCAAACTTTCGGATATTTTAGCGAAAGGCTGATTAAGTAAACATAATGCAAGCAACATTATTTGCATCTAATTATGCCTATGACTTCTCACCAATTGTTGTTAAGATCATTTTTGTTTCCTTTTTTCACTTGTTGCATTTTATTTCCATCATATCATGATATTATAAGTTAAAAATGGTGTCAGATATATATGACTGTGAATGACATTCGTGCAACTTAATTATAGGTCCTTTATACAGCAGAATAATGATCGAATTTAAGCAAACCATTTATTTCAAGGCTTTACAATGAACAAATTAGATAGCTCGAACAACACCTGAGTTCTCCTCGAGTGAAACACTTGTCACCAAAAGAGTGTAATCCTTCAATGAATGTTTTTTTTTTCTCTTTGAAAAAAAAGGCTAAAAATATCCAAGCACCATGACTAAAAATTTTCAGTAGGAATTGAGATATTAACCAGTGAAGGTTACACATACAAAGGGATGCTTTAGAGGTTTTCGATATGCATGTCTTATACATAGGGCAACTTAACGAATTTAATTTTTTGTATTTTCTAAAAATTAGTGATCCTGAGAATAGGAGTCTGAGCCATGAAAAGGTGATAACTTTCTAGAACAAATTTGTTATGATGGCATTTTGGCTACTTATATTACTTAGAGCATACATGGAGAAAATTATTACAGATTTCGACTTATTTATTGTACAAGAAAATAACAAAAGGGTCATGCTTTAATAGGCTTCATGAGATTGTTAGAAATGTCAGCTTTTGGGAACATATCAAAGCTTTGTGTTGCAGAAGAAAATCATCTAGCTAGTATCCTAGTTACCAATATAAACAGACTAGTGGAGGATAAAGAGCTAGTGAAGTGAAATGTTATTTGTGAAGAAAATTATCTAAGACTAGTTTTAAAGACAATAGATGCAGATATTAGGAACCTGTTTGAAATGAGGAGCTATACTTTTCATGTTTTGTTAAGCATGTTATATATATATATATATATATATATATATTCTTGCATGTAATGTATTGCATATGCACTGCATGAATTAATTGATAACATAAAAATTTCTATGAAACGACGATATCCTACCCCAAATGTACCACTATGTGTGAAACATAGGGGATTGGCAATTGTATTATATAGGTTTACATAAGATCATTGATCGTGCACAACTTCACATAAAATCATATTTACATAGTTTCTACATTTAACATGCTCAATACATATGTTGATCCAATTATGAGAAGCAAGATTTTCTACATACTGCTAATTGAAAGTAATTGGATAAAATAGAATTAACCAACACAAAACTAAGAACTTAGAGATTTGTAGGGGAGCAGCCATCAATTGTCCCCTAATGACCTTACTTTCACTATGGCAAAGAAGAATGATCTTATATTGCAGTTACCTTTTTGCTATCTATAGCAGGTAGAAACATTCATAAAATAGAAAGCAATTCTTAAAAGGTGCCAAAGACAACATCAGTCTATTTCCTAGAGACCTTCACCGACATCAAAATTATCGAATGTTCCTCGTTATGTATCCAAATCCGTTTAGGAGAAATGAATTGGTTTGGTTTTTTCAAATCAGGGAAAAAATTTACTTGTCTGACCCGTTTGAGCGGTATGATCCGTTTTCATCTAAAAGATTGTTGCAACTTTCATATAAGTCGTGACAACATAAAATTTGAAAAAACATACGGAGCTTGGGACTTTTTCCCCTATTCTGAATCTCCGACTTTAAACAGGGAAATATGGCCTTCTAGATGGTGGGAGATCAACGCATCGCCGACTTGACTCAAATTGTTGTACTGCGGTTGGTGCTATAAGCTATAAATTTTTCAAAGAAACATGGATCAGTATGCTGAGAGGATCTCAACCATTGAAGTATACCGATAAAATCCTAGAGTTATAGGATTATCTCTAAGTCAACTATCATTAACCACCTACCTCCAACTAAAATTACAAAGAAATGTGACTTCAAACATTTTAAATTCACACAAATTTAAAAGGACAAATTCAGACAAAATTTCAAATCAAACGTTAAAATTTCAAGAGAAATAACAAAATATATACTATGATCTTGACTGCTATAAACTGCATGTATTAGCAAATTCATATGAACACTTGTGACTTCGCGAAGAGTACATACACTATTATTCATTATGGTTGGTTTTGATGCAAATGGAGGAGGATGAAGCAACCAGCTATTTTTTTTATGGTCTATGATCGCCGACTTCGATTGCTGTCCTACATATCAACCGAAAAAGAAGCGGTACGGTAAGTCCCGCCCAACTCACGTTTGCTGGGATTCGAATTCCGACCTACTCTTCATGAAGGACAGGCCTTCGTCTATCCCCATCCAGTCTCGTTAACCAATTGGGTCAATACTAGTTTGTCAACCAGCTATCGAACAAAGAGTGGGTGAGCCACCTAGCACTCCCAATGTCGGTCAGATCAGCCTTGATAGTTCAGAGCAAGACTGCCTATAAGTAGCCTCCGCAAAGCTCTTCAAGCTCCGCAATGGGCATATCTAATTTGCAATCAGCTAATGAAAACTATATAAACTTTTAGAGATCTTAAACAAACAATTAAAAATAAGCTTGCTTCTTAATTAAATTCTGAAAGTCAGAATGAAAATATAAATCTAATGTACTACCCAACATGCCATAGAAAAAAAAACATCCTCATACTTTCTTATGCATACCTACTAATATAAAACTGCAATACGGACATCCTACTATGTCATTTAAGGAATTACCCTAGATGAAAAGTAACATGTAGACGTAGGATAAGTTATTTGTAATGCTCATCTATTTATACCCTTCGAAATTGGAAAATTTCTGTCACAAAAATCTATGATTAGCTACCTGGATTAAGTTCTTCTACCTTGTTTCTTTTCATTTCCATTTTCTTTTTTTCTAATGTTTTAATTGCATGTATAACTTTTTATTACTCATTTCTGAACCTACTTCCATTTCCTTTTCTTTGGTTGACATCCATAACAAATTGACAAATTTCCTTATTTCTTGAGAACTATATAAAAAAAAAGGCACTACTTCGTTTTAAATATCTGAATATGACTAAATTGTGACAGAAACTTGTTGGATTCCTTATATAGCCCGCTGATGCCCCAAAAAAGAAACAGATTTAAATAATATTAGTGTCTTTTCTGATAGGACTTTGCTCCAGTACGGCTGGGTGTTAGGAGGAGACCATGACCTGCTCCTCATAAGAGAGGAGGTCGGGGTTCGAATTTCAGCAATATTTGGTTGGAAAAGACTTTACCTTAACACACATCATTTTCGATCGAGATGTAGGATAGAAACCGAAATCGGCGGTCAAAATCAAGACAAAAAAACAAAGAATGAAAATCTTTGTATAATTTCATGTGCAAGTCTTAAGTTGCAAATTCATATTTCCCCGTGACATGAATCAAGATATAGCACGATTTGCACCTGATATTATTGATAAAATGGAACTGAGAACAATCCAGCTACGATGCTGAGTGATTGTAGAAACTGCATGTTGGTTTTACTTTGGCAAGTAAAGCTCGCATTAAATGTTAATTTGAGTATTGGAAGGGAATTAAAGCTTTTCTCTTGCGGAAAATAATCTCTTACATGGTTGTTTTCTATTTTAAGGTACTGTACTCTAAACATGAGGCTGGATTTTTTCTTTTCTTTTTTTTTTTTTTTTTTGTTTTTTTGAGAAACACATGAGGTTGGATCTTATTTGTACAATTTATTACAATAATATACACTTTGTTCCATTGTTTCTAAGACAAAGATATCTGGATGTTTATAATATATCCAAAAAAATGTCTGGTGTTTTGATGTATATATTCTTTTCTCGCTATACATAGACTTACAGGTATGTTTTTGGCTCAATTTTTACAAATGTGTCTGCTGTTTTGACGTGTGTATTTTCGTATGTATCATTTACTTGCTATATGTACACTTATATTTATGTTTGCAAAATCAACGACGTACACTTATAGGTATCCCTATCATGCTAAATATGCATGGTATTTCGTTGATTCTTCATTATCCAAATCTTATGCTCTATAGATAAGTAAGAAAGGAGCTTCACATTACCAATACAAAAGAAAATGAATTGATTTTGTTTATAGTCGAATCAATGAATTCAGCCCACTTAAAACACAAATATAACACCAATATTTCAAATAGGTAGTCAGAGTCAGTGGTTCGATTCGCTATGCAAATTAATGAGCTAAAGGGCAACTTGAGCTTCGTATGGAATTTAGGAAATACTATTTTTTAGAATCATTTTGACTATAAAAAATTCAGAGTTGGTGTGGCATTATCCACATTGTCCATTTTTTATTATTAAATATTTGAAAGTACTACTTTCCATGTGATTATTTTGAAAGGCGGGAAGTGCTCCTTCCCAAAGTATTGGAAAGTGAAAAATACTTCTTTTTAAAGCATTTAATAAAATTTTTGCTGAAAAATGGCACATCAGTCCTGAAATTTTTCAGAGTTAAAATAACTATGAAGAAAAGCCTTTCTCAATTTAAAATATGGCTAAAACATTAATTTAAGTTTTGTTATTTTTGAAGAAAAGGCGGTAAGTGGTTTGATCTTGAGCCTAAACTTGTCAAGCTTGTCGAGAGTAAAATTGCACTATAAATTATCATTATAAAAATTTCCACATATCTACAATATCAAAGCAATAATTAGTATATATAATTGAAACACATGAAACGAACTATATATATTACAATATTGAATTATTCACGTAAAATGATGAGTATTAGAAGAAGTAAAACACATGATTTGTGGGTTTAAGCGATCAAACCTAAACTAGGTTGATTTTTTGAGCTGCCTTTCGGGCAGCACTAGTATGTGTCCTTGTACGCCCAAGCGCTACCCTTCCAGCCGATGTTGCCCATGTCCTGCATGCTTGTACTAAGCCAATCCAAGCAAGCATCGTGCACCTATTAGTCTCAACAATTCAATTAGTGCCTTGGTATGGCCTATAAACGTAAGGAGTATTACAGCATTCCAATCTAGCTCAGCATCCATTTATGCAAACATACCTTGATCTAAAGAATTTTGAGCAACATGAGTTGAGGACCATTCAAACGGACCTTTGACTAACTGATTGAGTAGGAGGATTTGTTCCCGACCCGCCAACTCTGGACTAGGGATGAGCATACGGGTCTACCCGACTCGAACTGACCCGAACTGAACGAGAAATAATGAATCCGACCCGAAAATATCTTGACCCAAACCAGACCCAAACTAACATCTAACTTGAACTGGACCGACCCGAAAAAAATCGGGTCGGTTCGGTTCGACCCGAATAAAGACGATAACATAAAATAGTTGCACAATTAAAATCAATTGAAAATAACATAACTAAATAATTCAAATATAAAGATAGAGATCTCAGATTATAAAGACAGTAAGATAAAAATCTCATCTCACATTAGCAACAAGTTATAAAGATAAATTAAAAACAATCTATATCAACTGTCCATAGTCCATCTTACATACTAAATACTCATACTACAGATCTACAAGTCAAATCTATAATTCATATCAAATAAATTAACAGAAGCAATCAACAGCAGCTACAACACTCAGCACTCAGCAGCAACAAGCAAAAACACATTTAAAGTGGCATGCTAGCAGGTAGCAACAACTAGTGGCAATCAGCACTCAGCAGCATCAGCAGAGGCAGAACAAAAGCAAGCAGCAGCAATCAGCACTCACCAGCAGTAGGCAGAACATAAGTCAATACCACACCACCTGCTACAATTTACAAGCCAATAACGCTACTTTAGACAAAAAACAAATTATCAAAATCAAATATATTTTATTTCTAAGAAATAAACATCAACCACCAATCACCATCAGTGTCTTAGAAATCCAAGTAATATTCCTCATCTTCTTCAAAATAAACTAGAATTTCATTAACTTTTGGAGCGCTTTTAACAGTTTCAACATCTACGAGATTGACAAATATCCACCTCAATAATTAAGACTCATTGTAAGAATTAAGTATATTTAAAAAGAATAAATGAATAATCATATATTAATATTACAATTAGCTATCATATCCGCTTCTTCTTGGAGCAACATCAAAATATCAATCCATTTAAACCAGCTTGCACACAAATAAGACCTTCCATAGGAGTCAAGGAGCTCCTAAAAGGATCAAGAACTATACGACCAGTACTGAATGCCGATTCTGATGCCACAGTGCTAACTGGAATAGCTAATTGCGTTCCATAAGCGAAACAACTAGGAACCTTGTGCTATTTTCCTTCCACCATAATAAGATGTTTTAAATTTTTGTCCGGTTACTAGTTGTAAGGGCAAAGCAACTGCAATAGCTATCAAACAATGCTTGCGTGAATGGGGTATTGAGAAAATTATGGCTATAACTGTTGATAATGCAAGTTCCAATGATGTTTGCATTAACACGTTAAAAGATAATCTTACAAAATGTTTCTATTCTTAAAGGAGAATGTGTGCATATTAGATGTGTTGCCATATCATGAACTTAATTGTGAAAGGTTGTTTGAAGTAAAGTGGGTGAATCCGTTGATCGCATAAGAGAACAGTCAAATATGTTAGACAATCGCCATCTAGATTGCGTGACTTTAAGATGTGCATCGAGAACGAAAAAATAGACTGCAAATCACTTCTTTGTCTTGATATTGCCACTAGATGGAATTCCACATTCAAGATGTTCAATTGTGCTCAAATGTATGAAAGAGCTTTTGATTGGTTTGCAATGGTTGAGAATAATTTTAATTCAATTCTGATTAGAAGCGCAGTGAAGCCTAACAAGCGTGATTGGGCCAATGTGAGAATTTTAGTTGATATGCTTAAAACTTTTGAGGAGTTGACTAAATGTGTCTCCGCATCTCACTATATTACAAACAACACCTACGTACATAGTCTTAGTGATGTATGCTTCAGTTTGCAAGAGTGGTGTAGTGATGGTAATGCTAAAGACCATATAGCTGAGGTTTTGGATAGAAGTCCATCCAACGGTAGTAATGCAAATGGTACAACAATTGAATTTCATCCAATTTTTCAACTTAATTCTTTCATCTACATATGACTCATAACAATCACGAGCTATCGTAAATCGCGACGAAACATGAAACCTAGCTTGCAAGGCATAACAAAATTTTTTAAACTTCTCATGTTTAACAATTCTAAATGGCAGCTCACAAACAATTATCATCACAGCTAATGCCCTTTTACTAGCTGCATCTTCATATTTCTAAGGTTTAAATCAGTGTGACTAGAAGATGCAGCATTTAGGCTTAGTTCCGATTGCTTTAAATCGGGACGGTTAACTTCACTATTCTCTCGTACACTTTAGCAAATACTTTTTCATACTATTAGTACCACACCTTTTAGATTCTACAGAATATGACGTAACAAAATACTTGCATGTTCCATATGTTTCACCATTAATAGTTGATTCTATGAAGTGTTTCCAAATAACAACCCTCTTCTTTATTGGCTTCCTTTTGGAATCGTGGACTTAATTAGAACTATCTGCACACCCTTGTGAGATTGAAGTCGGTGGTTGAGAACATTGTGTAGGATTTGGATGAGCTTCAGATTCATCAACCTTCATGGCAAGTGCCAGACGTTGCTGAGCAATTAATTGATTGGTCCACCTCATATTGCTTTTCCTTTATCTATTTCTGCAAGAAAAAAAAAATGCAATATTAGATTTAAATCCGCAGTATCTCACAAGCTAAAATAGCAGATATTCGAACAACAAAAGTAGGAAAATGCATGCATGTTTGCAAAGTTCATCAACTAAACCCTCACTGTCAACATCTTATCCTACTAAACTAGAAATATTCAAATACATGGATCAGGTTACATGAAAACCTAGTAAATATGGAACACCACCAAAGCACTAATCCGAGACTCTGAGCATCTGAAAGGAGAAAATAAATTCACATACCACAAATTGTGATTCGTGAAGGAATGCTTACCAGTTACCACTTATCAATAGTAGAGAATCTTGCTCGGTTGTACCCAATTCTTGGTCCCTTGAGCAACAATCTGAACAAACACACCATAAACAGAAATGTATCCAGATTATTGACGAATAATTAGATTAAATACATTAATTGATTAAATAATTGTAGATTAGATGATTCATATGCATAAATTACTTGAAAACAGGAGGCAAAATAGGTCGATTAAAGGATAAACAAAAAAAAATGCTCAGACCGAAAACGTCGAGATGAGGAAAAGCGATTTAGGGTTAGGGCTCGGGTCGGCGAGACCGCGAGATGCCAGAAGATGAGTACATGGAGTCTGGAGAATAGGAGAGGAGAGGCTAGAGCGTGGAGGTCGGGGAGGATCGGCCACCCAGCGTCGGCGAGGCTCGGCTGTTGACGGCCTACTCGTCGCGCTGCGCGCGTGCAGTGTATTATGTGACAGAGGAGTCGCCACCTAGATGTTTTAAGGAAATCTAGGAAACCTACTGGTCTTTTGATTTAAGGTTCGTTTACATCAGTTACGAGTTAGGAAGGTGTTAGGCACCTAACGTCGTCCCTAAAGGATTGCCTTATCTTTTGATTGTTAATATGATATGGTTTATCAATTATTATGCTTAGTTTAGAATTTGTTTAATTTGGATGGATAATTTTATTAATTGCAGGAGAATCCTCTTATGTTGTTAGTCGGGCAGAGAAACCTCTCCCGGATTAAATTTTATATATATTATTTTTGAATTTTAACTATTTTAAGTATTCGTGTTATTTTGCGGGAGAATCCTCCGACGGATTAGACGGATAGAAACCTCTCTCCGACTCATTATTTTATTATTCTTGAATTTTATTAACTATTTATTTTTCATTATAATATGTTCCGAGAGAATCCTCCTGAAGGAGCTTAAATGGGTAAAGAAGCCTCTTTCCGACTTATACATATATGTAATTTATATTTTTTTATTCAATTATTTATATTTATAATTTAAAATTTTGCGAGAGAATCCTCCCGAAAAATTAACGGGATAGAGAAGCCTCTTATCCGACTTATACATCTTATTATATGATTTTCTTTAATTTATTTAATTATTTATATTTGAATCTTATGTGGGAGAATCCTCCCGATTTAACTTTAATATTTATCAAATCAATTTATTATCATGTTTTAAATATCATACGGGAGAATCCTCCTTATGGGTTAATCGGATAGAGAAGCCTCTTATCCGATTTAATATTTTTGTATGTATATTTAATATGTATTTTTTTATTTAATTATTTACTTACTTGTATTTATAATTTAATTGTGCCGGAGAATCCTCCCGGAGTTTTAACGTATAGATAAATATTTTTTAATTATTTGTGTTAAGATATTTTATGGGAGAATCCTCCCAGAAGATTATTTAGGTTGAGAATCTTCTTCCAGAATTTTATACTTTTTTTTTAATTATTTATATTTTAGTATTATACGGAAGAATCCTCCCGATTAAGTTATCCGGGTCGAGAATACTCTTTCCGATTTATCATTTAATCTCTTTATATTTATATTATTATTTATATTTTAAGTATTATATGGGAGAAACCTCCCAATAAATTATCCGGGTCGAGAATCCTCTTCCCGATTTGTCATTTAATCTCTTTATATTTATATTATTATTTGTATTTTTAAGTATTATACGGAAGAATCCTGCCGATAAATTATCCTGATCGAGAATCCTCTTCCCGATTCGTTATCCAATTTATTTAATGTCTTTTGTTATTTATATTTTAAATATTAAATGGGAGAATCCTCCCGATAAATTTTCGGGTCGAGAATCCTCTCCCCGATTTGTTATCTAATTCATTTTTCTTATTTAAAAAAATTTAAAATTAGAAATCAATTAAAACTAATTAAACTCAATTTGGGCCCCTATTGGGCTGGGCCGGACCAAGTCGGTCCGGCCCGTGAGCCGAATTGGCTCGCGCCCAGGCGCGCGGGATTCAATCCCGCGCGCGACCGGCTCAGCCGGTCGTCATCCCTGCGAGCTCGCAGCAGCTACGGCCGCCGGCCGTTCGCGCCCCCGAGGGTGCACCCAGGGGTTTTGGACCGTCCCGAATCCAACGGAGATGTCAAAAATGGTGTTCGGAGCCTCGTTAGGCATGTTTCGAGTCTACGAAGTTTCGGCCGCTTATCGGCGACCGGCTCCGTTTGACATTAAAATAGGTGTTCCTAAGGTTTTCCACCGTGCTGAGTTCAATGGCATCATCCAAATTTTATTTTAACGTCTCGTTTAGGAGTTATACGCGTGGTGCACTTTTGTATATTTTTTTATTTTTATTTTTCCGCCGCCGGCGTAGCCACGGCGGCACAGTGTGGTTTAGGTCGTTAGTATATGCTTATGATATGGTTTTTAGGAGAGTTACCTTGCGTTTGTAAAGGTGTTCGTGTTTGAATGCAATGATTATCCAAAGCACGACGAAAATATGCGACATTTCTAAATTCTTGTCCCACACCTCTAATACACCTCTGCCATGCATTTATAGCATGATGTTCAACCTCAGATGACATGTCACCTATGCTTGGGCAGCAAAATAGGTCCCTGGAGCTTGGTCTATCCTCCCATTGAGTGGTAGATGGAGCAAAACTACATGGAAAGACACACACTTAGCTAATTTTTATAAAGATATCCAGAACACACCCAGAACATACCAACACACCAGACACCCAGAACACACCCAGAACAACAACATACCCAGAACACACCCAGAACATACAACACACCAGAACACACCCAGAACATACCAACACACCCAGAACAAACCCAGAACATACCAACACACCCAGAACACACCCAGAACATGCTTTTACCTTTCATTAAATACAGCATGTCGTTGTGATCGAGCTCCCCCATCTGGATCAGGAATTGCTCGCGCCGGCATTGCACACCTTTCCACAATAAGTTTAGCCTGAGTAGTCCCGTTTTGTTTATGAATGTAGTACATATTCGCAACATCTCGATCCGATGTGAGAGTGACGAGGTTGCGCGTGTCATCCGGAGTGTAGAACTTCAACATGAACGTATCTGGAGCCAATGTATTCCATCTACTAACCACTTGCTCAATCAAATTTTCCAGCTTTGTATTCCCGTCGAAGTCAACAATATGGTATTCCTCTCCGAAAGCACAAATGCCCAAAATACAAGTGTCCATTCTATCATATGTATGGGTGTTAGCGGGATGAAAGCTCGTGATAGAAAGGTCACGGAAGGGAGGAGAGGGATTGTGAGAGTTGATGGAAGAGAGGATAGGGATTGTGAGAGTTGATGGAAGGGAGGAGACCGCAGCAGGAGGAGAGGAAGGGGATGAGGGATGGCGGGAAGAGGAAGAGGGATGGCGGGAAGAGGGGCAGCAATCTCGAGATGGACTGTGTGAGGAATGAGGGGAAGGTGGGCTGCTGGGTTAAAGGATATGATGAGGGCATATATGTCTTTTTAACTCTATTTGGACTGAACTGCAATTAAATTGATTGGGTTGGATGTAACTGCAAATGCAAGTTTTGGGTGGACCACAGTGCAAAAACAAACCCTTATTTGGACTGCAGAGCAAGTTTCCCTTTCATTTTCACATAATTTTTTTAGAGCACTGTACGATATTAGTAGGCTGTGGGCTAAAACTGTGACGGAGGGCAAGATTGAGACAAGTGGGCTAAAAGAAGGGATAGTGTAGGACAATGGGACATCATAAAGTATGGGCTAAGTGGACTACCACGACTCATGTAGTTTACAAGAATACATAATTTCCCCCAATACATCGAAAAATTTAAGTACTTAATTTTTTAAACAAATATTTTTTTAGCCTTTTTAATTTTTATATTTAATAATAATTCTTTAATTTTAAATTACTTATTTTTTAACTCTTTTACATATAAAATTAACACTAATACTCTTAACCGTTTACTAATTTTTTTGCTTAATTTTAGGGATGCAACCGATGACCGGCGCGATGCGATGCAACTTATTGTCTTCCCACTTCTGTTCCTACAATCCACCACTGCGATGTAAATATGAAACAATTATATTGACTATAGAAAACGGCGCGGCGGACGATGACTAACAAACAAAAAAGGAACAAAATATGAAAAAAAAATAATTGCATTTACAATGGCGATGGTTGTAGAAGACGACGCGGCGGACGATGGCTATGGAAGACGGCGCGGCGAAAAGAAGACGTTGGAGAAGAAGACTCAAAATATTAAAATCTCATTAGGAAAAAAAAATCGAAAGGATATTTTCGTCAGAAAAATAATTGAGTTAGTTATTAAGATTAAAAAAATAAGAAGATTTAAAAATAGGAAGTGGTTATCAAAAATTAAATCTGGAGAGGTTCGGGGTTAAAAAATTACTTTTATCAAGTCAAGGGTCCTCCCATAATTTCCCCAAAACACATCTCCTAGATTGTCTTACTGTTGGCTACAGAGTTATATATGTGCTGATATGTGGTTTAAACGTATCTTAGTTGAATATTTTCTTTTTAGGCATGACAAATCGATTCTATATGAACAAATAGATTGATTAGTGAATAGTTGTTAGATCAGCTATTTCAATCAAGCGAAATAATAAGTTGATCTAAATTTTATTGAGCGATAAGTTTTTCAAACATAAACAAACTCATTTGTAATATTCCGGATAGTTTGCTATCTATTTCAAGTATCAAAGCATTCATATGATCAACATTTTCATTTGACCTTTTAATTAAATATTCTTTATATGATATATTTCTTTTTTTTTTTTTTTTGAGACTTAACGTGGAGAAAATTCTGCCCGTAACCGGCCCTCATTCGAGCGACCGTCATAACAGGTAAAGCCACGGGTGGGACCGATCTCTGTTCCACCAACCGAGAGATCCTATTCTTGCGGGTAGTACAGACCCTGGCGCACGCCTCCGAAGGGACCTCAAACTATGGCCCATGTCACTCCCCACGGAGTACAGGTGGGTCTTTAACCCCCACACCTCATTCGGAGGGGCCTCCTGGAGTCGAACCCGGACGCTCGCTTCCTAAGGTGAGCGCCCGGGCCACCCACGCCGGGGGCGTGGGACTTTATATGATATATTTCATACAAAAAAAATATTAGGTGTGCTCACCGTATGAAGTTAGCAATATACAAACAAAATGTCAACTACACATCATCTCCTTGTATTGCATCCAAGACGATTTATTTAAGTTTTCAAAGTAGATAAAGAAAAGGTGGAGATTAAATTTGGTGCATTATGGGTGTCAATACTTTTTACAAAATAATTTGCACAAAATATAGATAATTTTTTATGTTTAGTTTATATAGTGGAATTTAATTTTTATCCTATATTTTGACCGAAAACGATACGGTAGAGTCAACCCTTTCAACTCACACCGCTAATCAACTAGACCAATACTGATTTCAGCCAATAACTACATATCAACTTGCTAAAGGATAGACCGGATTAAATTGACTAAAAATCGGTAGATTTACTACGTTTTTTGTAGTTTGGAGTTTAATGAAGAAATATCTCCAATACTTTGTTGATGTCGAAGTTCAATTCACGTTTTGAACGATGACTTTGGCATCATTTATTCTTGAGAGAGACGGTTAGGGCCATTGAGACTATTGAGTGCGAACTGATTCAAAGTGTCCGTTTTGCACCGCTCCATACGTTGGTGGTGCTCCAGACTGACGCTGAGATTGTGAGAATGATGCTCCCATGAAGTCCGTCAATGCCGGTGCGATGGATGGCAAGGATGTACATGTACGATTCATCGTTTTTCATCCAAACTTTTAAACAGGCAATCTAATGCATCATCGACAACATAAGCTAATTTAGAACGATTATGGGTGAACTTGCAAATGTGTTACTTATTTATCACTCATACTATCATGTTACAATTCGAATTCTAACAAAAGCAACCTTAAAAATTGCTAAGCTTGTAGGAAGGTTCAAAGTTTACCTTCACTTGTTCCATCAAAAGAAAGAACAAAATCCAAAATTTATTTAAAATAATATTGCGAGGCTAGCATCTCGGAATGGATCATCAAGCTAGCATTATATGACAGCATATGGATATATAACTTGTTTCCACTGCAAATATAGACAGAGAACTTGCGAGCCAAAAGCACCAAGCCTTAGAATGGAGTGAAATAATTTCCTATAACTAAGATTTTGCTTGATTCACCAGCACTTACATCGGATTGGACAGAAAGATCTGAAGCCTTGCTGGATCTCCGTGCCCGACGAGAAGAAGACATTGAATTCAAGTTATCAGATTGCATGTCTCCCCTTTTATGTGTTGGACTAAGAAAACCAGTATCAAGAGCTTCCGAAATATCCTTGAAATGATAATTCAAGTTATCAGATTGATCCGTTTCTCCCGAGTTAGGAGGACAGTAAATATCCTTGAAATCCAAAGGTAAACACCTAAGTTCTCTGATCTTGAATGGTGCATCCCCTTGGATCATACTGGTATCCACTATAGTAAACCTCATAAAGTCTGAATTAGAGGCTGGATATTTGGGTTGGAGGTAGAAGTGCTGCTTCTTGCTAGAGGGACCACCGTCATCCAGCCGGGCATTCGTCCCGATACACACTCATTATTAATATAGCCAGAATCTCTGCATCCATCAACCTCCAAATCTAGAAGCTTTGGATATGATGCCACCTTATTTAAGAGATCACCAATGGAATCGAAATAATGGGTGCCCTTCACAAGCTTTCTTGTTGAAAACTTTTTAACACCAGGCAGAAGAAATACGAGTCCGTGCTTGGACTTAACAGAGCTAAGACGTTTGGGCTGCTCCGAATGCCAACCACGTGCAAGGAGACGAGGTCACACTGCCTTCCAAAAGAGATCATTTGATTTTGCTTTGCTTAACCTGAAAGTCTCCTGCTAAAAACTTAATCGCATCCTCCGATGCAAGAGAGGAGAATGTTTTGCCAATGGGTATCTCGGAGCGGACGAATATAGACTGGCTTCAATAAGAATCTGAATTCCTACAGTTGTTTTTAGCGAGGAAATAAATTCCTCCAACGGAATTTTGCCCTCCCTAAACATTTTCGTAACCTACAACCAAAGCTTACAAAACAAATTAGCAAGCAGAAATAAATGGTGATAGCAATATGAAACATTTAAAAAAAAAAACTCCTTTGAGGTCTGCACATAGAAGAGTCATACGGAGGTCCTTGCAACAAGTGTTACAACGGTGCAAATAAAAGTATTATACCAGTAAAGGAGCAGATTCATCCATTAATTCAGTCTCTTCTCATCACTTTCAATCACTCCCTTTTTGGTTTTCATGAATACAAATGGATGTAATGCAGGAGACTACTAGCATTGCAAGAGACTGTTTCTAAACTTTTTACGGGCCGTAAGAAATATCCAGAGGAGTTACTACATGATTTTGGATCACAACTGGCTTGCAATTGACCCGCCTTATGGTTTTTAGTCAGATGACTAAGTCAGCCTTGATGCTGGACATAATCACTAGAGTTCAGTACATCTTGTTATGATATGGATTTATGTCTCTTAAGAACAAATAAAAAAGACGAGTATCTGCAAGGAATGCTTAGTGATTTTGCATATAAGCACAACTGCATCGAACAAGTTCATGTTTATGTTGAAAATATTTTATCAATAAGGCAATAAGCATCCTCCAACTCCTGCACATTGAAAAAGGATACTTCCGTTAACAATGGTATCTGCGCTTGGGCTCATGGTTGTCTATGCGCTTGGGCTCTATGTTTGGTTACGATTCCTATATAATGTACTAATTCCAAGGTTTTATGTGCCGAGCCGAGCCGAGTTTTGGTAAAACTCAGATTCTGGTACGTACCGATGGTGCCGTACCAATATATATATATATATTTATTATTTTTTAAAAAATAAAAATAAAAAACTAATTTAAAATTTTAAATATAAAATTTTTTAACACGTACCGAGCCTGTTTGCACCGTGCCAACAACTGTCTGAACAGGCACGTGCCGTCCGGTGCGGACTGTGCCAACCGGCACCGAAAACCATGACTAATTCTAATGTACTAGTAGCATATCTAATACTTTCTGTGTTGGCAGATACTCTCTGGAAACAGAAGGTTTTATGGAAGACGTTCGTTCATCCGCTCATCACGAGAGCCTTCAATATTGTTATGTGCTTGTTTACTTTAATTATTTTGTCTCTTAATTTTGGAACCTCCTGAATTTTTAACAAATATTGTAGATATTTTATAAGATCATAAAAACAAAGATTCAGCACATCTTCGCAAGGTCGAAGTGTAGATGGCATGGAGGAGGTTCATTCAATTGCCTTTTGGCGAAGATGGAAGCGTTCTTCAAATGTTTTAATAATAATCGATCTATGATGGACGTAGCTGATGTAGATCACTCTCTTTGTAAATTTTTTTTTTTTTTTTAAAAAAAAAAGAATAAATGTCAGGCTCCAGCATGAGGAAAAATTGCTAAAGCTAATTTTTGAGATTGTTTTTGGTCATGATGATGAATGGCAAATAACGGGTTTTATTACTTTTGTAATCTAGCTCTTTTTTTTTTTCCGAAAAATCTTATGATGGGAGTGGTTCTAGCTACTTTCAGCAATTTGTTATCGAATTTAAATTTATTCTCTCTTTTTTTTAAATAAATTTAACCACAATCCTCTAGAATAATAACTTGTCACTTTATTATTCATTGAAAAATATTCCAAATTTTGAGTTTGGGAGGAGAAAAGCTAAAGTTACTCTGGCGGGTGGTCCGAGCAAATTTTGTCCCATTCTCTATGCTTATATCTTGGATATGTGATATCTTGAAATACATCCGACCGTCCGATGACCATGCAGAAGGAAATATTATGTGCCAAATATTCTTTGGGCAATTAAAATTTTATCTTAAAGTATTGTTCTAGTAGGCAATTTTTATAGAAAAATTAAACTTGGCATGCCTCGCATTGTACTAGTGCAGAGGGGACAAGCATCGTTACTGGCCGATAACGGTATCATCCGTCTTCTGGTTTACAAGTATTGTTTTGGTGTCGCCTACTTAATATCATTCGCTTGACTGATTGGCCGCCACCTATTATCTTTCACGGCCTCTGGACTGTATAGAGGGTAACACTACAACCACCTTAATATCATTCGCTTGACTGATTGGCCGCCACCTATTATCTTTCACGGCCTCTGGACTGTATAGAGGGTAACACTACAACCACCTTAATATCATTTGCTTGACTGATTGGCCGCCACCTATTATCTTTCACGGCCTCTGGACTGTATAGAGGGTAACACTACAACCACCTTAATATCATTCGCTTGACTGATTGGCAATGATTTTTTTTTCTCATTTGCTGTAAGTCAGTATAAGTTGATGACCTTTCACTTTCAATACAGATAATATCTTATTTCAAAAAAAAAAAGAAAAGAAAAGAGAGAACGCTTGTTTTGTATGCTTAAGCATACTTTTCATTGTAATGCATTTCGTTTTTTTTTTTTTCAATTCAAATAGAGGTAAATTAGTTTTTACTTTTTTAAAAAAAAAAATTTATTTTTGTGTCAGATACAGGTAAATTAGTTTAAGCAGGAACAGCCAACAACTTTGTCTGTATTTGGGCCCGAAAGATTCTAGCAAATTAATAATCTCAACTTCCCTGGGAGCCCGAAACTGTGCACCGACGGCAAGAGCCACGAGTTCCATGTTCTATTATTAAATAAAAGGGCAAATATCATATCAGCCCCTAAATTTTTCATACTCATCCAACTTAACCCATAAATTCTCTAGTTTCTGTTTAAACTTTCAAAAAAATATATATCGATATTCGTGCTGAAACTATTTTAACTATTATACAAGTATTTTTGGGAAAAAAACTTTAACATAAAAAATATAGATTTTGATAAAATCTATAACTTTTATATTTAATATTTAAAAAAAAAAATTCAAATAAATATTGTGAGACTTCAAAGTCTTAGTCGGTTTTAAACTTAATCTATTAATCCGTTGAACTCTGGAATCTCAAAAAATCTATTTATAAATATTTTCTGAAAAAAAAATTAACATGAAAGTTATAATCTCATCAAAACTTATATTTTTATGTTGAATATTTTTTTAAATAATACTTCTACATAAATATTTTAGAGTACCGAAATTAACGGGTAAAAATGATGAGTTTATTCCTGCACTAAAATCTAGTAGGGACTGATATGGAACTCTCCCTAAATAAAATATACCAACTCCCAAAGCCATATGATCCAAGACTCCGTAATGTTACGGATCAAGATTCCATTTTTTATCTTTGAATGGAAAGAAATTTTCTGCTTCCGTTTCAAGCTCGATCCTCTGTCTTTACATCTAAAAAGATATACAAGCACTTTTTCAGAAAAAAGATTTAACATTAAAAATTAAAAATAAAAAATTATAGATTTTGATAAAATTTATAATTTATAATTTATTTATTTTTTTAAAAAAATATTAGGTATTGTGAAGTTTTTATTGTGAAATTTTTTTAAAATTCGTTAAGGATTTCGAGATTTATTACACATATTTAGAAATATTATTTAAAAAAATTTAAATATAAAAATCGTAAATTTTATCAAAATTTATAATTTTTATGTTAATTTTTTATAAAAGTACATGTATGTATTTATTTCTGATGTGATGAAGCCAGAGGATTCAGTTTTGTATTGAATTGGCTTGATTGTCTTTAAAAAGGGTGTTTTTTTTTTTTCTTTAAAATACAATTTGTGTACGAAGTGCAGTTCTTATGAAATTAGACAAGTATATATCAGCATTGCCATTGACGTTATATTGCTGTATGTTAATTATCAGGAGACATTATATTATTGTATGGTAATTGAACCAAGTGAAAGCTCATATAGTACACGCATGAACCGATGGACCGACACGGTTTCAACTGATAATGTGCCTTAATTAGAAATACATAAGAGGGTTAGCATGTCAACGAAAGAGAGCGTGTGCGATGAATAGCTATAAATCGTCGTACCAGCACGCCAATCGGATTAAGCGGATATGGTAAGCCGGACCGGACCAGAATAAGAGATCTAAACATCTCGACAAAAAAATAGTTGTAATTTATGGGTGTAGGGACTCCCCCCAACTGAGCTCTTAAGTGAGCTTTTAAAAGGTTGCACACCAACAAATATGTCATTGATGCACCTGCAAGCCTCCAAGGGGAAATCCAAATATTTTGTGGAAAAAAATATATTAATTTGTTTGGCCTTGTTATGGAGACTCAACAAGGACATTTTAGATGGTCCTTTTCCCCTTAAGGACTTTCTCCGTTTTTGGACATCTTATCAAATAAGTATTTGTAAAATTATTCAAAAATATATATAAATATATATTTGTTTTTTTTTTTAAATGAATATGAAAAATTTGATTTTATTGTACTCTATAACTTTAGTTCAAGTTTTCTTTCAAAAATATTTTAAATAAATATTTTGAGGTTTTAATTTATTTTACAACTAGTAAAGTCTTCGAAGTCTAAAATATCTATATAGAGGTATCTGAATACAAAAATTTTAAAGTACATCAAATTTACTTTTTTAATTTTTCAGAAAATACTTATATATGCGTGTTTTGGTTTCATTTAGCAATTATATATATAAAAAAAATTCATTTGGAAGGACGATATAAAAGCTAAGAGCTGATTTGACTTTTTTTTTAATTTTTTAGGAGTATTTGCGTTGTTATGCTTCATATAATCTAAAATTGTAAAAATATGCCCTCTAATTTAAAAGAACAAAAATGTGCCATTTGACTATTTGAAATGAGAAAATTATTCTTATCAAGTTAACAAAATTTGATCAAATTTGTTTATAGTTTAACTTGATCAGATTTGTTTACAGTACCAACGAGCGTATTAAAAAATATCAACAATATTTTTTGAAAATTTTCTATTAAAATTATAAATTTTAATAAGATTTATAATTTAAATTTTTTAAATTTTTTCAAAAAAATATTTTAAATATGTGTTTAAAAACTATGGAAAAGCTCGTTAAGACTTTGGATCCGCTAAACACTTACATGAAAGTATTTATGGAAAACTTTAAACATTAAAATTGTATCTTATTAAATGTACACTTTTTATGTCAAATTTTTTTCAAAAAATATTGATAAATTTATTTAATCATTATATCATTTCACAGAATTAATATGACATTTTGTCATTTGACAAAATTAAAAGAAGTATAAAAATACTATTTAAAATGAAATAATATATTTTTATAAGTTTGAATTATGGAGTTATAAAAAACGTAAACGTCCCCTTCTTTTTTATTTTTTGAGGAGTGTCCTTTTTCATAAGGACTCGTGCGTACCTTTCGTGCAAAACCATAGATTCCTTAACCAGGAATCCCCTAAATCATGGGACTTCTAGCATCACATACGAAACCCTAAAAAAAGATACATGGAAAGTTAGGGCCTTTTTAGCTCTTTCCGTTGTCACTTCCGTCTGTCTGGTGCTCCTGCAGCTTTGGTTGCATTTGTTTAATATGCACGTATGTGAAGTGGGTGTCTATTAATAAGAGAGCCAATGGCTAACTCAATTGCCCCATATGTACCAAGTTTGTCTGCAAAGAAAGTGGGTCCCATAATAATTTAATATGAAAAAATACTAGTGCATCCAAAATTACCATTAAAAGTCAAAAAATTAACTAAAACAATAATATGTAGATGTAGATCCATACTATAAATGATCTTCTCTAGGTGATTTTGTAGTTTTTTATTATTTTTGATGATTTTGTAATTTTTTTTTATTTTTTTTGACAACACTACGACAATTTTCCCAATTGTCAACACCATCAGTTACCCGAACGTCGTTCATCTCTCGTTTTTCTCTAAATAAAAAAGATAACTTGAATATACATAATCCATCACTCTTCTCTGCACGTAGTTGAGTGTCTCTTTTTGTGTCTTATATATATATATATATATAATATAGTAAGTGCAAATTCCGTCTAAACGGTCTGAAATGATAGAATGGCTAACACTCAGCCTGAACACACTAACACTCAAGCACACACGCACACAAACTAAGTCCGCAAAGTGTAACTTAAAAGACATTGCTCAAGCACGTGAAGATACGATGCACACAACACATTAGTAAATGAAAAAAATAATTAATTCTTAAGCAGCAGGTTCAATAACATGAATTCGTCGCCACTCTCCACAGTCGATAGGATGCCCTCCTGAAGTTTTAAATAATACAATAGCTATGTTTTTTAATGCTAAATTCTTCATACATTTAGTACTTGATCTTCCTATATTTACTGGTTTCAGAAACAACTCACATGTTAACCCCAAAATTAGGTAGTTGAATTTTCTTCTTTTTTTTTTTGAGAAGAAAAAATTAGGTAGTTGAATTCATTTGCTGATATATAGGCTGGAAAAGGAGAGTGTACTGGCTTTTTTTTTCATATCCTAATAGGATATTTGTGGGAGCATCTTCTAGTTATAAGAAACATTTGCTTATACAGGTACCAAGACACAAAATATGTATATAAATCTAATTACTTATATGCTGTTTTCTTTATTCCTTTGCTGCTCCTGACCTTTGGGCGGTCAGTTGTCTCATTCAACCCTAGTTGTTAATTTTTTTATTTTTTATTTTTTCTATATTATCAGCAAATACAAACATCTTCTACAAGTATAGTAGAGGTACAAGATGGAGAAATATCTATCGATCGTGATTCTTATAAAGAAGTAAGTGCTAATGTTGAAGTATCTATCTCATTGAACTGTAGTAGCTTCTCGGTATCAGTTCTCATCACAAAATCGAACATAAACCTCAATTAAGTAAGGAAACTTGGCAATTTATTATGAGAAATCTAGAGGTGAATCTAAGATTATCTAATTAAGTTACCCTTGATTCCCCATCATAGAGAAAAAGGGGAGAACTAGTTTCTATATATGTAAGCAAATAGAATAAATAACGACATGATCAGGCATGCGCAAAAGATATTTTATTTAACATTATTCGAATAAGATGAATAGACAACAGCATTATATTCTATCAATCTAAAGCTGCTGACAAAAGAAAACTTCTTTGCTCTTTCTAAAATTGCTTATCATTCTTCCTCAAATGAAGGCAGTCTAGATCATAGCATCTAAAGATTAAAAGGAAAGGTGAGCAAGATTGCAGACTGAGCTGTAGTTTAAGGTATGATTTAAGAATAAAGTTGCTAGAAATCTAGCTTTATGAACTATGAAAAAGGGTATTTACAATAATTAAAAAATAAAATATATCATGAATTAGCTTAAAGAAGGGCTAAGATTATGTATGGGAATATCCCTAGAGGTGTGTAATTTAGGAGACTAGTTGGTTGAAAGAATTTGGAATCTTAGCACTTGCAATGCTGTAAGAAATTCGATAATGATAGGGTTTAATAAGCAAAACAGTTCAATCAATTAGGTTAGACAAGCTTTTTAATAATTCGGAAATCTGTCTAATTAACAAATTGCGTACGGACTCATATTTCTTATAATATAGGAGTTGCTAGCTAGGTGATATCAATTAGATTGATTTTCAAAAAAAAAAGAGCAACTCTCTCTCTCTCTCTCTCTCCCTTTATTATATCTATAGTTGGCGAATTCCTGCAGCTGAACATATGAAACCTACATAACTTACATTGAATTGATGGCATTAGATAAGAACACAGTAAAAGATAAAAGAGGTTGATGCTCAAGAGAATTAATATCTTTGAGAAAGCCACTTTTCAAATTTCCCATGATGATATGCGATGCCCTAAACTTAGTAAATAGAAAAGTTCAATTCCTTTGCTTTCACCCAAAAAAAAAGGTTAAGATATGTTATTCAGATGGATATAATTGAGGTGCTAATATTTATGCTGCAGCAAAAAGTATACCCACTTCGAGACAATGGAAGCACATTCATGGGACAACCAAAGTGATTGCAACCTATCACCAAACGTAAAGTGTTATTCTTACTATCTCTCTGATCTCCAATCTATTTTCCATCATTTTTCATTAATTTTCTTGATGCAAATTGATTTTCAATTCTGCAAAAAATGGGTTGCTGAAACACTCCTCACCAATCTGTACTACACACTAGGACCAGCTATTTTCACCAGCATTTGAGAGGCTATTTCGCATCAATGGACCACATTGTCTGCCAATGAGAGCGTTAATTTCTTATCATAATTACAGATTCATCAACATATAATTGTCATATTTAGTAGAACTTGGTTGCTCGAATAGGGAGCTGAACTCCCTAATCGACTCACATTTACATTGTTTAATTTTTACAAAAAAAAATAAAATAAAAAATGTCGTAGATACAAATGCCATCCTTGCACTACTAGTTTCAGACAGTGATCAATTCAGCTTGGCTAAATTAAAATTAGCCTATAAGTCAAACTAAGGCATTTTTATTTTCTTTTTTGAGAAGTCATCTCCTATTCTTTGGAAAGAGATGGTAAAGTTAATGATGATATTTGGATTCAGTGTTAAAAGCTTTCGTTCCATTAGTTCATTCATCACTTTACTATTAAAGATGTAAAACAAGGCATGTGACTGAAAATAATACCTTGATCGAACGTGACGGCGGGGACCAAATTGAACCTCCAATGGCGCTTATGCAGTAGAAATGAGCATTGTAAGGCATAAATAGCAGTCATTGCCCTTCAGATCTTGAGGCCGAAGCAATATTTACAATTACCTGTAAGAGATTCCTAAATCTCTTACCTTTGCGCACGCACGTGTACGGCAAACACTTGGTGGACTGAGGCTGTGATGTCATGTGCTATTAATTGTTGCCCAATATGTTCATGACATGACTAACTGCAATCTAGCAGACTGATCAAAATTTCAGAGCTTTATTGCAAACGCTCGCCTATGCTTGAGAGTATGTACATATTGATATCTACATAGATAAAAGTATATACAAATATGAGTCTACATTTGGAGCTATATAGAGAGCGATTGAAGGGCGGAGTACAACGTGTCTTCGTTTGAGGTGTTCTCTGGGAAGATATTTTGTTTTGGGGATCTATGGGTGATAATTTAGGCAGCAGCTCTGACTCGGAGAACCGTGTAGCTCGAGGGGCCTCCTCCTCAGGAGGGCCATCGATCGAAGGTGGAGTTCGGGAGCAAGACCGCCTTCTTCCTATCGCTAACGTCGGACGAATCATGAAACAAATCCTCCCCCCAAATGCAAAGATCTCAAAAGAGGCGAAGGAGACCATGCAAGAGTGTGTCTCGGAGTTCATCAGCTTTGTCACTGGGGAGGCCTCGGATAAGTGCCACAAGGAGAAGCGCAAAACCGTTAACGGAGACGATATTTGTTGGGCTCTCGGGACGCTTGGATTCGATGACTATGTCGAACCCATGAGGAGGTATCTTCAGAAGTACAGAGAAATGGAGGGAGATAAAGCTGCATCTGGAAGCCAAAGTAAAGCTAATAACAATTATACCTCAGATGGAAGGAGTGAGGAAAGGAAACCATCAATTAATGATCCAAGCTCCTTTATGTTCAATGCTATGGACAGAAATAATGCCTCAACTTCGCGGAGGTATTGAATTCGATCTCTCAGCTGGTAAGAGGAGACTGTACAATACATATGTTTGTCATGCATATTTAAGTTTGCAAGTTTGGAGATCTTTCTGTTTTGAATGAAATTATCTACGTTTGCTAATACTAGTAAGATTTTAATGTACTGATCCCGAATGTAAGGAGTTTTGTGCTTGTGTTAAGATGGATGCAACCTTCTGTAAGTTTGAATCTAGTGAGAGCTGATATTTAGTTTGTCTACATATTTAACTGAAAAGAATATTTGAATTATACTTGTTTTAAAATAATCTTTGATTACCTTTTTGTTTGTACAGTATTTATGTGAAGTTGAAAATTTTCTCAATGATTGCCACATTGAATTTCAAATTTTCATACATGTACTTGCTATGACCTGGTAGAACATGGCAAAACTCATTGTAATTTGTAGTACAATTTCCTCTGAAGAACAATGATCAAGTGATCATCTGTAAAGCATATAGAAATCCTGCAATGTAGTACAGCATCCATCCATGGTATGCCTGTAAAGCATGTAAACAGCATACATGATTGTGGAGCCAGTACATGTTGTTGGGGTAATGATTAATATATCAGTGCCATGTGATCAAGATCTAATAGTACATTTATCTCAATTAATAACGAATTAAAACATAAATCACATGTAAAATGACAGCTAGTTAAGGCCACTGCTTCTGGGTTTAAGTTTTATATATATATATATATATATATATATAACTTAAATATATATACAATATATATATAAGAAATCACCAATTAAGATTTGTTTTTTTTTCATTTAGTTGCATTAAAAAGCATATATCTGTATATACGTCTGAGATTCAATTAGTCTGTTTGTTTGATTGTGGATAGAAAAGTCATAGAGAAGACTTCAACATAAATTAATGCAATATTGTCCAAAAAAAAAAAAAAAAAAAAGAACATAATTTATTTCATTGTCTTGAGCTCCAACAAACCAGCATTCAATTTATTCAGAACCATAACATCATAAATTGAATCCTGTGGTTGGGACCTAATGTTGTGTACCAAAACCAAGAGGCAAGGTTGGCTTTCTAAGAGTAATTGGACAAAGTAAGTTTTATTTATTTCTTTTTGTTTTATTTTTATTCCATATGACTGCAAACTTTCGGATATTTTAGCGAAAGGGTGATTAAGTAAACATAATGCAAGCAACATTATTGGCATCTAATTATGCCTATGACTTCTCACCAATTGTTGTTAAGATCATTTTTGTTTCCTTTTTTCACTTGTTGCATTTTATTTCCATCATTTCATGATATTATAAGTTAAAAATGGTGTCAGATATATATGACTGTGAATGACATTCGTGCAACTTAATTATAGGTCCTTTATACAGCAGAATAATGATCGAATTTAAGCAAACCATTTATTTCAAGGCTTTACAATGAACAAATTAGATAGCTCGAACAACACCTGAGTTCTCCTCGAGTGAAACACTTATCACCAAAAGAGTGTAATCCTTCAATGAATGTTTTTTTTTTCTCTTTGAAAAAAAAGGCTAAAAATATCCAAGGACCGTGACTAAAAATTTTCAGTAGGAAAGGAGATATTAGCCAGTGAAGGTTACACATACAAAGGGATGCTTTAGAGGTTTTCGATATGCATGTCTTATACATAGGGCAACTTAACGAATTTAATTTTTTGTATTTTCTAAAAATTAGTGATCCTGAGAATAGGAGTCTGAGCCATGAAAAGGTGATAACTTTCTAGAACAAATTTGTTATGATGGCATTTTGGCTACTTATATTACTTAGAGCATACATGGAGAAAATTATTACAGATTTCGACTTATTTATTGTACAAGAAAATAACAAAAGGGTCATGCTTTAATAGGCTTCATGGGATTGTTAGAAATGTCAGCTTTTGGGAACATATCAAAGCTTTGTGTTGCAGAAGAAAATCATCTAGCTAGTATCCTAGTTACCAATATAAACAGACTAGTGGAGGATAAAGAGCTAGTGAAGTGAAATGTTATTTGTGAAGAAAATTATCTAAGACTAGTTTTAAAGACAATAGATGCAGATATTAGGAACCTGTTTGAAATGAGGAGCTATACTTTTCATGTTTTGTTAAGCATGTTATATATATATATATATATATATATATATATATATATATATATATATATATATATATTCTTGCATGTAATGTATTGCATATGCACTGCATGAATTAATTGATAACATAAAAATTTCTATGAAACGACGATATCCTACCCCAAATGTACCACTATGTGTGAAACATAGGGGATTGGCAATTGTATTATATAGGTTTACATAAGATCATTGATCGTGCACAACTTCACATAAAATCATATTTACATAGTTTCTACATTTAACATGCTCAATACATATGTTGATCCAATTATGAGAAGCAAGATTTTCTACATACTGCTAATTGAAAGTAATTGGATAAAATAGAATTAACCAACACAAAACTAAGAACTTAGAGATTTGTAGGGGAGCAGCCATCAATTGTCCCCTAATGACCTTACTTTCACTATGGCAAAGAAGAATGATCTTATATTGCAGTTACCTTTTTGCTATCTATAGCAGGTAGAAACATTCATAAAATAGAAAGCAATTCTTAAAAGGTGCCAAAGACAACATCAGTCTATTTCCTAGAGACCTTCACCGACATCAAAATTATCGAATGTTCCTCGTTATGTATCCAAATCCGTTTAGGAGAAATGAATTGTTTGGTTTTTTCAAATCAGGGAAAAAATTTACTTGTCTGACCCGTTTGAGCGGTATGATCCGTTTTCATCTAAAAGATTGTTGCAACTTTCATATAAGTCGTGACAACATAAAATTTGAAAAAACATACGGAGCTTGGGACTTTTTCCCCTATTCTGAATCTCCGACTTTAAACAGGGAAATATGGCCTTCTAGATGGTGGGAGATCAACGCATCGCCGACTTGACTCAAATTGTTGTACTGCGGTTGGTGCTATAAGCTATAAATTTTTCAAAGAAACATGGATCAGTATGCTGAGAGGATCTCAACCATTGAAGTATACCGATAAAATCCTAGAGTTATAGGATTATCTCTAAGTCAACTATCATTAACCACCTACCTCCAACTAAAATTACAAAGAAATGTGACTTCAAACATTTTAAATTCACACAAATTTAAAAGGACAAATTCAGACAAAATTTCAAATCAAACGTTAAAATTTCAAGAGAAATAACAAAATATATACTATGATCTTGACTGCTATAAACTGCATGTATTAGCAAATTCATATGAACACTTGTGACTTCGCGAAGAGTACATACACTATTATTCATTATGGTTGGTTTTGATGCAAATGGAGGAGGATGAAGCAACCAGCTATTTTTTTTTATGGTTTATGATCGCCGACTTCGATTGCTGTCCTACATATCAACCGAAAAAAAAGCAGTACGGTAAGTCCCGCCCAACTCACGTTTGTTGGGATTCGAATTCCGACCTACTCTTAATGAGGGACAGGCCTTCGTCTATTCCCATCCAGTCTCGCTAACCAATTGGGTCAATACTAGTTTGTCAACCAGCTATCGAACAAAGAGTGGGTGAGCCACCTAGCACTCCCAATGTCGGTCGGATCAGCCTTGATAGTTCAAAGCAAGACTGCCTATAAGTAGCCTCTGCAAAGCTCTTCAAGCGCCGTAATGGGCATATCTAATTTGCAATCAGCCAATGAAAACTATATAAACTTTTAGGGATCTTAAACAAACAATTGAAAATAAGCTTGCTTCTTAATTAAATTCTGAAAGTCAGAATGAAAATATAAATCTAATGTACTACCCAACATGCCATAGAAAAAAAAACATCCTCATACTTTCTTATGCATACCTACTAATATAAAACTGCAATACGGACATCGTACTATGTAATTTAAGGAATTACCCTAGATGAAAAGTAACATGTAGACGTAGGATAAGTTATTTGTAATGCTCATCTATTTATACCCTTCGAAATTGGAAAATTTCTGTCACAAAAATCTATGATTAGCTACCTGGATTAAGTTCTTCTACCTTGTTTCTTTTCATTTCCATTTTCTTTTTTTCTAATGTTTTAATTGCATGTATAACTTTTTATTACTCATTTCTGAACCTACTTCCATTTCCTTTTCTTTGGTTGACATCCATAACAAATTGACAAATTTCCTTATTTCTTGAGAACTATATAAAAAAAAAGGCACTACTTCGTTTTAAATATCTGAATATGACTAAATTGTGACAGAAACTTGTTGGATTCCTTATATAGCCCGCTGATGCCCCAAAAAAGAAACAGATTTAAATAATATTAGTGTCTTTTCTGATAGGACTTTGCTCCAGTACGGCTGGGTGTTAGGAGGAGACCATGACCTGCTCCTCATAAGAGAGGAGGTCGGGGTTCGAATTTCAGCAATATTTGGTTGGAAAAGACTTTACCTTAACACACATCATTTTCGATCGAGATGTAGGATAGAAACCGAAATCGGCGGTCAAAATCAAGACAAAAAAACAAAGAATGAAAATCTTTGTATAATTTCATGTGCAAGTCTTAAGTTGCAAATTCATATTTCCCCGTGACATGAATCAAGATATAGCACGATTTGCACCTGATATTATTGATAAAATGGAACTGAGAACAATCCAGCTACGATGCTGAGTGATTGTAGAAACTGCATGTTGGTTTTACTTTGGCAAGTAAAGCTCGCATTAAATGTTAATTTGAGTATTGGAAGGGAATTAAAGCTTTTCTCTTGCGGAAAATAATCTCTTACATGGTTGTTTTCTATTTTAAGGTACTGTACTCTAAACATGAGGCTGGATTTTTTCTTTTCTTTTTTTCTTTTTCTTTTTTTTTTTTTTTTTTTTTTTTGAGAAACACATGAGGTTGGATCTTATTTGTACAATTTATTACAATAATATACACTTTGTTCCATTGTTTCTAAGACAAAGATATCTGGATGTTTATAATATATCCAAAAAAATGTCTGGTGTTTTGATGTATATATTCTTTTCTCGCTATACATAGACTTACAGGTATGTTTTTGGCTCAATTTTTACAAATGTGTCTGCTGTTTTGACGTGTGTATTTTCGTATGTATCATTTACTTGCTATATGTACACTTATATTTATGTTTGCAAAATCAACGACGTACACTTATAGGTATCCCTATCATGCTAAATATGCATGGTATTTCGTTGATTCTTCATTATCCAAATCTTATGCTCTATAGATAAGTAAGAAAGGAGCTTCACATTACCAATACAAAAGAAAATGAATTGATTTTGTTTATAGTCGAATCAATGAATTCAGCCCACTTAAAACACAAATATAACACCAATATTTCAAATAGGTAGTCAGAGTCAGTGGTTCGATTCGCTATGCAAATTAATGAGCTAAAGGGCAACTTGAGCTTCGTATGGAATTTAGGAAATACTATTTTTTAGAATCATTTTGACTATAAAAAATTCAGAGTTGGTGTGGCATTATCCACATTGTCCATTTTTTATTATTAAATATTTGAAAGTACTACTTTCCATGTGATTATTTTGAAAGGCGGGAAGTGCTCCTTCCCAAAGTATTGGAAAGTGAAAAATACTTCTTTTTAAAGCATTTAATAAAATTTTTGCTGAAAAATGGCACATCAGTCCTGAAATTTTTCAGAGTTAAAATAACTATGAAGAAAAGCCTTTCTCAATTTAAAATATGGCTAAAACATTAATTTAAGTTTTGTTATTTTTGAAGAAAAGGCGGTAAGTGGTTTGATCTTGAGCCTAAACTTGTCAAGCTTGTCGAGAGTAAAATTGCACTATAAATTATCATTATAAAAATTTCCACATATCTACAATATCAAAGCAATAATTAGTATATATAATTGAAACACATGAAACGAACTATATATATTACAATATTGAATTATTCACGTAAAATGATGAGTATTAGAAGAAGTAAAACACATGATTTGTGGGTTTAAGCGATCAAACCTAAACTAGGTTGATTTTTGAGCTGCCTTTCGGGCAGCACTAGTATGTGTCCTTGTACGCCCAAGCGCTACCCTTCCAGCCGATGTTGCCCATGTCCTGCATGCTTGTACTAAGCCAATCCAAGCAAGCATCGTGCACCTATTAGTCTCAACAATTCAATTAGTGCCTTGGTATGGCCTATAAACGTAAGGAGTATTACAGCATTCCAATCTAGCTCAGCATCCATTTATGCAAACATACCTTGATCTAAAGAATTTTGAGCAACATGAGTTGAGGACCATTCAAACGGACCTTTGACTAACTGATTGAGTAGGAGGATTTGTTCCCGACCCGCCAACTCTGGACTAGGGATGAGCATACGGGTCTACCCGACTCGAACTGACCCGAACTGAACGAGAAATAATGAATCCGACCCGAAAATATCTTGACCCAAACCAGACCCAAACTAACATCTAACTTGAACTGGACCGACCCGAAAAAAATCGGGTCGGTTCGGTTCGACCCGAATAAAGACGATAACATAAAATAGTTGCACAATTAAAATCAATTGAAAAATAACATAACTAAATAATTCAAATATAAAGATAGAGATCTCAGATTATAAAGACAGTAAGATAAAAATCTCATCTCACATTAGCAACAAGTTATAAAGATAAATTAAAAACACAATCTATATCAACTGTCCATAGTCCATCTTACATACTAAATACTCATACTACAGATCTACAAGTCAAATCTATAATTCATATCAAATAAACATTAACAGAAGCAATCAACAGCAGCTACAACACTCAGCACTCAGCAGCAACAAGCAAAAACACATTTAAAGTGGCATGCTAGCAGGTAGCAACAACTAGTGGCAATCAGCACTCAGCAGCATCAGCAGAGGCAGAACAAAAGCAAGCAGCAGCAATCAGCACTCACCAGCAGTAGGCAGAACATAAGTCAATACCACACCACCTGCTACAATTTACAAGCCAATAACGCTACTTTAGACAAAAAACAAATTATCAAAATCAAATATATTTTATTTCTAAGAAATAAACATCAACCACCAATCACCATCAGTGTCTTAGAAATCCAAGTAATATTCCTCATCTTCTTCAAAATAAACTAGAATTTCATTAACTTTTGGAGCGCTTTTAACAGTTTCAACATCTACGAGATTGACAAATATCCACCTCAATAATTAAGACTCATTGTAAGAATTAAGTATATTTAAAAAGAATAAATGAATAATCATATATTAATATTACAATTAGCTATCATATCCGCTTCTTCTTGGAGCAACATCAAAATATCAATCCATTTAAACCAGTCTTGCACACAAATAAGACCTTCCATAGGAGTCAAGGAGCTCCTAAAAGGATCAAGAACTATACGACCAGTACTGAATGCCGATTCTGATGCCACAGTGCTAACTGGAATAGCTAATTGCGTTCCATAAGCGAAACAACTAGGAACCTTGTGCTATTTTCCTTCCACCATAATAAGATGTTTTAAATTTTTGTCCGGTTACTAGTTGTAAGGGCAAAGCAACTGCAATAGCTATCAAACAATGCTTGCGTGAATGGGGTATTGAGAAAATTATGGCTATAACTGTTGATAATGCAAGTTCCAATGATGTTTGCATTAACACGTTAAAAGATAATCTTACAGAACATGTTTCTATTCTTAAAGGAGAATGTGTGCATATTAGATGTGTTGCCCATATCATGAACTTAATTGTGAAAGGTTGTTTGAAGTAAGTGGGTGAATCCGTTGATCGCATAAGAGAACAGTCAAATATGTTAGACAATCGCCATCTAGATTGCGTGACTTTAAGATGTGCATCGAGAACGAAAAAATAGACTGCAAATCACTTCTTTGTCTTGATATTGCCACTAGATGGAATTCCACATTCAAGATGTTCAATTGTGCTCAAATGTATGAAAGAGCTTTTGATTGGTTTGCAATGGTTGAGAATAATTTTAATTCAATTCTGATTAGAAGCGCAGTGAAGCCTAACAAGCGTGATTGGGCCAATGTGAGAATTTTAGTTGATATGCTTAAAACTTTTGAGGAGTTGACTAAATGTGTCTCCGCATCTCACTATATTACAAACAACACCTACGTACATAGTCTTAGTGATGTATGCTTCAGTTTGCAAGAATGGTGTAGTGATGGTAATGCTAAAGACCATATAGCTGAGGTTTTGGATAGAAGTCCATCCAACGGTAGTAATGCAAATGGTACAACAATTGAATTTCATCCAATTTTTCAACTTAATTCTTTCATCTACATATGACTCATAACAATCACGAGCTATCGTAAATCGCGACGAAACATGAAACCTAGCTTGCAAGGCATAACAAAATTTTTTAAACTTCTCATGTTTAACAATTCTAAATGGCAGCTCACAAACAATTATCATCACAGCTAATGCCCTTTTACTAGCTGCATCTTCATATTTCTAAGGTTTAAATCAGTGTGACTAGAAGATGCAGCATTTAGGCTTAGTTCCGATTGCTTTAAATCGGGACGGTTAACTTCACTATTCTCTCGTACACTTTAGCAAATACTTTTTCATACTATTAGTACCACACCTTTTAGATTCTACAGAATATGACGTAACAAAATACTTGCATGTTCCATATGTTTCACCATTAATAGTTGATTCTATGAAGTGTTTCCAAATAACAACCCTCTTCTTTATTGGCTTCCTTTTGGAATCGTGGACTTAATTAGAAATCTGCACACCCTTGTGAGATTGAAGTCGGTGGTTGAGAACATTGTGTAGGATTTGGATGAGCTTCAGATTCATCAACCTTCATGGCAAGTGCCAGACGTTGCTGAGCAATTAATTGATTGGTCCTCCTCATATTGCTTTTCCTTTATCTATTTCTGCAAGAAAAAAAAAATGCAATATTAGATTTAAATCCGCAGTATCTCACAAGCTAAAATAGCAGATATTCGAACAACAAAAGTAGGAAAATGCATGCATGTTTGCAAAGTTCATCAACTAAACCCTCACTGTCAACATCTTATCCTACTAAACTAGAAATATTCAAATACATGGATCAGGTTACATGAAAACCTAGTAAATATGGAACACCACCAAAGCACTAATCCGAGACTCTGAGCATCTGAAAGGAGAAAATAAATTCACATACCACAAATTGTGATTCGTGAAGGAATGCTTACCAGTTACCACTTATCAATAGTAGAGAATCTTGCTCGGTTGTACCCAATTCTTGGTCCCTTGAGCAACAATCTGAACAAACACACCATAAACAGAAATGTATCCAGATTATTGACGAATAATTAGATTAAATACATTAATTGATTAAATAATTGTAGATTAGATGATTCATATGCATAAATTACTTGAAAACAGGAGGCAAAATAGGTCGATTAAAGGATAAACAAAAAAAAATGCTCAGACCGAAAACGTCGAGATGAGGAAAAGCGATTTAGGGTTAGGGCTCGGGGTCGGCGAGACCGCGAGATGCCAGAAGATGAGTACATGGAGTCTGGAGAATAGGAGAGGAGAGGCTAGAGCGTGGAGGTCGGGGAGGATCGGCCACCCAGCGTCGGCGAGGCTCGGCTGTTGACGGCCTACTCGTCGCGCTGCGCGCGTGCAGTGTATTATGTGACAGAGGAGTCGCCACCTAGATGTTTTAAGAAATCTAGGAAACCTACTGGTCTTTTAGATTTAAGGTTCGTTTACATCAGTTACGAGTTAGGAAGGTGTTAGGCACCTAACGTCGTCCCTAAAGGATTGCCTTATCTTTTGATTGTTAATATGATATGGTTTATCAATTATTATGCTTAGTTTAGAATTTGTTTAATTTGGATGGATAATTTTATTAATTGCAGGAGAATCCTCTTATGTTGTTAGTCGGGCAGAGAAACCTCTCCCGGATTAAATTTTATATATTATTTTTGAATTTTAACTATTTTAAGTATTCGTGTTATTTTGCGGGAGAATCCTCCCGACGGATTAGACGGATAGAGAAACCTCTCTCCGACTCATTATTTTATTATTCTTGAATTTTATTAACTATTTATTTTTCATTATAATATGTTCCGAGAGAATCCTCCTGAAGGAGCTTAAATGGGTAAAGAAGCCTCTTTCCGACTTATACATATATGTAATTTATATTTTTTTATTCAATTATTTATATTTATAATTTAAAATTTTGCGAGAGAATCCTCCCGAAAAATTAACGGGATAGAGAAGCCTCTTATCCGACTTATACATCTTATTATATGATTTTCTTTAATTTATTTAATTATTTATATTTGAATCTTATGTGGGAGAATCCTCCCGATTTAACTTTAATATTTATCAAATCAATTTATTATCATGTTTTAAATATCATACGGGAGAATCCTCCTTATGGGTTAATCGGATAGAGAAGCCTCTTATCCGATTTAATATTTTTGTATGTATATTTAATATGTATTTTTTTATTTAATTATTTACTTACTTGTATTTATAATTTAATTGTGCCGGAGAATCCTCCCGGAGTTTTAACGTATAGATAAATATTTTTTAATTATTTGTGTTAAGATATTTTATGGGAGAATCCTCCCAGAAGATTATTTAGGTTGAGAATCTTCTTCCAGAATTTTATACTTTTTTTTTAATTATTTATATTTTAGTATTATACGGAAGAATCCTCCCGATTAAGTTATCCGGGTCGAGAATACTCTTTCCGATTTATCATTTAATCTCTTTATATTTATATTATTATTTATATTTTAAGTATTATATGGGAGAAACCTCCCAATAAATTATCCGGGTCGAGAATCTCTTCCCGATTTGTCATTTAATCTCTTTATATTTATATTATTATTTGTATTTTTAAGTATTATACGGAAGAATCCTGCCGATAAATTATCCTGATCGAGAATCCTCTTCCCGATTCGTTATCCAATTTATTTAATGTCTTTTGTTATTTATATTTTAAATATTAAATGGGAGAATCCTCCCGATAAATTTTCGGGTCGAGAATCCTCTCCCCGATTTGTTATCTAATTCATTTTTCTTATTTAAAAAAATTTAAAATTAGAAATCAATTAAAACTAATTAAACTCAATTTGGGCCCCTATTGGGCTGGGCCGGACCAAGTCGGTCCGGCCCGTGAGCCGAATTGGCTCGCGCCCAGGCGCGCGGGATTCAATCCCGCGCGCGACCGGCTCAGCCGGTCGTCATCCCTGCGAGCTCGCAGCAGCTACGGCCGCCGGCCGTTCGCGCCCCCGAGGGTGCACCCAGGGGTTTTGGACCGTCCCGAATCCAACGGAGATGTCAAAAATGGTGTTCGGAGCCTCGTTAGGCATGTTTCGAGTCTACGAAGTTTCGGCCGCTTATCGGCGACCGGCTCCGTTTGACATTAAAATAGGTGTTCCTAAGGTTTTCCACCGTGCTGAGTTCAATGGCATCATCCAAATTTTATTTTAACGTCTCGTTTAGGAGTTATACGCGTGGTGCACTTTTGTATATTTTTTTATTTTTATTTTTCCGCCGCCGGCGTAGCCACGGCGGCACAGTGTGGTTTAGGTCGTTAGTATATGCTTATGATATGGTTTTTAGGAGAGTTACCTTGCGTTTGTAAAGGTGTTCGTGTTTGAGTAGACCGTAGCGTCGGGGAGAGAGTTATTGGCGAGTTCCGGCGACGGCGACGTCGGAGTCGGCGGGCGTCGAGGATTGTGTTCAGTAGCAGGGAATTTGGAGGGGTTGGAGGTGCGGATGGCGTCTCTCTCCCTCCCTCTCTCTTTCAGCAGTACCTCTCTCTCTCTCTTGATCTCTCTCTCTCTCTCTCTTTTCTCTCCACCTCTCTCCACTCCGCTGCCTCCTTTCCTACCCCTCCCCATGGGTATATATGGAGGTTTTGGGTGAGGATGGAAGTCAAAGGAGCAATTGATGGAGGTGTGGTGATGGTGAGGGGTGGTATGGTGGATGAAGAAAAAATAAGAGGGGGGGGGGGGAATGTTGGCCGGTGGCTAAGGGATCCCTAGCTCTATTTGTTTGTTTTTTTTTAATTATTATTATTTTATATGTTATATAGATATGTGTATATATGTGTTGTAGCGTATATGTGTACATGCGCGTAAATTTGCATGTATACGTATATTCGGATGATATTGCATGCACACATATCATGAAATAAATTTAGTTGGACTTAATCAAGCCGATCAAGATATAACAGGACCTAATTGGACTTGATTGGGTCGATTGATTCGTGTCAAATTTTAATTGCGCTTCATGGGCTTTAATATGTGCATTTAGTAGCACGGACTGTCAGTCCGGACAAAATGGGGTGTCAATATCGGCTGCTTGGGGTCGGCGAGGATCGTCGGCGAGGATCGACGGCTCGAGATCTGCGAGAAGAGGAGTGAATCAGTTGTGGAGTGGTTTGGGGTTAGCGGGATGACTAGATGAGCATATGACTCATATGGTGAATAAGGCCATAGGGGTGACTATGGATGACTGGAGAAATTGAGAAGGCTTGTGCCCTTGGCGCCTCGGTCTATTAAGTTTCGGTTCTGTAATGACCCAACCGGAGCTTGGATCTTCGAACCCGACCCGAATAGTTTGACCCGGAACTATAAAAGTACAGACCTGAACCGAACTCGACCCGATCCGAACCCGAAAATTTGGATTTTTTCGGGTCGGGTCGGTTTGGGTTCATGGTCCAAATTCGGGTAATGCTCAACCGTACTCTGGATTGCTCGTGTCCAATCTACTAAACTCAGATTGCGAGCTGACCTTGGATTGTTACTGCCGACGCTGACTACACTGCTTAACCATACAATTTTCAGCAGCCCATGCATTTAGTATCAAATCTAGCCCTATGCAACTCCATCCAGCTAGTCAAGATTAAGATAATAACTTACTATCATAGTGATCGAGCATGATCTTGACTGATGTAATTAGAGATCCAAAGTAGAGGTGGCTAAGAAGAGACATAAGCACTCACACTGATGCACAAAATTTTACTTGGAAATTTTTGATATAGATCGCAAGGTAAACCTATGGGCGACCAAGTGGCAAATGACTAAATTCACTAAAAGTAAAAAAGATTACAAATATGCCTAGTTTTCTTTTTTCTCTAGACCGAAGTCTATGATTACAAGTATTCTCTCTTTTGCTTGTTCCCACCGTCTAGAGGCAAGGATGACTATTTATAAGTATCTCCCATATCATGCAGGGATATGATCATCATGGAATAGCAGGAGTAATGAAAGTAGTGAGAGTAGTGGGAATAGTGGACTGACCATTTAGCTTCACTAACTGCTCACCACGTGGCGTCTTCCGCATGTTCTCTAGCACACTAAAAATATACTATACTCACCTATTATTGTCAATTCATTCTCATCCAAAAATTTAATAAGCTAGATAGAACGATAAAACTAAGTGTTATTTGCCTAAGGTTATAATAATAATTAGAATGATAAATATTTTTGTGTCAATGTATTAACTATATATATATATATATATATATATATATATATATATATATATATATATATATATATATATATATATATATATATATATATGAGGTTGCAGCAAAGTTAACATCAGATACAGTTGCGAATCCAGTAGCAGAGATCTTTCAAAATGAGGAAATTGTCGAACCTCTAGTGGTAACTACAGCAGCTAAAGAGACACACAAGGACATCATAGGTATGGAGTTCTCAATTACTCTTCCTGTTGAGCCTAACAAGACTCAGGATGGGTTAGATAGTAATGTGTTTGCCGAAGGTCGTTTACACGCTACTACAGAAGCGCCTGAAGGGGTAGTGCCTTATCCGCAATTCAATACAGGAGCAGGTCTGTTTGCGACTCAATTGATGGTGATGAGGATTTCTTTCTTTATGATGATTTACATATGCAAGTCTCTAATTTCTTCCAAGATGATTGGGCATAGGTGATGGGGAGAAAAAATCGAAGAAAAAAAGTTTCTAGAATTTTGATCTATATCTAGTATCTGCCTAGAAATCGTTGTTCTATGTCCGGTATCCACTTATTGTGCTCATGGTGCTTCTCTAACTTCGTTGTAATGATCTAGTTTTTCAACAAAATTTTGGAAGAGTTATCTTTACCTTCCACCCAAAGCTTCGGGTTATATTAAAGACTTAAAAAAAAAAACATATGTACATATATATATATATATATATATATATATATATAATAATAACCTTTAGGTAGTAGACACCTATATATATATTTTCTGTTTGAGGACTTAGGATATATCACATCATGTATACGATGTTTCCTTAAACCAAGGAGTTAGAAACAGAGTTAGGGCCGTTGTTAAGTGTATGGATCTTCGCGAAAGGAGGCCTCAGAATGCTCGCCACCCACCCACTCCCGAGCGCGGCTCCCCTGATTCGGCCGAATCAGGGTGTAGGAAACGGACGGCCGAGATCGGCCGATCCGTAAAAATACGGATCTCGAGATTTCGTATAAAACTTTCGTCGACTTATTTGACCTATTTTTAAACATTTTTGAAAAAAAAATTTGAACTAAAAAGTTATAGATTTTGATGAGATCTACAACTTTGTAGTTGAAACTTTTTCGAAAAAATGCCAAAATACATACCGAAATGATAATTAAAACTGTTGATGATCATTTCGGTATGTATTTTGGCATTTTTTCGAAAAAGTTTCAACTACAAAGTTGTAGATCTCATCAAAATATATAACTTTTTAGTTCAAAGTTTTTTTCAAAAATACTTAAAAATAGGTCAAATAAATCGACAAAAATTTTATACGAAATTTTGAGAATCCGTATTTTTACGGATCGGCCGATCTCGACCGTCCGTTTTTCTACACCCTGATGCCTCAGCATCAGGGGAGCCGCGCCCCCCACTCCGACGCCCCCAACTGCAACTCCGCCATAATATATCTACAAGTACAATAATTTATTTATTATTTATTGGTCGAATATATGTTTTCATGGCTTTTCTTTCTTTCGTTCTTCTTGTGCTTCAGCGAATGAGATGCGTCGATAGAGCAGCAACCCCATTGGCTCGTTGGTCTGTAGAAATTTTAGTGAAGGGGAAAATGATCGGCGAAGTCGATGCGGGAGCATGTGTCGTCGACGTGGAAAGCATCAATATTCTCAGGCACGCCGCCATTACACGCTTTGTCGGCAGGTACCGCCTCGGCATTCACCAGTAAATTTTAAAGTTGTTGATCTCATGAGAGAGAGAGAGAGAGAGAGAGAGAGAGAGAGAGAGAGTCTCAGAGAGAAAGGCTGATCTTATGCTACCGGAAACAATTTTCATCGTCTATAGGACACCTAAAATCATGCTTTTATACATACGTACGTACGTACCAGAAAACAAGCTTTATATATATATATATATATAGAGAGAGAGAGAGAGAGAGAGAGAGAGAGAGAGAGAGAGAGAACTAATTAGCAATAGGCTATCTGCTTGTAGGGTTGGGATTGTCCGGATTGATCGGAAGTATATCATTGAACAGTGGGATTAGGCAACTTATTTTGTATGTGAAAATAAGCTTCTTTTTAAGGAACAAAAGCAATATTGAACAAGTGAAATAGAGATCGACGCACTTGTTGAGACAATGTATTATGGAATCTCGGAAGTTCGCAATTCAATCAGCAATTACCGTCTCATTCTTTTTTTTTTGCTGCTCTATAATCTTAAACAAGCTTCACTTGATACAAGAATAACAACTAATCCGGTGATAAGTGCCGTCTGAGTGGACTCTAAGAAAAGTAGGGTATATGTTTTTATGTTCCGGAGAAGGCTATATTCGTAAACAAGCTTCACTTGCCGATGGATCCTAAAGTCTGCAGTTGTGATTCGTACTGGATTCACTTGAGGAGCAATTATAAATTGCTCCCAAATTTTGAGCGAAAAATTTCTAGCTATAGATGAAAGATCTGGTTATGATAAGGCAATGAATTATAAGTAGATGATGTCCACAGTCCACATATGGACATATAGCCCTAAAAAAGGAAAGCTTTCAGAGGTAAATTAGCTAATTTAGGACTTGTTTACAGTCATGATATTGATTTTTTTTCTTTTTTTTTTTAGAAATAAAAAATATGTAAGCTCGATATTTAGAGTATTGTATCAGAACCGTTGAACAAGCGACAAGATCTCTCGAAATATCGACAAGTATTGCCTAGATATTGAATGTGTTATTAAAAAAAAAAAAAAGCCGTTACAGCGTGTCAGATGATGTATTGGTTGCATTTGCCTTGATTATAAGAATATCTTGGGTAATTATGCCTCTCTACCAACGAAAGCCTTAACCTGTAATTTGCTTCAAGTGCAGGTTTTCTGATGACATCTGGCTTTCTTCTTCACTAAGACCCCAAGAAAAATTGATTTTTTTTTTTTTATAATAAAGAAAAATTGTTAATTTGACTAATATATAGATATATCATATTTTTCTCATTAGAAGTTTTACTTCCGTATCATGAGGTTAACTAATACAAAAATTTTGTGAATATCATCTGTTTCTCAGAGTTTTAAACATGCAATCTCTCAGTGGCATTGTTCTAAATAAATGCAGCACAGCTTTTTCTCAAAAATAATAGTAAATAAAAAAATAAAATAAAATAATTGAAGGTGCAGCAATAGCTTTTTAAGGAAGCTTCTTACTTCAGGATGAAGATTGTAACTGAAACTACAAAATATGGGTGGTACAAGGTTTTTGAAAGATATCTTCTTCTAGAGATTTGGCCATATATAACACAAGCTACGTGCTTAATAAGAGGATGCAGGTTTACTGCTTATATTTTTTGATATATCATACAACACCAAAATAAGATTATATCGGGATTCAAGATCATCTTGAACCATATTTTTGGTAATCATAGGAAACCCATTTCTCTACATTATTGGAAGGCAAAAAGGCAAGAAGTGATAGGAATCTGAACAAAAGCCACTGTCCTGTATATATCATGGAGCAAGAGCATAAATTCATATAATACTTGCCTTATATATATATATATATATATATATATATATATATATATATATATATATATATATATATATATATATATATATATATATATATATGATGGAGCTCGGATTTGGGCTGCCGCGTGTCGGAAGAATAGGAAGGCCCGTATAAGCAGACGGACAAGCCCACGAATATTAGACCTATAAAGTCTACCAATATCTTGTGCTGAGCAGACCTCTGTAAGCCGTGCCGAGACTACATCAGGAGTACGCAATACCGAGCCACATCTTCGGTCCACTCACCCGAGGTCCACAACGCAATCCGAAGACCTTGGTCGTTTACGTAGATTAATCCCAATGGGGTATATCGCAAGCCAAGTCATCAACACCACCACCGTATGATCATCCACCGTAAGAACCGTTCTCCTGAAGGTCTAGGAGCTTACGTGGAATGAGGGCAATCAAGTCAAATCGAAATCTCAACTAAGATCAGAGCATTTCTCAACCATTCTCCAGCAGGTCAAGACCTTCATGGTGCCTATAAAAGACCAACCATGGCACCGTCATGGAGAATCGCATTTTGTTGATTTGAGAGAGCACATTGAGATTTTCTGTGAGCAGAGCGACTCTTGTAATCTCTTAATTCATAGTGCATTTCTCTCTGTTAGTTTATCGCCCGTGGTTTTACCTTGGCGATAAGGATATTCACGTTAAAAATCGTGTGTGTCTTCATTTCTTTTATTACATTATGCTTGTTATATATATATATAACTGAAAGCAAAGCTCATTGACATTCGTTCTTTGTGTCTTACAGCATTCATACTCATTATGTCCTCTGTAACTTATATAATACTTGCCCCTACTAATTTAAGTAAGAAATGATCATTTCATATGGCATGATCATTTGCATCATATGGTCATGTCTTCTTAGCTATTAAGCTTATCAGAGGAGGGCTCTATATAAAATACTACAGCCGCCGCTTTTGGGACTTAACCGCAACATTCTTAGATGAGCTCATCTGATAGGCTAATTTTGTTAGAACTCTCTAGATTAGTGGATGCATCATTATGGTGATCAACGACTTCCCCGACATACCGAACATTTTATAGGCTCCAAGCATCACAGCAATCCACCTTCATCCAGTTAATGAAAATGACACCTGGACTAGTCATTTTCTTCATAGTTTAATTACATAACCAAATTGGGAAAATTAAACCTAAGTTTCTGCAGTATTTATAGTAGTACATATCCCTTCTAGGGAATACTTGGAAGCACGGGGCGACGTGTCTCCCCTTGATGGCTATAGGAATTTCTCCACATTAAGTAGCTAGTAAAATTAATTCCATGGCTGATAGTTCGGAAAGTTCTCCAAACTCAGTGAGCAATGACTACAATTCTTCGTCGGTTGCAGATCACCTGCTTCCTATAGCTGTAGTAGGAAGGCTTATGAAGAAAGCTCTTCCACCAGGAGCTAAAATTTCCAAGGAAGCAAAAAAGACCATGCAGGAGTGTGCAACTGAATTTATCGGCTTCGTTACCGGGGAAGCCTCTGACAGATGTCGCCGGGAGAAAAGAAAGACTATCAATGGCGACGATATCTGCTGTGCTTTCAAGAATGTGGGATTGGATGATTATGCAGATGCTATGAAGAAGTATGTGGATCGGTATAGAGAGCATGGTGAAAAGGGTGGCTCTGCAAAGCCTGATAAGTCCATTCAGATTGATGTTCGAGACGAGCTTTCAGTGTTCAGAAGCGAGCAGTCAAGGAAACAAAATCTGGCTTCAAGTGCCCATGGATACAATGAGCCTCAGGATAGGGCAGTAAGATTTTTCTAAAGGACTTTTTGTAGTATGTGTGACAAGCAACTTTTATCCAAATCCATCTACAACTAATACCTTTAGTAATTTCATTAGAGAGAGGTATTTAAGATTCGAATATTTGTTTTTCATCTCATGTTTCTTCAAAGTTGTTCGAGAGTATCTCCTCTTTTGATCAATGCATTCTTTTTTCACTATGCAAACTCAATGGAAATCACATGAATTATATATTTTTTTAGTAGTCTAAGCATATCTTAAAATCACTTATTCAACCATAGTTTTAAGTTTCGGGCGCCCGGAACGTCTCGGTGCTGGCCGGAGCCGGTCAGCACGTTTTTTTTTTAATGTTCATCTTCCTCGCTTTCGCAAGGAAGATGAACAGTCGCGCCCACCGGCGCGACGTTTTTTTTTTTTTTTTTTTGTCGCGCCACCGACGCTGGTGCGCACAACCATTTTTTTTTTTTTTACATTGTGCCACCAGCCGGTCGCGCGACATTTTTTTTAATTAAAAATTTTAAAAATAATTTTTAAATATATAAAAATAATATTTTGTTATCGGTACGGTCGAAACGGCACGGTCGTCATGTCTCGAGTTCGGAATTTACCGAAACTCGGCACGGCACGAAATTTAAAACCTTGCATTCAACTTTAGAAATTAATATATATAGCTTAATTTGTATCTCTACTCACTCTTTATATATAAATAATTTAAATTGCTGTAATGTAGTAAAACAAGGAACTTTGTTTTTCATAATCCAGACAGCACGAATCTGGCATTGCAATGTACACGTTCTAATGTTAATCGAAGGCATCATGGTCTATCGTTCTATAGATTACAGTGAGAATCTGATGTACTTTGTTCTACATTATGTTTCCTTAAATGCTTCCTTTTACATACTTGAAGGAGATTCCTTTGCATAAGTTACTGTGAAGAACAATTAGTTTAATAAGTTTGTGTCCTTGCTACTTGATAAAGATGGTGAAAAAGCTTCCTCAATCTCAATGAGTGAATTTACTGAAACTGCATCTACTATAATAAGCAAAGCAATATAGAATGTGAACCACATTCCTTAAGATCTGTGGTTGTGCTTGAACTATCGTAAAGCTTTTTTCCGGACGACTCGAAGGAAGAACTCCGTGCTAAGTGTGGTTCTCACAACATGTTGTATTCGAGGTTAATATATATTGTATTCTTTTATTCAAGGTAGAGATAATCATGAAACTAGCTAGAACTCTTACATTTTTCCGGATTGTAATGTACCTCTTGCCTAAAAGCTTTTAATTGGGAACTGAGCAAGTTTAAGCACACGTACATTTGTGCATGGCGTGCTCTGACAATTTAACTTGAGAGTTGTTGATTTCATCGTCGAGTTCAAGTATCAATACCGCAAATGTGGCATTCTAAGATTTGCACGCGAAAAGTGTATATTCTAAGAATTTGAGTTTATTTAGTTTTATCGGATTAGGTTGTCATCATCAAATGCAATGTACAATACATAAGCTTTATGCGTTTCTCGATTCGAGCAGTTTTATGGATCATATGATGTATATAGATCTCAGATAACAGATATGTTAGGACCGGTGCTCGGCTTAAAATGCGACGCCGCAATCTAAGGAGTCGTCTCCTCACATATGAACCGAACACAAGTTCAGCCCCAGCTGGTGTGGGACAATCTGCGCTCGCAGTGTTACCTGCGTGAGCCAGGGCCCAACCAGCCCAGCCCAAGCAGTCTTGTTGGCCCAGCGAACGTGACCTATCCTGCACGAGTCAATTCTAACCTGCCGACTTGGCTCGCAAGCCTCCGCCGCGCAGGCTCGACCCGCCAGGCGCACGCACTGGCACTCAACAATCCCCCTCCCAGCACTGCGCCGGGTGGCTCGCACGCAAACCCGCTCTGATACCACATGTTAGGACCGGTGCTCGGCTTAAAATTCGACGCCGCAATCTAAGGAGTCGTTTCCTCACATATGAACCGAACACAAGTTCAGCCCCAGCTGGTGTGGGACAATCTGCGCTCGCAGTGTTACCTGCGTGAGCCAGGGCCCAACCAGCCCAGCCCAGAAAGTCTTGCTGGCCCAACGAACGTGACCTACCCTGCACGAGTCAGTTCTAACCTGCCGACTTGGCTCGCAAGTCCGCTTAAAATGCGACGCCGCAATCTAAGGAGTCGTCTCCTCACATATGAACTGAACACAAGTTCAGCCCCAGCTGGTGTGGGACAATCTGCGCTCGCAGTGTTACCTGCGTGAGCCAGGGCCCAACCAGCCCAGCCCAGGCAGTCTTGCTGGCCCAGCGAACGTGACCTACCCTGCACGAGTCAGTTCTAACCTGCCGACTTGGCTCGCAAGCCTCCGCCGCACAGGCTCGACCCGCCAGGCGCACGCGCTGGCACTCAACAATCCCCCCCAGCACTGCGCCGGGTGGCTCGCACGCAAACCTGCTCTGATACCACATGTTAGGACCGGTGCTCGGCTTAAAATGCGACGCCGCAATCTAAGGAGTCGTTTCCTCACATATGAACCGAACACAAGTTCAGCCCCAGCTGGTGTGGGACAATCTGCGCTCGCAGTGTTACCTGCGTGAGCCAGGGCCCAACCAGCCCAGCCCAAGCAGTCTTGTTGGCCCAGCGAACGTGACCTATCCTGCACGAGTCAATTCTAACCTGCCGACTTGGCTCGCAAGCCTCCGCCGCGCAGGCTCGACCCGCCAGGCGCACGCACTGGCACTCAACAAGATATTATTGGGAGTTAAATACATCTCGAACACTACCAAGTATACGGAAAATGAATTTAGATGTTAACATATGCTAGAAAAAGTGTGTCCTTGATATCCATTAGACAAAAACATGTGAATATTGCTTACATAATATAAACAATTATTAAATAGACATCTTATTATTAAAATTTTAGCAAAGAACAAACACAATGTGAAGTAGATTCAGACGCCTCTTGATTCTTTCCATTTTTATAATGAAGAGAAATAAGCAAGGTATCTCATAGCAAACTGAATTCAAGTATCTTGATATGTTCGCCTCTAATTCAAATACTTTATTGTGATCAGACATTACCTACAAGCAATTAATTTGTTGAATTTATTTATTATTTTAATTAATTTGTGGACCATTTATTATGTAGATGTATATATGATACACATGTAATTTGAAAAGCATATAGCAGATAATGGGTTTTCATAGATACTCCATCTGATTCATGAATTGTCGGCAAGCAGTTGATTTTTTGTGGAATTTTCATATATGTAGTTTGGTTTATTTGTTATAATAATCGTACCAATGTGAGCGGAATTTTTTGCAGTAATCTAAAAAAATATATAGGTAATTATATTTTGAGAAATGAATCGATGTTTGAATCGTATGTGTGATAGATATGGACTTCGAGTAAATTATGGGTGGTTTTTGGGACATAGAGTATTTTGCTACTATATATTAGTGTTAAATGTATCTGAATTTTGAATACAATATTTTAGTATTGTACTAAACATAAAGATTTACAGAGAGCCTCTTAAGTTTTTCTTTAAACGAAAAAAAGAAGATTCCACATTAGTAGAAGAAAGATACATGCTCAACATAAGCAGTTGATTTTTGAGATGTATTCCAAAATGTGTCCCAAAAACCAAACAAGTTTGCTTATTACATGGCATAGTCATTACTTAGAGCAGCACATAGTTCAAATCAAGCAGAAACTTTGGAAAATCTTGCACTTTTCCTAGGGAGAAGTTTACAATTAGTCCTTTCCTTCACATGTTCTTGAAGTCCAAAGCATCCAACCGTGCCTATAATACCCTTCTTTCTTCCGTCATTCGGGGTTGAGACTTTGAGCAGTTGAATTTGCTTCAATTTTGGTCGCGTAGCACAGTCACAGACTAATAGCTGCACTCATTAGCATATATGAAAAATTGATAAGCGAGTGGATAAGAAAAATAGATATGTCTAAACAGAGTTGTAGAAAAATCATTCAACATAATCTTACTTTTCTAGAACTAAGGGAAAATTTAATTCTCGATCTAGCAAAGTGGCTGCATAGAATTTATGTTACTAATGCCGTGGTTTAGGTAAATTTGAAGTCCCAGCACATAGTTCCAAACTCACTACATTGGTTTCAGGCTCTAAATGCTCTAGCTTTATGAGATTATCATACAAGGAGGCTCATCATAGGTTAGGATGCTTTGGCAATAGGACTATAAATCTCAAAATCCATGCCTCTAGGCATACATTTACATACCGTCAGATCAGCAACTTTCAAGAAGAATAAGACAGTTTTAGAATAAGTCGCTTGCTTTGCATATGAGAAGCCATTTTCATATGCAGCGTAGTTAGGAAACCCCGATCAAAACAGAAAGAGAGTAACGTAACGTTCATACTGTTCTTCATTATTATCTTTTTTTTTTTTTTTTTTGAGATAGCGATACGAAACATTTACAATGCATCAACCTCCGATGTTACTGAAGACACTATTTTCTAATCACAATCCATCATTCGACTGAAACCGCGGTTAGGAAGTAAAATCCGACCTGGTGCGCGTCCCGAGCCAGGCGTGGAGTACTGACATCCTGTCTAGCCACCACATTAGCAAATTTAACTGAAAATTTGTTGAAATTGTATATTCCCTATTTCATGGCTACCCGTGGGATTCGAACTAAAAATAATTTTTGAAAGTCGTTTTTTATGAATGTCCTGCTTTAGGCTTATGTTTTGCTATGAAATTGCAGCAACACAATTCATGTTTCATTGTAGCTTTGTGATTCACATCCTAGAATGCTTTTTCTAAAGAGTTAAGCCAATGTATTTGGAGACTGTACTGTATTTCTAAGACATCATCGTTTCTAATTTCTAACCCTAGTTAAATATCACTTCATTGGAAAGAGCATGGTTTTAGCTGTTACAAAATATATATGTCGAAAAATCTTATACTTAATTTTTTAAATTAATTTTTAATTTTTATTTCAATTTTGAATATAACTAAATATAAATCGGCACACTTGGTACATCTCGAGTTTGAAATTTATCGAAATACGGTATGAAATGGCACCTTAAACCTTGATGAAGAGTAATATGAGCTCCAACAGTATTTCCCCAAAACGAAGAAAGTTCATATTGAGCACCAAATAGTTCACTTTACCAGACAAAAATGGTTCAAATTCAACGATGCAGAGGAAACATCTAGAGAAAACAAAATTTAATGTTGATCGAATAAGATTGCGAAGAGTGATTCCTTCTAGAACTTGTACCTTCATCTTCTTCGTATTCTTCTTCTTCGCCATTTTCGTTCTTCTCTGTTTACTTTCTTTTCATTTACTGGGGTTTAAAATTCTAGAGACTTGCATATGTGCCCCTTCCTTGAAGTCTGTTTTAACATACAAACCTCCGTTATAATCTATTATCTCCGACATCCCAAAATATAAAAATTTTTAAAACAAATTAATATAAAAAATTATAAATCACATCAAAGCATATTTCTTTTTTCAAAGCTTTTTCCCAAAAAAAAACATCCAGATAGATATTTTGAGATTTTAAAATCTTAGCAGATTAGTAAATTAATTTTGAAACTTACTAAGACTTAAAAAGTATTTTAAAAACTTTGAATATTACATTGTAGATCACATCGAATGTTTTTCATATTTAAATTTTTTCAAAATATACTTATATAGTATCAAAATATTTTGATGCAAATTCCAAGACAAGAGTTAATTTACAAGGAATTTAAAATGAGAAGCTGGTTGATAAGAAGTTTCAAAATCATTAGCTAATATTTAAAACGGAAATTTGCTCTGCAGTCCTCCTATTTACTTTCAACATCACTCCAGTCTACGTTAAACTTAAAAGTTCATTTTAATCTATTATTTTAACTAATATTTGCACTGCACTCCACATTTGGCTGAAATTACCTGTCTACCCTTTTCATAAACTTTCTTCTTCCCTTGTAACTGTAGCAGTAAATCCCTAATCATCGTTTCTCGCAGTAAACTCTAATCACCGTTTCTCGCCGTTCTCAATCCCCGTTCTTCCCTCACTCTTCCAAATTCATCTATCAAATCCGCTCAAAATGGGTAAGGATAAGCGCGGCAATGTGAAAACAAGATATTTCCCGAAGAATTTGTCTGACAACTTCCGTGCCACGGGGTCGTTGTCGCTGAAAAATTTCCATGTTCCGATCGTGAAGACGACTCCTTTCTCCCATTTGTCTGAAATCCCACCTATTGGCGGCGATCGTCCAAGACTCACCGTAATTTGCAGCCGGTGGGTAGGGGGATCAACATTTGCTTTGGGAGGGACGAAGCTTATTTTCAGCCCTCCTCAAGATGTGGCGATATTGCTTGGACTCCCGATGGCCGGTGAGCCAGTTGATTTAGAAGCGTCTCTGAGTGCGCCTGAAACACCCCTACTGAAATCTTATTTCAACGTCGGTTTCCCCCGCACATTGACAACATAGTAAGTGAAATGCGGAAGCTCAGGGATGACGAAACAAGAGCTGTAGATTATGTGAAGTTATGGATACTTTACATATTTGCTGGTCTACTTTTCACCGAACCTAGCCAAAGGGTATCGAAAAGTCTCGTCGCCCTCGTGGATAATTTGGAGAATTTGAAGAACTACAATTGGCCCTCTGCAATACACAAACACACTATAGAGGGAGTTTTCTGTTATCGCCGTGGTGTAAAGAACTATTTATGTGGCTGTCCGATTCTGCTGACGGTAAGCAAATAACTTAGTGATCTGCTGTTTTTTGAGTGTGTTCTTTGGGAGTTATTGGTATTCTTGGTATTGTGGATTTATTTTAGATGTCTTCTGGTTGTGTTCTGGATGTTCTGGGTATGCTTTAGGTGTGTTCTGGTTGTTGTTGATGTGTTCTGGGCACTCTTAGAGGTGTTTTGGGTGTGTTCTGGGTAGCTTATGGGTGTTCTGAGTGTGTTCTGGGTATCATATTGGTGTTCTGGGTATCTTATGGGTGTTCTGGGTGTGTTCTGGGTATCTTATGGGTGTTCTGGGTGTGTTCTGGGTATCTTATGGGTGTTCTGAGTGTGTTCTGGGTATCATATTGGGTTTTGGGTGTGTTTTGGTATCTTATGGGTGTTCTGGGTTTTGTGGGTATGTTCTGGGTGTTGTGAATGTGTTCTGGGTGCGTTCTGGGTATCTTATAGGTGTTATTGGTGTGTTCTTGGTATCTCTCTTGCTATCTGTTGATGATGTCTCTCTTGTAATTTGCATGCAGGCTTGGTTTTATGAAAAGTTGATTACCATGACTCCTCAAAACAGTGGTGCTACACCACGTCTTTTTAAGTGGTCTGGAGTTGGTGTGATTCAGGCTGCTGACTTTGAAATGCAATGTAAACGTCTTAGCATTAAGTCCTTTCGGGCAGAGTATGATCTCACCGAGAGGGAACTTGAGTTGGTACAGCATTCTCAGGATGCTGGAGATGAAGGTGCCTACGAAGAAGCTAACCAGCAATTGTTATTGTTGGAAGGACCACCGGCAGTTTCAGATGGAAAGGCACCAGAAGTATCAGATGAAAAGGTTGCGGAAAGTCCATTGCGGCGGACTTCTGGACGTCGGTCGTTAGAATATAGGGTTGGTAAGTTGGAGGAGGAGATGAAAGCGCAAAGATCTGAGATGAAGGAGTTTAAGTCTTGGGTGGAACAGGTTACCTCTAATATGATGTTAGAGGTGAAGGCATTGGGGAAAAAGATCTTGCATTCCCGAAATGCGCTAAAAACGCCTGGATCTTCTCGCGGAGTAAGCTTTGATGAACCCACTATTCCTTCTGCGCCTGATGAACCCACTGTTCTGGGTGTTCTGGGGTGTGTTCTGGATATGTACTGGGTGTTTTGGCTATTCTAGGTGTGCTCTAGTGGTAACAAAAATATCAAAAACACCCAGAACATAATAATAAACATAAAATGCATTTAAATTCATAATAGTAATAATAAATAAATAGATTAGAAAAAAATCCATAATAATAATAATAATTCATAATATGAATGATATCCATAAAGATTGCTGGGAACACTTTTTATGTAATGATTGGCACTTATATCAAAGGGCTAGTATGTAAAGTAAAGGAAATTGTTGGCAGCACTTATATCAAAGAGCCAGAACACCCAGAACATACCCAGAACATACCCAGAACATACCAGAACATAGAACATAATAAACATAAAATGCATTTAAATTCATAATAATAATAATAATAATAAATAGATTAGAAAAAAATCCATAATAATAATAATAATAATTCATAATCTGAATGATATCCATAAAGATTGCTGGGAACACTTTTTATGTAATGACTGGCACTTATATCAAAGGGCTAGTATGTAAAGTAAAGGGAATTGTTGGCAGCACTTATATCAAAGGGCCAGAACACCCAGAACATACCCAGAACACCCAGAACATAATAATAAACATAAAATGCATTTAAATTCATAATAATAATAATAATAAATAGATTAGAAAAAAATCCATAATAATAATAATTCATAATCTGAATGATATCCATAAAGATTGCTGGGAACACTTTTTATGTAATGACTCGCACTTATATCAAAGAGCTAGTATGTAAAGTAAAGGGAATTGTTGGCAGCACTTATATCAAAGGGCCAGAACACACAGAACATACCCAGAACACCCAGAACATAATAGTAAACATAAAATGCATTTAAATTCATAATAATAATAATAAATAAATAGATAAGAAACAAATCCATAATAATAATAATAATAATAATAATAATAATAATAATAGTAATAATAATGCATTATTATTACTATTATGTTCTGAATGATATCCATAATAGTAATAATAATGTATTATTATTATTATAATATTATTATTATTATTATTATTATGATTTTTTTCTTATCTATTTATTTATTGCTATTATTATGAATTTAAATGCATTTTATGTTTACTATTATGTTCTGGGTGTTCTGGGTATGTTCTGGGTATGTTCTGGGTGTTCTGGCCCTTTGATATAAGTGCTGCCAACAATTCCCTTTACTTTACATACTAGCCCTTTGATATAAGTGCCAGTCATTACATAAAAAGTGTTCCTAGCAATCTTTATGGACATAATTCAGATTATGAATTATTATTATTATTATTATTATTATTATTATTATTATGGATTTTTTTCTAATCTATTTATTATTATTATTATTATGGATTTTTTTCTAATCTATTTATTATTATTATTATTATGAATTTAAATGCATTTTATGTTTATTATTATGTTCTGGGTGTTCTGGGTATGTTCTGGGTATGTTCTGGGTGTTCTGGCCTTTTGATATAAGTGCTGCCAACAATTCCCTTTACTTTACATACTAGCCCTTTGATATAAGTGCCAGTCATTACATAAAAAGTGTTCCCAGCAATCTTTATGGATATCATTCATATTATGAATTATTATTATTATTATTATTATTATTATTATGGATTTTTTTCTAATCTATTTATTTATTATTACTATTATGAATTTAAATGCATTTTATATTTATTATTATGTTCTGGGTGTTTTTGATATGTTTGTTACCACTAGAGCACACCTAGAATAGCCAGAACACCCAGTACATATCCGGAACACACCCCAGAACACCCAGAACATCCATAATATATCCAAAGTACACCCAGAACACATTCAGAACAGAAAGAACAGCCAGAACATACCCAGAACACACCCAGAACATACCCAGATGATCCGGGATGCGCACGAGCTAGCCTCAAAGCTCTACAATGCTCGGCTCACTCCGGAGGAGGGGAGATTGGTTTAGAGGTTGGTGGTGTTCTTGGTGGTGACCGAAGAGGTCGATAAACTCTAAGACTCGGCTAGGGGGGCTGTAGGGAAGCTAGTGGACTGTAGAAACTCCGGTGATCGGAGTTAGGGAAGGGTCGCCGGAGCTAAGACTGAAATGGGCTCGGGTGAGAGCTTGTTTTGAGCTCGGGTGAGCTAATTTGCTCGATTGAGCTTGGAACTTGGATTTTTCTTGAAGCTAGTATGGAGACTAAGCTTTTTTTTACTTGAAGACTAGTGTAGAAAACTAGACTTAAGTTCATTAGATAAGACCCCAAAGGGTATATATACAAAAATGACCCATAAGTGAGTCATCAAGGACTAGAATATTCTCCTAATTACATCATTATGTGAAAACACAAAATTAGGAGATAAAGACACATGCTAGACACTTGTCAAAACCTTCTAGAGGCTTTTGACACCTAAGGGGAACACTTGCTAGACACTTGTCAAAACCTTCTAGAGGCTTTTGACACCTTAGGGGACACCTAAACACTAAGGGGACACATGTAATTAAGCTAATTACAAGAAACTAACTTAATTACAGCAAGATTGAACTTTTCTCGCGCCCGGGCGCCCTTGGGCATTTTGATTTCTCTTCGCGTCCTGATGTGACGCATGACTTGGTATCGCCATTTTGAGGTGGCACGGACTTCGAGAAGACCTTGGACTTGCTCGAACTTCTTTGGATTGATCTTGAACTTGCTAGAACTTGCACTTGAACTTCTTGATGTGCTATGTGCGCGGCATGCGCGTCCTTGGCGTGAAAGCCTTGATGTGGCCTAGGCTTGGCCGCGTTTCTTCGACTTGGGCATCGACTAAGATCCTCCTGGATCACCAGAACACCCAGGAACTGCAGTAAACAACATCTTTGCATTAACGAACAAAGCACTACATCAGCATGAACACATTCCAGGAACTGCATGAAATAACATTTTAGATAACATCAAAAATTTAGCACTTCCTCTTTGCACGACCACTTTAACAACCTTTACACATGATCAAACACCAAAAAAGACAAAATAACTGTTATGTACATATATGTATATACAGACTTGTATAGCAACTTGTGGGCTAACTGCACAAAATATCGAGGACCAAAAACAGACTTGTATAGCAACTTCCCAAGCATCACTAGACAGTCTCCACAATAGGATTGACGCAACTGCGCCTATTATGACCTGGCTGCTTGCACCTTCCACACTTAACAACACGACATTTCTCATTCATAGAGTGGATCCTTTCTGTCCTTGGTCGACCAGGCGGTCGTTTTGTTTCTGGAGGCTTAATTTGACAATTCTTTTCCGTAATAATTGGTTTGCCGGTAGTAGGAATAGGATAAACAGGAACACTGTATGCCTCCTTCCACTTGGATGTTTGGTAATACGGATCACAATACTCATATAAACCTCGATGGGCGGTCATTATGGCTGCACAAGCATGTGGACAAGGCAAACCTTCCAACTGCCATTGGCCACAAGAACAACGACCGGTTTGTAAACATATAACAAATGTAGCATCCCCATCAAGACACTCATACATGTCACCCACACCACAAGTGTGTGTGAGCGTTGCTTTCTTAATATAAAATTCTCATCGAGCTTGCAAAAGGAGGCGTGGATGCGCCAATTGCACTTATCATCCTTGCAAACGACTGTAACACGCTTAGAATCATTCTTTAGAAACACATAATTGAATCCGATTCCGATGCAATGATTATCCAAAGCACGACGAAAATATGCGACATTTCTAAATTCTTGTCCCACACCTCTAATACACCTCTGCCATGCATTTATAGCATGATGTTCAACCTCAGATGACATGTCACCTATGCTTGGGCAGCAAAATAGGTCCTTGGAGCTTGGTCTATCCTCCCATTGAGTGGTAGATGGAGCAAAACTACATGGAAAGACACACACTTAGCTAATTTTTATAAAGATATCCAGAACACACCCAGAACACACCCAGAACACACCAACACACCCAGAACACACCCAGAACATGCTTTTACCTTTCATTAAATACAGCATGTCGTTGTGATCGAGCTCCCCCATCTGGATCAGGAATTGCTCGCGCCGGCATTGCACACCTTTCCACAATAAGTTTAGCCTGAGTAGTCCCGTTTTGTTTATGAATGTAGTACATATTCGCAACATCTCGATCCGATGTGAGAGTGACGAGGTTGCGCGTGTCATCCGGAGTGTAGAACTTCAACATGAACGTATCTGGAGCCAATGTATTCCATCTACTAACCACTTGCTCAATCAAATTTTCCAGCTTTGTATTCCCGTCGAAGTCAACAATATGGTATTCCTCTCCGAAAGCACAAATGCCTAAAATACAAGTGTCCATTCTATCATATCGTTGCCGCAGCACAAACTTTCAATTAGGAAGGATTGATTGGAATGGATGGTGAGATGTATTGATTAGTTGAATTGTGAGATGTATGGGTGTTAGCGGGATGAAAGCTCGTGATAGAAAGGTCACGGAAGGGAGGAGAGAGATTGTGAGAGTTGATGGAAGAGAGGATAGGAATTGTGAGAGTTGATGGAAGGGAGGATACCGCAGGAGGAGAGGAAGGGGACGAGGGATGGCGGGAAGAGAGATGGCGGGAAGAGGGGCAGCAATCTCGAGATGGACTGTGTGAGGAATGAGGGGAAGGTAGGCTGCTGGGTTAAAAGATATGATGAGGGCATATATGTCTTTTTAACTCTATTTGGACTGAATTGCAATTAAATTGATTGGGTTGGATATAACTGCAAATGTAAATTTTGGGTGGACCACAGTGCAAAAAGAAAGACATATTTGGACTGCAGAGCAAGTTTCCCTATTTAAAATATTCCTTTCAACCAGGTCTAAGAATATCAAAGTGATTTCTAGTTTGACCCTAGCCCCTAGCCAAAGTGTATGGACGGAAGTGACTTCAAGTTTATCCAAGAACAGAATTATATTTTTTTTTTCAATTATTGAGATAACGAAATAAAAAACATCTAGTCTAGTATACTAAGATCTAACTCCACGTGAGACATATAATATACCGTAGCTTTTTAAGCCACTTTCATACTAGTCCTTGAACTAGTGGAATAAATTCTTTGCAATGGGTAAAACATCAGGTGATCTTGACCCAACTCTACTGGAGAACATACCTCATAACACATCATATATAGCAGATTGCGACTTATTAGTAGAAGAATAACCGCCAGAGCAGGAGACAGCTGCTCGCAATGGGAGCACCCTAAACACCAGATCTATCTTTACAGTCCCCCAACAGGATAAATGAAGTATGAACTTTCTAAACAACAGAGATGTCCAAGCAAAGTTGATAGTTCAGTTGCGTCTGGTGGTCAATTAGCCTAGAACAAGACAGAAAAAAAAAATACAGTACATCGTATCTGCAAAACAAACTTAAATAAACTCGACGGTTGTAATTAGCTCAAGCCATCCGAGAAGCACAAAACAATTTGCAATATGAAGTAATACAAAGTATATAGTTACTTGGTGAACTCATCTCGTTATTTATCCGTTATTTACAGGACATGAATCATTGTACCTGAAATCAAACAACAAATAAGAATGGAGCAGAAGCAAGCATGTTATGTATGGAAAACAAACGCCAAAATAAATACACATGTGGTTCTGTCAATTCTTGCTCCATGGTTTTATCACTCCCAATACAATGACAACCACAATCAGTAAAAGGATGATAATTGCTATGCACATCCACTTCCGCGAGTTCTTCTGAAGCCTCTTTGCCTTCTGTAGAGCAGTTGTGCCAGTCTGCACATAGTTTACAGCGCTAGAGACCTGCCCAAGAAAGTAAGATGTGAAATGAGGAAAGAATTGTTCATACAGAAATTTTATGACTAATTAGAAGCATCAACTAACCTGTGATTCGATGTTATCCAATATTTCTCCTTGAGCCTCGACCAGTACAGCCATATCAAGGAAAATCTACAGAATGAAAAAAAAAGAAGAAGAAAAACAAAAAAAGATTTAGAAATAAATTGACCACAGGAATTTAACAGTACAATCATGTCAAGTTTAACGTAAATAAAAACTCAATTTAAACAACTAAACAAGTTGGCGTAAAACATAGCATCATTATGAGTGCAACATTCTGTCCAGCTATATAGCATATAGACAGCACACCACATGAAATGATACATCGAGTGGGCACTACCAACTATTAATTTGTAAACCTTGGACACATCATAGAGTAGAGACTACAAACTTATAATATTGTACGCTTATTTTCAACCAAAAGAAAGAAGAAAATAAAAATGTAAACGTTTACTAAATGCTAAGCAATAACTACCATGGCAGAGCCAGGATTTGGAACTGGCGGGAGCCAAAATACATTAAACAAAAATTTTAAAACTTGTTCAAATATATCAAGCTCAAAGACAACTAACGCCTATCTAACTGTAAATTGTAAGTCGCGCTCTTTTACAGAAAACAAAACAATCAAGTACTGAATCTGAAGTGAATGTTTCTGCAATTTCCTTCCCTATGCGAAAAACCAAACTGTCGGCAAAAGATTCATTTTCCATTTTGTTGCGCAACCTGGTCTTCACAATTTTCATAGCTGAAAATGCGCGTTCACTAATTGCAGTAGACACAAAATGAGTCAATACAAGACGAATCAATCTATCAACCAGAAGATGGTTGTTGTACTTCTTTGTCTTTGTTAATCGTTGACATAACTCTGCAACAGATGACAAATCTAAGAAGTCTCTACCATTCACCGCACCAATATGAAAATGTCTATAGTTCAAACATACTAATTCATGATCTGTGAAATCATGTCGATAATAATTTTAGCAAAAGCACATAAAGCTTCAATGTCAAAAGATCTATATGCATCTCTTGGATCTAGAGCAGCACTTAACTGTAATAGTTACATGACTCGCTCATTGAACCTTGTAGCAATCTCTTGCAGCTGAAAGTCTATGGTATCATTGAGCACATCAAAATGATAATTATGCTCCATAGGTATATTATCACGCCGCCGATTAGACCCATACTACACTTAACCCGTAGATGATAAGTGTAGTATGGGTTTAATTGTTAAGTGTAGTATGGGTCTTTGGTCTATATAAGATCCTTCATGTAATAGCTTTGATCCAAGAAATATATTCCAATTTATAAAGAAAACCTGAACCCGAATTCAAACCCAACCCGAGACAAACAAATCCGAATACGAACCTGAGAAAACCCGAATCCGAAACCCAAACGCGAATATGGTCGGGTCAGGTTCGGGTTGAAACCCGTCCCACCCAACTCGTTGCCATCCCTACTCTTGTTTTATAATTGAAACCATCTTTTTTTATCTTTTCAAGAACAGAACAAGCAGTATATATATTAAGAATGCTGCAAATAGACTCAAAATAAGAACTCCAATGACTACCACCAGCTCGTTTTAGAGTGCCAATTTGATTAACGCCTCTTCCAGTTTCAATTTCATCATTAGCTATCTTTCGTGCAACTTCTATAGCTTGACAAGCTTGTAACTAATCTGACGTTTGCAAGATACACCGACAGCATTGATAATAAAAGATAAATTTGTAAAAAACCCGTGAACAGGATGCACCTCCCTAGCAGCTACAACTACAACCAATTGTAATCTATGAGCCATACTACACATCAGGGCGGATTTATTGTTTGGCAGAGGCCTACCATGGCCCCCCTCAACCTCGTAGAGAGTAGGTATACCATTTTGCTATTTTACAAGGCATATATCATGATTAATAGGCCTAAATGGAGTAGGCCGAAGTCTGGGCCAACCCTCTCCCCGTGTGCTTCACAAGTTTAGGCTTGGATCACCAATTCGCCCAGCCTGTCTCTCGCTCGGTCTCTCTCTCGAATCTTTCGAGCGCCGAGGCCGAGCGCGCCGGCGATCGCCGTCCTTCCCCTGCTCGGCAGCCATAATTCTCCCGCCGCCCGTTCGGCCTCGACTGCTCTCTCTTTGGCAAGCGGCGATCTCTTTCTCTACGTTATGTGCCGTATATACATAGGTAATTTCATCATTAGCTATCTTTAATAAGTTATGTGCCGTATATACATAGGTAATTTAGCTGGATTACATTTGCGATTTTGCTTTACACTGTGATATTTATTTATGTATATAAAATAACGTGATGTTTGGAAAACAAAAACATTGCATTTGTTTTTTAATTTAAAAAAAAAAAAAGAAAAAAGTACTCATAGTGCCAATGATGGTGAAAATAATGAGTCCGAACCGGTTGTAGTCACATCTTACTCAAACTCCAAGGGTGGTAGATCCGAATTTTTCTTCCATAGAGCGTAATCCTAGTTTGCGCAAACCTATTTGGGAATATCCGATCGGCCAACGTGATGAGATAAGAAGGGCATATCTCAGATTCGCGCCGGTACCAAGAGAAACATCATCGTTGCTTTCAAGCTTCTTGGTATCGTGAGTTTTCTTGGCTTTAAGTATTCTCCTTCTAAAGATGCTGAAGTTAAAAATAAAAAAAAATTGTGTGTTTCTTCAACATATGGGTGTTGATCTACGTTCTCAGCACAACAATACAATAAAAAACTATGCTGCTTTGATGAACCAACCAAGCCATATTGATAACATGATGCAAAAATATTCTGAAAATGAGATTATGGAGAATCGCCTACGAGTTAAAACTTCAATAGATGTAGCTCGTTAGCTTTCATTTTAAGGATTGGCTTTTCGCGGCCACGACGAGAGCGTTACTTCAAACAATCGAGGCAACTTTCTTTAGTTGATTAAATGCATATCAACATATAACGATGATGTGGCAAATGCTCTTAAATGCTCTAGGAAATGCAAAGTACACATCCCTACCATTCAAAAGGAGATCTTAGATACGTTTGCAAATAAGGTGCGAAAATATATTACGGAAGAAATTGGGAATTCCAAAATTTGTATTATTGTTGATGAAGCAAATGATGAAGCAAAAAGAGAACAAATGGCACTTGTTTTAAGATTCGTTGACGTCAATGGCTTAATTCAAGAAAGATTTTTTTATCTGGCTCATGTTAGAGACACATCATCAGCCACTTTGTATTCTGCAATATGCACAATTCTTTCAACTCATCAGCTTGATATAAAAAACATTCGTAGACAAGGTTATAATGGGGCAAACACTTGTTCTCAATGAGAGCCCTGAAGTTTTCTATGTGCATTGTATTGCTCATATTTTACAACTGGCTCTAGTTGTAGCTGCTAGGGAGGTGCATCATGTTCACGAGTTTTTACAAATTTATCTTTTATTATTAATGCTATCGGTGCATCTTGCAAACGTCATGATGAGTTGCAAGCATGTCAAGCTAGAGAAGTTGCACGCGAGATAGCCAATGACGAAATTGAAACTAGAAGAGGCGTTAATTGGATTAGCACTCTAAAACGAGCCGGTGATACTCGTTGGAGTTCTCATTTTGAGTCTACTTGCAGCATTATTAATATGTACAATACTTGTTTTGTTCTCGAAAACATAAAAAAAAAATATGGCTCCAAGTATAAAACAAGAGGGGATGTGGTGCAGCATTAAAGAATGTTACATCTTTTGAATTTATTTTTATCTTGCATTTGATGAAAGATTATGGGTATTGCTAATGAGCTTTGTCAAGGCTTGCAATAGAAGTCTCAAGATATTATAAAAGCAATGCACTTTGTCAGGAGTATAATATTGCTTATTCAAGTTTTGAGAGATGATGGATGGGATTCCTTTTTAACTACCGTCATGCTCTTTTGCACTAATAATAAGATTTTAATCCCAGATTTACTGCTTCTCATTTCCGCACCAATCAGCATGATAATATCATTATGGAGCATTATTATCATTTGGATGTATGCAATGCCACCGTAAGACTTCCAGCTGCAAGAGATTGCTACAAGGTTCAACAAGTGAGTCATGGAACTCTTAAAGCTAAGTGTTGCTCTAGATCCAAGAGATGCATATATATCTTTTGACAGTGAAGCTTTATGTGCTCTTGCTAAAGATTATTATCCACATGATTTCACAGTTCATGAATTAGTGTGTTTGAACTATTAGTCGACACATTTTCATATTAGTACGGTGAATAGTAGACTTATTAGACTTGTCATCTGTTGCAGAGTTATGTCAACGATTAGCAGAAACAAAAGTGTGCAACAGCTATCCTCTGGTTGATAGATTGATTTGTCTCGTTTTAACTCTTCCTGTGTCTACTGCAACTAGTGAACGCACATTTTCAGCTGAAAATTGTGAAGACCAGGATGGCGCAACAAAATGGAAGATGAATTCTTGCCGACAGGTTGGTTCTTTACAAAGGAAAGAAATTATAGAAACATTCACTTTAGATTCAGTACTTGATTTTGTTTCTGAAAAAGAGCGCCGCTCACAATTTACTGTTAGATAAGCCTTATTTGTCTTTGAGCTTGTTATATATTTGAATAAGTTTTAAAATTTTTGTTTAATATATTTTGGCCCCACCGGTTCCAAATCCCGACTTCGGCACTAATGCACATTGTAAAGGTTTGGGGCTCTCATTGAGAATAAGTGCTTGCAATCCCCTCCATTCACCACGCATGTTCGTAGCCCCATTATAACCTTGTCCACGGATGTTTTTTATATCAAGCTAATGAGTTGAAAAAATTGAACATATCGCAGAATGCAAAGAGGCCAATAATGTGTCTCTAACATGAGCCAGATCAAAAAACTTCTCTTGAATTAAGCCATTGACGTCAACGAACTTTTAAATAAGTGCCATTTGTTCTCTTTTTGCTTCATCACTAGCTTCATCAACAATAATATAAAATTTGGAATCCCCGATTTCATTAATAATATATTTTCCTTTTGAATGGTTTGAGATGTGTACTTTGTATTTCCTGGAGCATTTTCAGGAATAACATTTGCCACATTATGGTTATAAGTTACTATGCATTTAATCAACTCAAAAAAATTGTCTCGATTGTTTGAAAAATAACGCTTTCGTTGTGGCTGCAAAAAGCCAATCCTTGAAATGAAAACCAATTAGCTACATCTATTGAAGTTTTAACTCGTAGGCGATTCTCCATAATCTCCTTTTAGAATATTTTTGCATCACCTTGTCAATATGACCTGGTTGGTTCATCAAAGCAGTATGATTTCTTATTGTATTATTGTGCTAAAAACGTAGATAAACTCCCATCTATTGAAGAAACGCACAATTCTTTCCACTTTTAATTTTTTTCCAATTATTGAAACCTACTGTAAATGCATTCCAACCACTTTGTATATTTGGTCGTTCAGCAAGTAGATAGCAATGTAAGCAATAGGCAGCATCTTTACGGCACATAACTTATTTATCTAGATTAAGTACTTACCAATTACACAACATATCGCATATAGCACATACATTATACATAATAATCCAAGAAAACATACATAATACAACTATACATTATATAAGGTAAGGACACACAATAATACAATCATACCTGCAAGCAGAGTGCCGTCACAGCGTCAGGAGCTTAGTGAGGATGCTGAGCTTGTCGGTGACAGCACGGCATAGGTCGCCGGCGGCGCAGCAGCACGGCCGCGGCTCGGAGTGAGTCGGGGAGAAATTGAGTGCGTCGCGAACAATAGACAGATCAGATCAGGGGGGTGGGGGCGGGGGCAACGCGCAGGGGTACCAGGGGACGACCGGACGGCGGCAGACGCGCAACCGGGACGAGGGACGAAATTACTCAATTAGGGTTGTGTAGAACGGGACTGGCCGCAGACCGCAGGCGGGAGAGAGATCACCGCTCGCGAGAGAGAGAGAGAGAGAGAGAGCAGGCCGAGTGATCAACGGCTGGACGGCAAACGGGAAGAAATTATGGTTACTGCTGCCGGACCGTGTAGGGGCCGCAAGGCGGTGAGGAAAGCCGGAGAGAGAGATCGCTGCTTGCCAAAGAGAGAGAATTCGATGCCAAACACGAGGCAGGGGAATTAGGGCTGCTGCGCAGGGGAAGGACGGCAATCGCCGGTACGCTCAGCCTTGGCGCTTGCGAGATTCGAAAGAGTGATCGAACAAGAGACAGGCAGGGCGAATCGGCGCTCCAAGCCTAAACGGGTGAAGTGCGCACGTGGAGAGAGAGAGGGGGGGTGGGGTGGCGGTCAAGTCGGGCCAAGAGCTGGGCCTAGTTCATTTAGGTCTATTAACCATGATATATGCCTTGTTAAAGTGCAAAGGGTATAACTACTCGCTACGGGGTCCGCATCTGCCACATGACAAACTATGAGTACATGTTTCCTAGTTGTCAAACTTTGTAACTTTGCGCCCAAAAATAGAAAGCATAGTTCTAAGCCAATAATGTATCGATGACAGACGTTTATGAAATTTATACAAAAAAAAAAAAAAAAAAAAAAAAAAAAAATTTCTGAGGCACTAAAGCCAAGGCACCGATTGTATGAAATTTTCTAGATTGTATGAACGAGTTACTTCAAGAAACCTATTGCGTTCTATTCTGGCAAGGGGCAAGAGGAAGTGTAGAATAAGTTTGAATTTGCATGGAGTAAGGGAATTCATGCACATTTCACAGACTTATTCTCGTTATTCCATAAACAAAAACACAAGCTTTATCAGGGCTTCATACCCGGATATAATAAATTCCCAAGGGCAGACCAAGGGAGGGAGAGACTGATGAAGATATAAATTCTCAATAGAGCTAGAAATCATATGGCATATCAACATGGTAAGCTTCCATTCAATGGCATAGATCAGAATTCCGATGGCAAAAGTCTAGGAATTTATAGTAAGCAACCAGAATAGAAAGTACTGAAGTATTTTTTCATAAACGCAGTAGTAAACCATGCAATAGATAATCTGCATGTACTGGAGTTTGTATTTTACTGCAGTTACCTGCTGCAACTCCAGAAGCTTTCTCTCAATTTCTTTTACAGTGTCATGGCGCTCCTGGATTTCAGCAAGCGTGTCCATGACCTACAAGCAACAGAAGTAATGTCTTCATTAATTCAATAAAAATAAAAGCTAAACCTCGAACGAATAAGCTTCCTCGTCATTAAAGAAACCATTTTCAGCCAAAGAACAATGATTACAGATACAGATGTAGAAAATTCAAAAAATGATGACAGACAGACAAACCTGGCCACGCCCCTGCTCTTGAATTGCTTTCTGAAAGATTTTCTCACTGTTTCCAGTCTCTATTAATCTGTCAATAGTCTGCAAAGCCAATATTGGTAAAATATTCAAAGAAAATAATAAAGGAGCGGCGTACTGTCTTCTAATAACTGTTAACTCACCTCTTCATCAGCATGGTTGCCCGTTACTATAATGCAACAAAACAAAACAAAATCAGCAAGCTGTATAACATGAAGGGTACTTAGAGAAGCAGACATTTAGTATATTGGGAAAAGATAAGACCTGTAAACACCCTTCTCTCAACGACTTCTCGATACTCCCGTTGAATCGCCTCCCTTAAATTCTGCAGGAAAAAATAAACAAAAAATATCAATCAGAAAGCAAGGTCTTCCTATCCAAAATATGACGCAAAATGTTCACAAGTCCTTTATCAGAGACGATTGTATCCAGATACAAATTAGTTACACTCGCTGTCATTCTTCTGTGCTATTCAGAGAATGCTACGAACCATTTCAAAAACATTATATCATCTTAATACCTTTCTTCCTGAATTCTACACTTTGCTAAACAAAATCAGCAATCTGTAGAAATGAAAATAGATGACTACATAACTATGCTTCTAAATGAAGTTTCTGCATACTAGAAGAAGTGAAATCTACAAGTACATAGTCTTCTTCTAAATGAGGTTTTGATTTAATATCTAAATGAATGTTCAACTTCCTGATAATATGTTGTTGACAGGGAGCTTAATGGTATGCGTCGCATCTTCTCTTGAATACCGATGTAATGACATGTGAGTATCATAAACGCTGGTAAATTTTTGAACTGACATGAAATACTTCAATATCTATAAAAGAAACAATGCTTTTTTTCATTGTAATTGTATTGAACCCACAACTTCCAATTTCTACGCAAACATTAGTAAAGATATTGGACAAGGTAATACCCGCCGTAAATGCTCATGCATTGCCACATCAAGAGCCAGTCCTGAACTAACCAGCCCATTACAGGTGCTTTACAAGTTACAACTCCATCAAGAGGAGGTCAGCTCTATGCTAACATATTGAGAGAATGTTAAACTAAAACGTAAGCAATTCAGATTGAGGAATCCACCTGGAACTCAAACATACGGTCCTTCAACTTCTTCTTCAAGGCCCTATAGTATCATAGGAAGCATTCAATGTGATTACCAATCAGTTGAAGTTGGACTGCTCATATTTAATAGACCACTTACACTGTTTGGGCAGTTCTTGTTCGATCTACACTGGTGCCTTTTCCACATCCGGGCTTCTGTCTGTTCACCAAATTCTACGTCAAAGGTAAACATAATTTATTAAACCATCTTAAGTGAAGACCAACTACAAGAAAATTGAAAAAAAAATATTTAAATCTAGATTTTCAGAGAAGTGTATATTATACAACTTTTTCAAGCCCAAAGGAAAAAAAGAATAAATAAATAAATGAACTATCATCTTAGGAGACCACAAGGACCCTGACACTACATTACAATCAGTCAATCCAAACGATTTTAATCTGGAAAACTATTCAGTTGGTACTTTTGGACTTTACCGAACTTCTAGAGTGGCAAGTGGCTCTAAAAGAGAACCGCTATAGAAAACATTTAAATTTTGATAGATCAGGAAGGTTGAGAATTTGATGTAATATGAATCTAGTCTACCAGAACTATAGCTGAAATAGACAGAAATACGGAAACTTTAGTTGTAAAAAAATACATAAGAATAGCATGTAATTGAGATAATTTCCGGCCTATATATGGTTTCAATTACGAATTTACCATGCAGAAATTACCAAAAAAAAGAAACTCCGGCAAAATAGTATCTATCCAATAATAGATTGATATTTTTCTAGATCTTTTAGCATTGCTTACAAATGCAAAAGCTATTATCTGGGACAAACCGACGTAGGAATACCACCATAATTTCCATCCACCATGGAGAAGCTGGTGTTGAACCTCAAACCAGTGCCCACCCACAAAGTGATATAGTTGGCAAATACATGAGAATATTAAGGGGAAAGAAGCTTTTCAGCGGGAAAAATCTGTCTTAAATTTTTCTTCAAATGGTAGACTCTGGATAAAAACATTATGCAGCTCCTACAACTGCTTCAAAAAGAACATAAAAGCAAGGTTTTCAGTGCCGTGCCGAGCCTAGTTTCGGTAAATCTCAAACTCAAGACGTGAAGAAGCGTGCCAATCATACGGTGCCGACCATGCCGATGCGTACAATTTTGTATTTTTAAAATATTTTTATAAATTATAAAAAGTAATAAAAAAGAAAAATAAAAACCCATTAAAAATTTTATAAAAATTTAAAAAAAGGGTCGCGCGCAGGCGCGTGCAACGAGTTAGGTCCATGCAGTGCGACCTAACTCGCGCACGATGCAACCTAAACGACATGTTGCTGCATGTGACGCGACCTAACAGGTCAGGTCGTTTAATATAAGAGTATTGTTCATCTTCCTCGCGCGAGGAAGATGAACAATTTAAAAAAAAAAAAAAATAAGACGTCATGCCAGCCGGCTAAGCACCAGCTCCTTGCATAAGAGATAATAAGAAAATGGAACAACAAAAAGAATCTAATATTTAGTACTTTCACACAAACAAACTGTCTTATAAGAGAATGTGGTAGAAGCAGAACATTTATGGATATCGATGTTCAAGACTATAACAGTTGTAACCTCTTTCGCATGTATTCAACATAACATCAGAGGGTCAAAAGGTCGCTTACATCCTTGTCAAGTTCCTCAAGTTTTGATTTTGCAACAAGTGCAACCTTTTGTGCTTCATCAATATCTTTCTCCATACGCTGCTTGATTGCTGCAAACAGAAAGATGTCAGTCATTGCAACACACAACTCAAGAGGCATATAGAACATACTAGCTTCGATGTAACTTAGCTCATTGATTCTTTCTTTTTTTTCTCTTTTTATTTTTTTGGCATGTAGAGACCTCCTAATAGTTGAGATTGCTACCGATAAAGTGGAGTTAATTTCTAATCCTTTTAACTCGTTACCTATTCAGCTTCCAATGCCCTCTTGCTTATCATTTATGACATCAGTCTTGCTCCTCAAAGAGATGCCTCCATTGTCATGTAATTCAGTTATAATATCATTTCTTAATTAAAGTAGAACATTGCACAAGAAATGATGAACCCTAATCCCTATCCCTTCAAACAACAACAATAACAATAAAGACCTATTCCCATTAGGTACGGTCTATTACATAGATACTTGTACACCAATGTGCACTATTTAGAGCCTAACCATATTTCTTGCAACAACAATAATAACAAAGACTAACCCCTGCTTCATCAAAAAATGCACAGAGAGAGAGAGAGAGGGGACATGAGAACGACAATCAATTAAATCTTGTTTAGTACTCAGCCACCCAAGTCCAACCCCTTTACAAAAGAGACAAACAAAAAACTTTAAAAGATGTAGGCAAAGTTGCAAAATATTTTAACCGCGTTCACAAATAACTAAAGTAACAACAATTGACGTATTATTTAAAATATTAAACTCATGATGGAAGAAAAAATCATTCAAAAAATGTTGTACATGTTAAGATGTTAGAACACGTGTACTTTACCTTTCATAGTAGCTGCCTTGGTAACTGCCTTTGTTTCCTCATTTGATTCCTGCATATATGGTTTACAACTTAGAGAAAGTACACGACATATTAGATGAGCCAAAAAATGTAGTTGTTTCTGTACCCATGGACAACATGTGAACTGAACATATTAGGGTCTGGGACACAGTAATGTGAAGTAGTTGCACTCAATGTTATATGGGCATAAAAGTTTTGCTCGCTGACATAAATTTGATACCAGCCCCCTCTACCCTTAGACTAGGCAATACTAATTTGGTTGCTTCACTAGGGCCATATTTAGACGACTTCAGTAGGATCTGGCAAAAGGAACTGCAATAACATCTGCTAGCAATTGTTAATACTTCAAAGGGTTACAAACTGAGATCTATATGCCAGATCTCAAGAACTAACGGTTAAACACATCAACTGAGAAGAAAAAATAGAACAAACTAACTTCATTTTCCTTATCTTTCTTAACAATATCAAGAATATAACCGGAAGATACATGCATCTATAATAGTTATGCATCAATAAATGAAGTAGAGTGGTTTCTGTATTTCCAACTTCCAGACAGCCACTTAGATGGTCAATGTAAGAGCATAACCAGTACTTGGTACAATCTTGTATTTTAACTTAACCAAACGGCATCATATCACTTTATTCATATCGAAATTCACATATATAATAGGTTTCGTAAAAACTGGAAATCAAAGCGCGAGCACTCACGTGCATCTATTTATTAGCTTTTTATAAAGGGCCTCCACATAGTAAATCTTGGACTTATTAACCAAAAGTAGGACTTTACATCAACATAAATATGATAATCTTAACATAAATAAGTTTGCACGAATTGATCCATGGAACTAAATGCACCTAACAGTTTTACTTTCAATGTTTCTAAAAAAAGGAAAGCTTTTAAATGGAGGAAACACATCATTATAAGAGTCTTCATGTACAACTCTGCCACAAGAAACATGCTTCCAAATAGGAGGTTAAAAACCATACAACACTAACCAAAAAAACTCATGAATGTGTCATACAAATAATGTTACCTGAAGCTTTTGAGATATCTTTGAAAGCTTCTCAATTTGTTTTTCGATATTCCGAACCTGCACAATGACAAAGATGCAATTAAATTAAGGTGGAAAATATTGATACGAAACAAGAAATCTATACTAAACAAGCCCATATATCTATGAACAGCACAGATACCTTTTCTAAGAAACCTTCAAGACCCAGATCAGCTGAATCCATTGAGGGTTGTGTTCCTAATTCAATGTCTGAATCTCTTGGATCTTGCCCTCGAGCAAGTTCAAAGGAATCCTGTGAAATAGCAGTACGGATGGTAAATTCTTTACCCCTAAAAAAAAAAAGAAGAATAGAAACAACAACGCAAACAATTTTAAAATTTTAAAATATGGATAGCATAAACATGAAGTAAGATCAACCAACCAGCTTCACAACGTACCTTTTTTCTAACAACTAAGCACTTCACAATATAATTCCCTGACTATTACCCCAAAATGGTACAAAATAACGCCACTACAAGACTCTTAAACTCAGATCTACGACATCAAAATCAACCGCAGTTTGATCGCATCGATCTGAATCCCATCCATCCGTTGTTGGAATTCGAAACCGCGATATAAATCGGTGAATAACTTCAAATTGACATAAAGAACAGATCTAGAGATTACCGAGAGTAGATTATTCATCTTGCTCGCTGATTCGCCTGTACCCCGAGAGATTTTTCAGATCTCTTCTTCGCAGAGTTCGCTGGACCGCGCAACTCGATCGCGAGTCAGAGCTCAGCCGAACCGAGAGTTCTCTGCAACATGGTGAAAGATTTATTGTTGGGAGAATCACTGAGGTGGCTTAATGAGGACACATCCTGTACGTTGACTGTCGGACCACGCTTAGCAAGACGAAGGTTATTATAACACGAATCTCGATGCACGGTATCGGAAGATCTGACGACCTGGATGGGTCCTGCTAAAGACTAGAGAAGATCTGAAGCGGGGATGCACCACCGTCACGGTTCAACACAGGAGAACACAGTGGGGGCGCACAACGGTCGGTACTTGTCTTTAATAAATAAAAAAAAAACAGAAAATTATTCGTTGATAGGAGGGCAAATTCCAAATCAGCCCCCGTTTTTTTTTTTTACCAAATCAGCCCCTGAAAATCCGTTTTCAGGGGCTGATTTGCGCACAACGGTCGGTACTTGTCTTTAATAAATAAAAAAAAATAGAAAATTATTCGTTGATAGGAGGGCAAATCCCAAATCAGCCCCCGTTTTTTTTTATACCAAATCAGTCCCTGAAAACGTTTTCAGGACTGATTTAGTATGAAATCAGCTCCTGAAAATGCGTTTTCAGGGGCTGAATCGGCCGACCCCAAAAAGGGGGGCTGATTTGGGATTTCCCGTTGATAGGATCATGATTAGCATGACAAGGGCGACAGAGTTGATGAACATAGGAGCTGTTGGATTTAATGGAGTTAAGAATCGGAGTTTTAAACGCAATATTCAGAAGTATCGAGAGTTTTATTTTTTTAATTTTATAATATAATATGTCTGTTTGGTTATATACAGTTCAAACTACTGAAATTGAAAAATTACTGTTTAATTTAATGTAGGTAAGTCTTGCAGTTCTAAATATGACGTTTGGTTTGATGTAATTATGTGGATGTAGTTACCTGCGGTAAACTTACCTTCCAAATTTATTTTTTTAATTTTATTTTTTGTTTATGTAATATTATAAAATTCTTAAGCTATGTAATATTATTAAAATAGTAATATTAAATTTTTAAAGTTTGCAAATTTGTATTGAAAGAAAAACTTATATTATTTACAATGTTATAAAGTACACGTGTTCTAACATCTTAGCATGTACAACATCTTAACATTTTTTGAATGATTTTTTTGTTCCATCATGAGTTTAATATTTTTTTTTTTTTCGGAGGAAGAGTTTAATATTTTAAATAAAACGTCAATTGTTGTTACTTTAGTTTTTTGTGAACACAGTTAAAATATTTTGCAACTTCGCCTACATCTTTTAAAGTTTTTTGTTTGTCTCTTTTGTAAAGGGGTTGGACTTGAATACTAAACATGATTTTATTGATTGTCGTTCTCATGTCCTCTCTCTCTCTCTCTGTGTGCATTTTTTGATGAAGCAGAATTAGTCTTTGTTATTATTGTTGTTTCGAGAAATATGGTTAGGCTCTAAATAGTGCACATTGGTGTACAAATATCTATGTAATAGACGGTACGTAGTGGGAATAGGTCTTTATTGTTATTGTTGTTGTTTGAAGGGATAGGGGTTAGGACTCATCATTTCTTGTGCAATGTACTACTTTAATCAAGAAATGATATTATAAGGGGCTATGCCGTTTCAGCCCCTTCTCACCAATAAAAATGCACATCAGCCCCTAAATATTTTCTCCTACCAAATCAGCCCCTAGTTTCATAGGTAAGTATTTATTTTGGTTTATTTTATTTTGAAAATCTTAAATGACATAAATACCCTTGTTACTTCACTAAACCCTGTGCCTTCCCTGTTATCTCCATCTCCTCATTTCGCGTGCTCTTCTCCCATCCATGGCTCCCTCTTTTCCTTCACTATCTTTCCTTCTATTTCCTGCTCTCTCTTTCTAATTTTTGCCTTGTCTATGTCTCTGTTTCCTGCTCCCTCTCTCTTTCTTTCACCAAAACGAAAACAAAATCAATAATTATGAACCAAATAGCAAAATTATTGCCAATGTTTCATTTGGTATGGAGCAACATATTTGATTTCACCGGAAGCAGCTCTCTTTCTAACTTGCTTGATCAAGTACATGCTAGGTGGGCGGAATTGGTAAAAGAGAATACTACATTGAAATATATTAGTCAGACATTGCCGGCGACTTAATCATTTTAAGCACTGATATAGATGTGAAAAAATCCATTATATGCATCAACTACTTGGCATTCCAAATGGAAAACTGGAGGTGACTATATCGATGCATCCTTCTCCAACATCTAGTGAGCTGGTGGCAACAGAACAAGCTCATATTTTCAATGCTAATAAAGCTACAAGGTAAATTTTGCAATCTCTTAAATGATTTGCTTAGTTCCGTAACACTTGGAATAGTGTAGTGACACCTTCTTTAGTTATTTAGTGATGCAAAACAAATATCTGATTACATACCTTTATCAGCTGCAATACATATGGTAGACCACTAATTTAGTGATGTACAATGATCCTAAATTATGTTAGTAGCTATAATAATTGTAGCGGAGTACCACTGTAATATGCAACACAATTATTTTAATTGAACAACATCATTAGTTTAACATGCAACACTATTTGATGCATGTACTCGTCGAAGCAGCGGTTCTGGACTGGATGAGATAAGCTCAGATTCCTGCTATGCCCCCTAAGCGAGTTCATGGTTGAGGAATCAGATGGCATAGACTATCCGAAAAATATAATTGATGCATGGCAAGGATGCATTCGTGGTGTTGGTCAAAGATTTGAGAATGCTCAGCATTTCCGTGAAACAATATGCAAATATTGCATTAGTCACTTGCGTGACTTCAGATATATAAAGAATGAGCCAAAGCGCATCACTATAGCTTGTGTTAGCGATGATTGCAATTGGCGTGTACATGTTTCAGAGTCTAGGGTGGATCAGACAATTGCAATCCGGACAGCAAATCTAGTCCACACATGCGTTATCAAATTAGATGCAAATAAGCATAAGAAGGCCTCACAGTGTTGGATCGCAATGCTAATTAAAGAGAAGTTACGTGACACTCCACTTCTTAGGCCAAGCGATATTGTTAAGGAATTATTACGGGTGTACAAAGTGTCCATTCCTTATCACAAAGCTTGGCGCAGTAAGGAGGTTGCTATGCAGGAGATACATGGTACAGATGCTATGTCTTACGACTCCTTAAGGTGGTATTGTGAAGCCATCAAGCGCAACAACCCAGGCAGCATTGCCGAATTAGAGGTTTCACAACCGGATAATCGATTTAAACGACTCTTCTTAGCTTTTGATGCATGCTTACAAGGCTTCCGCCGAGGATGCAGGCCCCTTCTCTTTATTGACGGGACTTTCATAAAGAACAAGTACAAGGGGATACTATGCTCTGCGACAACTCTGGATGCCAATAATCAGCTCTTTGTAGTGGCACTGGGCGTGGTTGATGCAGAAAATGATGACAACTGGAGATGGTTCTTTATGTTGCTCAGGTCATGCCTCTATCGTGATAGGACTTATGTTATAATGTCAGATCGTCAATCCGGTATTAAAAAGGCTGTTGCTGCGTGCTTTCCAGATAGTTATCATCTTCATTGTCTACGTCATCTTTTAGATAATTTTAAGACTGAGGTAACAAAATCTCTGTAACTAGTACATATCAATGCTATGCATAGTGTTGTAATTGAAAATGGGTTCTTCTTTGAAACTGCAGGTTTTGAGGCACTTTCCAAGGGAGAGGAACAATGATTGGATTAATAAATTTAATCTTGCTGCAAAGACTGTCAATAGAAATGAGTTTATCAAGATATGGTCAGAGATAAATGGTGTTTTAAGAAATGAAAAGACAAAGGGCTTTTTTGACAATGCGGGACCTATTCATTGGGCCAATTCAGTCCACCAAGGACCGAGGTGGGGACAGATGACAAAATTTTCCATCACCTCATTCTTATCTTCATTCTCCTTAGGATTACCAACAGAATTGTTATCATCATTATCAACATTACTTTTGTGCTTATTGCAATCAAAGTCGGCCTGACCACGATCACCATCAACAGTACCATCATCATTGTCATCTTGCCTATTGCAATCCAATCCCTCTTGTCATCATCACCACCGCCATCACCATGATCACCATTCCCATCCTCCTTATTATCCCCATCCCTGTCTTGGAACCTTCAGACCCCTCCACAACATCGTCATCCAAATCCTCCTTAGACATCTTTGCAGAACTATCTTGCTTCGCAGAATCATCATCAGAATCCTCCTCAGAACTATCCTCGGCAGTTTCTTTAGAATTCTTTGCTAACAGTTTTCTCTCTAGTTTTTTCAATCTCTTGTTCTGCTTTTGCACAATAACCAGGACATCTTTCATCATCTCATGCAGCCCCATAATCATTTTCTTCAAATTCTGTATATAAAGAGAGAACAACATGTCATAAGCAACGGAATATCAAACAATTCTTAGTAAATTTAAAATATGAATACCTTAGTACTTCTTGGTCTTCCATCGTAGAGTTTTTCCGACTCATCCACCTCCAACTCACGTATCTCTCTGGCAGTGTAATACATGCGCAACTCTACTTCATGTGCCGTGAGTTGTTGTAGTCTATTGTCTGCATGTTGTTGAGTCTTTGGAAAGTTTGCTCCTTTCCACTTAAATAGCCGTGGATAACCGGAGGGATTCTTAGCTGCTACTAAATTGTGTACATGCTCGAAAAGCCACACCTACATACACCATGTAATGAAAGATTATGGTCTTTACAATGCTCTATCGCATATTAAACTATTAAAATAGAAAGTAAAATCACTTACTAATAAAGCTATAGAACAACCCTCAATATAGCCTGGTTTACCCTCTGTACGCTCAGCAGCAATTTTGGCTTTGGCTAAATGGCTCATCATATAATCATAAGCTGCTTTACCCCAATCATACACCTCAAGCTCGTCGAGGTTGTCCACATATACAAAGATCTTTTTGGGCGCGCGAAAATTTTGGGTAGGAAATAGCAAAGCAGAGAATATCAACAAAGCAAATAACTTCTCAAAGTTCTCGATCGATTTTTTATCCCTCTTCTTGGCAAAATGAAGAAGCTTTTTTTCAATGGATGTACGAGTAGCTGCACGAATTGATCCTTGCCACATATCGTTAAGAAATTTGGATTTGGACTTAATTCCGTGAAGCATCACATTTTTTCCTCCACATCTTAGCCCAAGTATAACAGACATTTCTTGAGGTTGAAACTTAATCAATGTACCACCAATTTCAATACCACCATTTTCAACATTCCAACTACGTAATATGCTTACCAAGAAGTGGCTGCTGCTTGGGATATTAGAATTTTCGAGACAATGATAGAATGGACTCCTTCTCAAAACTTTGTGATGCACTTCTGACATTATATTTTTCAACCCCACTTTCTCTTTTTGCTTTTTCCTTGAAGGTGCCCCATTAAACACTTCATACAAATACTTGGGGGAGCATCTAGTTAGAATCTGGTTGCTATTTACCACCATTTCTTTTGGGTTCATGTCATCTTTTTTAACTTTTTTTTGACGTTGATTTCCTTTTCTTTGAACTAGATGGACAAGATTCATCGAGTTTTCTTCTCTTTGCAGGAGGAACGACACTGCTATTCTTGATGGGCCTCTTTCCCATTTCTAATCTGAAACTAAGAAAAATGGAAGAATTTAAATGAAGTTAGAGACAACCGTGTTGCTGAAAAAGACAGTTACTGGATGGAGGTACTGGTTTGAGTCTGTGTATACCAACAACACTCCAATTATTCACAACATTCTACTTTGGAGAGCATGAGAAAATTAAAACGAAATAAACTAGAATAATTGTAAACAAAGTCGTTGCGAGGAGACTTCCAATATGTACAAATCAAGATAATAAGTACAAAGGAAAAGAAAATAATGCACTATGCAAAACATCAGCACAATAAAATTTTGGATGCCGAAGGGGCTAATCGCGGCGAGTGGAGGGGTAGTCGAAGTACAGCGAGTGAGGAGGGAGAAGGTGATCGTGGCGGCGGCGAGCCGGCTAGTGGGGATGAGTCGCCGAGTAAAATAGGTATAATCAAGTCATTAATAACTTCTACGAGAAGGCGTGCAAGCCGATCAGCATGCACGGCAGGAGGGGGAAGGAGGGGAATTTTGTCGATCGAGATCGGAGGCGCAAACGAGCAGCCGACGCGGCAGAGGGGGTGAGGTAAATTGTAAAAATGATGGAAAAAAATCGAGAAAATCAAGCAGCCTGCGCGGCGGCGGGGTGAGGTAAATTACAGATCGGAGGTGCAAACCGAGCAGCCGGCGCGGCGGAGGGGTGAGGTAAATTACATATCGCAGGCAAGTGAAATCCATGACGAGGTAAATTAGGGTGAGGTAAATCAGTAGGAGTGAAATTTTTGGGTAAAAGGTGAAGAATGGCAGACCTGTTTTAAATATTTAGAAACAAGACGGTCAATTACATAAGAAGGGCAAAACGCGTTTTCTAAACAGTGAAGAAGGGGCTGGTATGGCATCTGACAAAACCGAAGGGTTAATATGTAATGGAAATACAAAATGGGGGGCTGATCTGTATTTTCCCCATATTATAACTGAATTACATGACATGGATGTAAGCGACCTTTTGACCGCTGATGTTATGTTGAATACATGCGAAAGAGGTTACAACTGTTATGTATTTCTTTATATTATTTGATTATTTATCTTAAACTAAAGAAATATTAACTAAAAAATCGCGTACAATTTTTTTGTAATAAAAATTTATAGTAAATATTAGTTTCAATTATTTGAACTTTTTTTTTTTCAAATAGAGGGAGTGTCCTTTAAATCTTTGTAAGTCTGGTGTGCCAATAGCACTTATATTAGAATTGATCAAATTGAAAACCTATGGCGGAGTAGAGATAAAGTACATGTCATTCGAATGGGCCAACTCAATATTTGAACTTTTTTGAGCTGGCCCATCAATCGTTTTTGTTTAGGGTAATCATTTGGATCAACATGGACCAACTCGAACTTTAACAATAATAATACAAAATTTGTCGCAAAAAAAAACCGACAAAGGGATGCCACCCTTTTTAGGTCCCCATCTTATCCCTCTTTTCCGTCGCAAATCACACCCAAAAAGCGGTCATTTTCATCATTTCGTTTAATTTACAAAGGAGAGATCTAAACTTTCGTTTCATAAAATTACCCACCAACTGGGCATTTGATAATTTCTCTCTCGACTCCTTGAAGTTCCCTCGATTCCTCGAAGTTCTCCATTGGCTGGCTTCTTAAGAAAATTGCTATTCAACCCCCTCAAACTCGTATTCTTGCTAATCAGCCCCCAAATTTTCGTTATTACTAATCATTTGGATCAACATGGACCAACTCGAACTTTAACAATAATAATACAAATTTGTCGCAAAAAAAAACCGACAAAGGGATGCCACCCTTTTTAGGTCCCCATCTTATCCCCTCTTTTCCGTCGCAAATCACACCCAAAAAGCGGTCATTTTCATCATTTCGTTTAATTTACAAAGGAGAGATCTAAACTTTCGTTTCATAAAATTACCCACCAACTGGGCATTTGATAATTTCTCTCTCGACTCCTTGAAGTTCCCTCGATTCCTCGAAGTTCTCCATATTGGCTGGCTTCTTAAGAAAATTGCTATTCAACCCCCTCAAACTCGTATTCTTGCTAATCAGCCCCCAAATTTTCGTTATTACTAATCATTTGGATCAACATGGACCAACTCGAACTTTAACAATAATAATACAAAATTTGTCGCAAAAAAAAACCGACAAAGGGATGCCACCCTTTTTAGGTCCCCATCTTATCCCTCTTTTCCGTCGCAAATCACACCCAAAAAGCGGTCATTTTCATCATTTCGTTTAATTTACAAAGGAGAGATCTAAACTTTCGTTTCATAAAATTACCCCACCAACTGGGCATTTGATAATTTCTCTCTCGACTCCTTGAAGTTCCCTCGATTCCTCGAAGTTCTCCATATTGGCTGGCTTCTTAAGAAAATTGCTATTCAACCCCCTCAAACTCGTATTCTTGCTAATCAGCCCCAAATTTTTCGTTATTACTAATCATTTGGATCAACATGGACCAACTCGAACTTTAACAATAATAATACAAAATTTGTCGCAAAAAAAAACCGACAAAGGGATGCCACCCTTTTTAGGTCCCCATCTTATCCCTCTTTTCCGTCGCAAATCACACCCAAAAAGCGGTCATTTTCATCATTTCGTTTAATTTACAAAGGAGAGATCTAAACTTTCGTTTCATAAAATTACCCACCAACTGGGCGTTTGATAATTTCTCTCTCGACTCCTTGAAGTTCCCTCGATTTCCTCGAAGTTCTCCATATTAGCTGGCTTCTTAAGAAAATTGCTATTCAACCCCCTCAAACTCGTATTCTTGCTAATCAGCCCCCAAATTTTCGTTATTACTGATCATTCCATTAGGAAAATTTATCCCACAAAAAAAAAATCATTCATGCTTTACACAATATCGATTTTAATTATCTTTTTTAGTGTTATTTTTAACACACTAAAATAAATACTTAGAAATATTTTTTAAAAAAATTTTAACATAAAAATTATAAATTTTATAAAACAATTTCATGTTAAAAATTTTCGAAAAAATATTTTGTAAATATTTTTTTCGTGGTTTTCAAAACATCATTTAAGAACTAATTTTAAATGCTATTTTTAACACCCAAAATAATTAGTTAGAAAAATATTTTGAAAATTTAAAATGAAAGTTGTAGATTTTTTTGTGTTGAAAATCTTGATAAGATTTATAATCTTATTTTAAAATTTTGTGCAAGAAAAATTATTTCTAACTATTTATTTTAGGATATTAAAAATAATACGTAAATATAATATTTAAATATTATAGTAGGATATTCTGCTAGTATTTTCGTGTAAAAAAAATCCAAACAGTAATTTAGGCTTAATTAAAAGAATCTTTGGAGAAAGCTGATTAGAAAAAAATATTTACAGAAGGGACCTTAGTTGAGTTATTTATTTTCCTTCTTTCTTGTTCCAGGGACGACTGAGCTTTCTTCATCCGATTGCGCCGCGTCCGGATTCCGATCAAACATGGTGGGTCCAGCCAAGGTCAGAGATTGGCAGCATATGAAGATTTCTCCAGTTGTTCGAGAAGCACTATTGAATGGTGATCCAGTTGTTGCGCTAGAATCTACAATTATTTCTCATGGTGAGAATGCTGCAACTCAATTACTATATTTTTTTAATGAGGTTTCTTGCTCATTTAGAATAGATTGGTAGTCTATTCTCATAAAAAAAAAGAAAAAGAAAAAGAAAAAGAAAGGAAAAGATTAGATTGGTAGGCAACGTAATAAAATAAGACATGTTGACGCGCCAGTTACAAGGTGTGAGATGTTAGATATCAGAAAGAGGTAAGGGAATATCCAAGAAACGTCTGGTAGTAACTCTGAGAAATATGATCTCGTTTCACTTGATCTTGCTGTTGTTGTAAAGTTCTCCATTTACTATAGTTAAAAGCAAAGAAAAAGATTAGATTGGTACTCAACGTAATAAGATAAGACATGTTGACGCACCAGTTGCAAGGTGTGAGATGTTGGATATCAGAAAGAGGTAGGGGAATATCCAAGAAACGTTTGGTAGTAACTCTGAGAAATATGATCTCGTTTCACTTGATCTTGCTTGTGTAATTTAACATTTGCTATAGTTTTGGGTAATTGAACATGTTTTTGTTCAAGCTTTTATTAGTGAAAATTTGCTTGCGTGTTTCTTGATCATAAACGTGTAAATATGGCCGTAAGGAATTACGGTCTTGATCTCGGGCTGCTAATTAGCATGTGGGAATTTTGCTATTATGTTACGTCTTCAAACCAAACATGCTGGCAGTATATGCTTTGCAAGGAGTATTATCCATTACTGTTTGTTATCAAGTATATCAAACTTGATATTGTAACTCCACTCACTCCAATGCAGTTGCTTTTACTAATGTAGTTATGTTAGACGAAATTCCAACTTTCATCTTACATTTGGATACTTCTCTGCACAATTAACATCTCTAGAGGCAATTGGAGGAATTTTACAAGAAAAAAATAATTCTCATAAAATATGTTTTTTTTATTGGTTGCTTATGTTTTCTGCAGTGGTTCAAAGATACTGATAAGATTCTTCCCTTTTTTTTATAGTTCAACATATTCATTGTTGCATGAGCAATTGTGATGTAATTGATATATCTATAAGGATGAAAAGCAAAAATCTCATTTTCTTGAAGATTGCATATATAGTCAAGCCCTCAAAATTTGATTGCTTTTGACTTTGCCCTTGACTTTAGAATTTGAAGAAACGTTTAATCTTATGAATGAGCAGAGGATTTTTATGGTAAGTGTTTCTATGACCTCAACCATCTTATTTCCTGTTGCAGAAACATTAACTATTGTATATTACTACTTCTAGGACCACTGTACCACAAAATCTGTTATTCCATTATTGTTAACTTCGCCCTTGAATTCTGAATTAATGTACTCTTGTTTATCATAGTGAGGTTATGATTAAGACATTTTCCCAGGTCCGGACCGGACAAAAGACCGGACTTGGAGCTTTTGTAGACCGTGGCCCGGGCTAAAATGTTACTGGTCCAGACCAGACCAGTTCGGAAATTGTGTGGACCAAACCGGACCGGAACGGTTGGACCGTTTGGCTGCCTTTTTGGTTTTTTTCTTAGAAGCAATCAGCAACATACAATCCATACAAACTTCACAAATCAATCAAGAATCATCAACAGAAAGCATACAAACTTGACAAAAATACCAAAATACACACGTCTAAACATATAAAAAACAGTTATTAACATAAAAAATTAACCGCAGGCTCGTACCCATTTACCAGGTTCATATAAAAAATCAACTACAAGCATCAAAAGATTAAACAAAAAAAAAGATAAACAGATTAATAGTAATACCGGAGTTCAGGCCGCGGAGTAGATGAAATCTTATAAATGGAGATCGAGAGATGAGATCTTGCCGGTGCAGATAAGGAGCGGAGCCGTGGAGCGCTAAAGGGAGTTGGAAAAAGGAGAGGGGTGAGGCTGTGAGGGTGATTGATCTAACGGGAAGACTGGTGTGAGTAGCGACAAAAAAAAACAAGGGTTATCAATTTCATAGGTTATTGATCTTTTGAATAGTGATTGATTAGGGAGGCCTGGAGAAGGGGCATCAATATGGAACATGGGTTATGACTCTTATGGGCTATCCCGGAATGGCGTGATCTGCCCTATTAGGCTAAGAAACCGGTCCTTGGTCCGGTCCACGGTTTTACCCATTTTGGACCGGACCAGTATACAGCTACGAAAGAGATCGCAGACCAGCCCGAAAATTTAGCGGTTTGGACCGAACTAATTGGTCCGGACTGGTATATGAGCACCCCTACATATCACTGTAGGAATTTTAGTTGTCTATATCGGTAGACTATCCTTCTCTTAGTGATCGCAATCAAAGTACTTTGCTAATTCAACAAAAAATATTGATTTTACTAAGATCATTTAACGGGGCTTACTTTTTTAGTGTTGCCCTCGTTAGGATCGTACGAAATGAAAGTCAAGTTGCTGCTTCTCAGGCTTTGTGTTATAGCGATTTTTTAAGATATGGCCACAAAATATGTTTGCAAGTGCTTTTTGATTTTGCTTTTTTGGCAAGAGACTAATGCTGGTACCTAACATAAGTGTAAAAACCATAATGTTGAAGTTTCCATCATTTAGATAATACGTGCCACTATTTGGAGCTTTCAATCTTTGTTGTCATCAAATCAGCATTCATCATCAGTCCTGCTTTGTATGAGGTCTAACATATGACAGATATGCTGTAGAAGGGGGATATGCTCTAGTTACAGTGATTGTTTTGAAGATTTTGTGATTCAACACGGGAAGGGTAGTATTAACTTGATGGTGAGGATAGTGTAGGATGGTGTGGATACTGAAGATTGCTAAAAAGAAAAGTAGTATAAGTGGTTCTGAAGTGTTTTATACTGTTGGAGGTTGAAGAAGCCCTTGGAAGTGTCGATTATTTTGTGTCTATTTATTTAATTACATAGTAGAATTTAATCTCATCAACTCTCAAGAATTATATCGATATAATTCTCAAGAATTATATCAATATTCCCTCTTTTTTAATGTTTATGTTGCTGCACTTGTTCTGACTTCTAATTTTCCTTAGGCATGCCTTATCCACAAAATTTTGAGACTGCACAAGTAGTGGAAGCTACGGTAAAAGAAAATGGGGCTGTTCCTGCAACAATTGCCATTTTAGATGGTGTTCCGTGTATTGGTAAATCTGATGACTAGTTTTCCTATAAAAATGATTTGCTATATGCATGAGTTATTTCAAAGTTACAATACATGAATTGTTGAGTTCAAAGTAGATCCATAAATCTTTGTTTTCCTTAATCGGCTGTTCTTTATCACCATCGCATAGAAGAAACCATGTGCTCACATTTCAGTTGTTGATGCGTGAATTTGTTCCAAATTTTAAGCACTTTCACTTTGATTATACATTGTGAACCAAAATAGCGTGAACATGATTTTTCCATATTAAAGCTCTTATTAGGATTCGTTGAGCAACAAATAGTCCTATTGGTGAGTAATCAACTATCCGGACCGGACGTTCAATTGTAAAAGATAGATCATGTTCCATGCGCTCTGTTCTTTTTCATTGTTTGACATGATAGTCAGATGTATGTCCAAAATTAAGATTAATAAACAAATGGAATTTGTTGAGATAATGATTTTCTTCCATAGAGTTATCATGCTTTCTCCCTAAAGTTATCATGCTGTGTCAGAATGAGTACTATCAATAGACATCGGACCAAAAAGTTGGAGGAACCATAAAAAAAGATGTTATTTTCTTGCATTTAAAAGAAATGATCCATATAGCTCAATAGCATACAATGAAATGATCCATATAGCTGATCCTACTTAGAGGTCAAATGATTGTTGCTGTTGTTGCATGATGATGAACCATATCTTATGTAGGATCACGATTAGAAAGGTAAGAAAGCCCTAACCAGGGTTGTACTAAGCCTAAGGACTAAGCAAGTTCAGTTTTAGCGGAAGAACTTAGTTCCATCATGAGAGACCTGAATGTCACATATCTAGTTTGCTAGAGGTCTCTTATCTCAAACTAGAGAGTGCAATATCCAACATCTATTAGTTTTATGTCTAAAAGCACCTACTGCATAGGCTCTTTTGACACTATTCCAAAAAAAAAAAAATGTGAGGAGCTTATTAATTGCCAACCATATACTATTCCAAAGAGATTCCTATTACAGAGGAATATGGGTATTTCCTATTTTGGTGTTTTATGAAACCTTTTTCTTCTGCTACAAATTCATGATTGGCTTTGGTAGCTTAGAAAACATCAAGTGTCCAAGCAATCTATTTACTTCATATTTTATTTTACCACTTACACAGTATAGAATATTGATCATATTACTTTGGACTAAAAAATCAAGCATTTTAAACCATTGTTTTGTGCTTGTCTTCATCAGTTTTCCGAATGTATACAGCTGAAGCTACATGTCAAAGCCTCTTGGGAGCGTTAATATGAGTGTGAATGTGACGTCCTAATATACATGGAGCTTGAAAAAAGTTCTAAACTACCCAGTGTTCTTCGCGTGCTGCCTGAAACGTGCCGGATCCGCGGGGATCTGGCACTGAGCCAGTCGGCACGCAACCTTTTTTTATTTAAATGTCTGCACTGTGCATCTTCTGCGAGGAAGATGAATAATGCTTTCTGATTTCACGTGTGTGCACGCGGCGCGTGACCTTTATCGAGTCCGCGCACTTGCGTGGACTTGATGTGCGCGGACCCTTTTTTATTTCTAAATTATTTTAATTAATTTATATTACAATTTTAAATAAAATAAAAATTATTATATATATATTTTAACCCTAATGTAATTATACATATAATAATTAATAATCGAAACAGATTGGCACGGCACTGTCGGTACATCTCGAGTTTTGAAGTTATCGAAACTCGGATCGGCATGGCGCAGAAAACCTTGAAACTACCTAACGGACACATTTGTTTATTTTAAACATATTTGAGTCCGAGTCACTGAGCTTTGTGAACCTACGGAAAACTACTGCCGCATTTTTCTTCGAAATCATTATGGAATATCTGGTGGATAATGCTTGCTGATATGCTTATTTCTGAGGAAATGTAATTCGCCTCACATGATTCATATAAACTATGGTCCTTATTTAATTTGTCTCTTGCTTTGTTTTTAGGCCTGGATAACAATCAGTTAGAAAAACTTGCTAAACTTGCAACCAGAGCTCAGAAAACAGCTCGCAGGGACATTCCACATGTTGTGAGTACAATCCTGCTATCCTTGTAATTTGCAATGAAATTAATTTGTTTATTTTATTTGCACACTAGTTGGGATTTCTCTAGGTTTTGATATTTGCTTAATTTGCCAAATTGCAAGATTGCTGCTGCTGGGAATGGTGCCACAACTGTATCTGCTACTATGTTTTTTGCTTCTAAGGTAGGTAATATCTAGAAAAATCTTATTGGACTGCTTATTTGTGTAGAGGAATGTACACATTGGGAGTAAGTGGGTGTTAGGATGGGGCCATTGCTGCCAGATATAGGTTGCTCCCATTGGGTTAAAAGCTGGAGAAATTTCAGTTTTCCCTATATTTATGAAGTTGTGCAGGTATCTGACAGTTCTTGATGTCGCAAGTCATGTACAGTTAAGAAGGATAGCTAGAAAATATACTATGCGGTAATCTGATAATCATCAAAAGTACATATAATCTTTTCCCATTAACAATTTAAGATAAGACTTGCAAGGGACTTGATCTTTTGAGTTTATGTTTAATTTCACTTAAAATGTTACTTGAGTATAGGTATACGATATAGCTATGCTATAAGAATTATTGTTATGTTATGCTATAACAAGGTTTTGGCTAAGCCGAATTTTCATAAGCTTAGATCTTGGCACGTGCCAACTGCTGACTGACCATCCCATGGACAACTTGTAGGTGCACCTTTTTTTTTAAATAAGCTAAAAAGTGTAAAATAAAAAAAAAAGAAAATTTTAAATAAGGTTTTTCATCTCTTGCGATGCCGGTGGCGGTGATTGCTGGCTTCTGTATGTAAAATCATGAATATATATAGACTAATATGGATCCCTGCAAGCTGAAATCTCATTTTATTCAGGCTACTACTAAGGACAAGTTCCTTTACAGTGTTTGAATTATCTGATTTTGTGCTGTTACTATGTCTGTCGATGTGGAAAACTTGAATTGGAGACGGATCTTATTAATGAAGATTCTACGCTTTCATCTTGTGTTTCAAACACTAAACATACATTTCCTTGTTTTGTTTGCTGTTCGTGTATATTTTCTCCCAAATGTATTAATTTCTAATCTTGTCATTGATATAAGTCCCAATTGAAATTATATTGGTTCTCCGATGAAAAGTAGTAATGCTTTATAGTCTCATAAGATGTGAGATCTAGAAATGTTCACCATCTCAATTGATCATTAATTCGCTTGTCTCCTACCAATAGAATCAAGATAGCGAAGCAGTTCACTTTGTTATCTATGGGTTCCAATCGTACTTCTCTATGCTTGTTGACTTATATTTCATAATTGTGTTTGAGATCTGCTTTACCCGAACATCATGCCGCAATTTTCTCCCTAACCAAAATTTCATCATTGATTATACTATTGTTAATGATTTTTTTCACCTAAGACATATTATGAATCATCCTGAATGTCTCCAGGAAGTTTGTGGAGCACTAGAATAAAGAGACGTTTATATGAAACAGCAGTTGTTGCGTGAAGTGTTTAAGCTAAATGATTTACTACAAAATTGTTTCTCCATCCTCATTGCTTCCTACTAACATAAACTTAGCAGGTTACCGTATCTTATTCCCTTAGAATATCTAAATATTTTATTCTTTGATATATTAAGCCTTTTACAAGCTTAAGGTAAACTTTCGTTCGAAATAATGATGGGTATCAGTATTCAAATGCTTGTATATCGGAATGGGAATGGGAAAGTTAATATCCTTATAATGTTTAGTTTAAAAGGATGGGTATCTGAGCGCATATTCCTACTCTAATCCCGAGGGGACTGGTCAGTGAAATATTCCATAACTACTAGGATCCAATTCCACCTGGATGGGAATTATTTTTAATTTTATTTATTTTTGTCTTAACAACAGTCTGGTTTTATGAGCGGTTATGGTATGATTCAGCATAAATACCATTTTCGCGATAAATCCACCAAACTAAATACTTCATAAGAGTGATGTTGGTTCTTCTACTTCTTTATGTTGTTATGTTGTATTGTTGTATTATGCCTATTAAAAGTTATCTGCTACGACTGGTGACATGAGAAATTGAAATTCAATAGATTGCAAAAGATGTCTCTGTCTGTTTTAGCCTAGTAGTTCACTTGGATTTACATAAGGTGGATATAGTCCCATATAATCTCACTTTAAAAAGTGGATAATTTCTCTTAGGTAACCATTTAGCTTAAATATTGGCAGGCTGGCATACCAATATTTGCTACTGGGGGGATAGGAGGAGTGCATCGTGACGGTGAGCAAAGTAAGTTCATTCTTGTGAAGTACCGCATAGTGCTCTGCTTTTATGTAAACGTTGAAAGGATGATGCTTTTTCCTTTGACTATTGAGGGCATAGAGTTAGACACTGATAATCTCTGCACCAAGTTAGCAAGTATGTATATACATATATAAATATATACATGCATAAATTTAGGTTCTTCAACTTTAAGATACCATTTAACTATGGTATGCTTACTCTGTTACTTGTCTAGTCTTCTGCTCAGATTATTATTATGTTTGCATTAAGGGAATTCTCTTGCGTTTTCGGGTATTACTCCGCACTTCCTGATTGATATTTTGTTTAATTAGGTCCTTGGTTGAATTCTACTTTGAACAAAAGTAATTATATTCGTAATATATAGCAATATGTTCGTCCAAATAAACTGAAACTTATCAAATATATGACATTTACTCTTTTGACAGATTGCTGTTGATTACATATGGAGTAGTGTAGGAATAGCTATGAATTCAGCCATAATTCCAGCCATGACGATGAAAAGGCATATAATTCTTTGGGTTTCGCAACTAATCTATAAAAGAAAGTGCAGATAGTTTCTCTTTTTCGAAACTATACTTTTCTCTATTAAGATTTAAGAGTATATTACATCAATAAGAAAAGTATACTGCCATATTTGTAGAATTGCATACCAGAAAGATTGCAGAGTAAGATGCAACTTCAACTAGGGGCTCAAAAGTGAAGGCCCTTTCTGTATTTTCTTTTTCTTTCTTTCTAAATTATGCTTTCCATATGCAGCATTTGATATATCTTCTGACCTCACTGAACTTGGGAGAACTTCCGTGACTGTTGTCTCAGCTGGAGCTAAATCTATTTTGGATATTCCCCGAACCCTAGAGTTCTTGGTATGTGGTTTGTTTCACCATCCAAGATATGCATTTTCCGTACCTAAAACGTTAATCCTTTATGATGCTGCAGCCACCAGAAAATAAGGCCTACATACTAGGTTATTGCTTTAGTATCTTAGGTGTCTATTTCAGCTACTGCTCTTGCTATGCATGTTATACTTTTCAAGATGTTTGTTTTCACAGCTTAGGCACTAGTTCTTTGGATGATTTTGAAGGCATGATTACAACTTAAAATAGTGGGCCAATGTTGTAGTGGCTCACGTTATCCATTTCAGCTTAATACCAAGGGGACATTTTAATAAAACTGCGTTAGTAGATTGTAAAATGGATCTTATAAGAAAATAAATGATACTGGTTCTGAAGCAAGAACGCACCAAACTCAATAGATCTATAATGCAATGATGGTTGTAATTCTTTCTTTTTTGTTTATTTTTAACTTTGGAAATACATGGATAGGAACATATGCACATTGCTAAAGTAAAAGAGTATTCTAAATGGTACTTTTAGTTTTAATCAGGTACTACTTTTTTAGTCGTCACGGGGATGATTAGTGCTGTATGTCTATGTAAGATGTAATTGCTTTCTTTAGTTTGTTGATGATGCTAGAGCTGAAGTTAGCATTATGGTTCAGATTTTATTTTTGATATTAGGAACAAGTGTTCTGCTCTTAATGTCTTACCTTCCATAAGAGGCAAAATATTCAGCTTTGATATTCTATGCTTTGAAAACCTCTCAGAGCAGTTACCAGTTGGTGCAGGATAACCCTATATTTTCTACTTGATCTTATTATTGGGAATGGAGTGTTGTATGCTTCTGGGAGATAAAAAGTTGTTTGGAAAGACGATGAGTTGGAGGTGCATGTACAAGCTATTCTCTTTGGCAAAATATGTTTGTTCTAATATTTTGCTCCTCAAAGCCTCTCAAGAGCAGTTTTAGCTTATCATTATTCAAATATATTGGTAGAATAAAACCAAGATTTTAATTTGCTCTTATTTGATTGGATGGAATGATGTATTCTTCTCTTGGAAATGAAAGGTTGTGTTCAAAACTCGATGAGTTGGAGGTGCATGCAAATCTGTTCCATGAGATTGTTATAGTCAAAGCATATAGTGCCATGTTATCGTTGTTTTATACTTACCTCTTTGTATCTGTTCTGTTTACTTGATTTCAAAATTTCTTTTAATTTTTTTTTTCGCACAAGAAGTTGTTTTGAAGGGCTGACTGCATGTCGCAACTGCACTGCTTCCATTTTGGTGATACTGACACCTTTATGTAAACTGAAGGAAACTCAAGGAGTGACAGTTGCTGCATATGGAACTCATGAGTTTCCGGCATTTTTCACAGAACATAGTGGATGCATGGTAAGTACATGCCTACAATCTCATATCAGATATCTTCTCTAGATTCTCTCCTACAGAAAGACACTGACTGATTAAACATTATTAATGAATTGGCCTAGGTCGTCAACCATGTTATCAGTTAAACAAACAAATTAACATAGAGGATGTGCTTTAAAAATTATATTCAATGCCACAAGTGGGTTACAACTTACAAGATATGGATGGCAACTAATACAACAGATCCAATTCTGATAAATAATCTGGAGTTATATTTCATAGCTGTTGTCATTATCTTGGAAAACTTGCTATGATTCTTTCCATCAGCCAAGAATTCTGATTGTGCAAATTGCAGTTTGCTATCTGATCCAAAATCCTCCAAGTTACTAAAGTAATTTATATGGGAAGTTTTAGGCATATGTTAACTACTTACATTGATTCAGAGCATGTAATATCCTATTGTCGTGTGCTTTTTTACTGTCCCTTTTTTGGGGCAAAGTTTCATCAAGGCGCATGTAAAAATACTACCATAAGGTAAAATATACTTTTAGGTAAAACCAAAATCCATCATATTTAAATCTAAAACCATCGAAAAATGAAGCCCTGCAATTTATTGAGGCAATCTAGAATAGGAGTTTATTTTTATACCAGTTATCTTTAACTTTTAGGAATTTGTGCGTAGTTCTAGTTATTAGTCTTGATTTTGAAAACTTATTTGGATTTCCTGGAAATTATGAGGATGTGTACATGTATTCTCTACATATATTTTAGAAATATTTAGATAAATAGGAATGAGGTCTCTTAGGCTAATGTATCGAAGTCATTGCAATTACGAAATGCCAAATCGATGACCCCAACCCTGAATACCAATATAAGCTGGAAGTTCTCATCGGATAAGCATGAACTTAGTGTAGAGTGTGACATCGAAAGTCGTACTAGTTATTATTGTCGCGTCTCTGCCGTTGTCAACGTAGATCTTATAGACAATGTTTTCAGTGCCGAGCCGAGTTCATTGAGCTCAGATCTTGACGTGTGCCGACCATGCCGATGCATTTATTTTCAACAGTAAATAAAAATCTCAAAAAAGAAAGTTAAATTTGAAAATAATGTTTGTCGGCACATGCCAATAGTTATCTGCCCAACGTAAAATCATGCTTGCAGATTGATGATAAGAAGTAACTCAAGGAGCGCTCCCACACATTAAGAATCACTTAATGTATGAACAATTTTATGTGTTATATTAACATGCAGTCAGTCTATTGGTGAATTGTTTGAGTTTTTGGATTGCTTTATTGACGGTCTTCTGGTAAGCTTGCATTTCCAGTTAGTGATAGTCATCTGTGAGATGGGAATAAAGCTTTTACCATAGTGTGTTGACAGAATCATCCACTAGATGGTAAAGCTTTTACTAAGCTAAAATGGTGAGTGTAGACAACGATAACAGAGTTACAAGTACGACTGAACAAAGAAACACCATGACAACCAACAATAGTGAAAGAAAAATATTGGTAAGAATGATTTTGATAACTCTGCACTTGTTAGGTGAAAAGAAAAATGGGCACAATGTAAAAGTTTAAAGGTGCAATAGTGGGGTAGCATAATCAAACAAGACCCTGGTATTGGCAAACACCATTGATTTGCACCAGTTTCAGTTGTACGTGATGGTGACAATGACACAAATCTAAATCCAACTGCATTTGAGCAGCCGTCTCCATCACGAATGTTGAAGAAAAAGATCAAGGAAAGATGAAGTAAACAATACAAAAATAGTACCCAAAAAGGCAAGGCAACTTTGCACCTTCTCAATGAACAAGGACAAGAACAACACCACCACCATGTTGATGGAGAATTTAACAGTAATGTCAGAGTTACTCTCTTTGCGATGTGGTAAAGATTACAATGATCTTGGGGCTGGCCACCATAATGTTGTTGAATACACCCACTCTAGTGGCGACCAATGTAGAAAGGAGAACCAACGGAGCATCGTGCGGAGGAAGGTACACGAAGCATCGTGGAGTGCAGTCGATGAGAAGGAAACTGGGTTGCATGACTAATGCAGACAAGCCAATAGATGTTGAAAAAAGATGCAAACGAGGGGCTTCATGTAGAAGATTAGAGGAGGCGGAGAGTAGGAAGAGGAGTTACTTGCATGGGAGAAGAAAATTCATTGGAAGAAAGAAGCTAGGGCGAGGAGCGGGCAAAGAAAGAAACAGGCTATGCCTTGGGCCTAATTGAAGAATCCTTGGCCTAAGCATGCTGGAGTTATGACCCGCAATCTTTAGCTGTTGAGGTGCATAATCAAGGAAACCCAATTACATACAAGGCTTAACGAGGATTTTAAAAGAGTTAATTGTTCATTCAGAAACAAATCGAGAAGATACTTACAGTGACCCTTATATCAAACATGACGGTGGTTACCACATTGATAGCACTTAGAATTGTATTGAATATTGAGTATAAAGATCATACAGCCACTTCTTTGTATATTAGTAACATGAAATGAATTTTCAAAGATTTAGTGGAAAATGAAAAATAGAACGCTATGCTTGCAGCAGAAATCAAGATGCATGTAGCATAGGTGAAAGCTTCCTAATAGTAAATATAAGTTTTTAAAATTGTATATAATTATGTGTATGCTTGGAGCAGAAAGTAAGATCCACTGTAGAGATTTTGAGAAGATCATATTATTGAGAAAATCATATTATTTTAAGAAGACAGCGAAATTGCAGTGCGATTTTCTTTTGTGCAATATCAATAGTTCATAAATCTAATGATTGAACAGTTTGGGCTATTCATTTCACTATATTTAAGCTACATCTTGCTTAGTTACTTGCTGAAGTTTGATCTGTCTCATGTGGAATACAGATCTAGTCAGGCCTCAACAAATTGAAACTCAAGTCCTAAATTACGTGACATTGTGACGTTTTCTCAAAGCAAAAGTGACTGATTGAGATCATCGCATGTGATGCAGGTTCCTTGTCGTCTAGATAGTCCGGATGAGTGTGCAAGGCTAATTTGTAAGTTCTCTCTCTCTCTCTCTCTCTCTCTCTCTCTCTCTCTCTCTCTCTATCTTTCCTTCTCTCTATTCTTACATATATTGTGTTAGATGCAAATCTGAGTCTAGGACTTGGAAGTGGGATGTTAATTGCGGTGCCCATCCCAAAAGAATATGCAGCTCCAGGAGATATGATCGAATCTGCAATTCAGAGAGCTCTTCAAGAGGCAAAGTATGCAAATATATTTGCTTTATCTGCATGGAAGTGCTTCTATAGGAACGTGCAGCTTATGCTACTATTCAAGGATTTCTTATGAGAAACAAAATCACATGCCTTTTTTCTATATAAAAAATTGACAACAAACCAAATAGGTCTGGCATCTAAACATTTATGGAGTTTATCATAAAGAAATTAAGATTAGTAATAAAAGGTTTGTAACTTAAGGTTTGTAGTGAATCATCAAATAAGAACTAAAAGGAAAATGTGGGAGATGATTACATTAAATCAAGGATTTCCGTGCCGGTTCTGGCCGGTTTCGGTACCAGCGGTGCCGCCCGCAACAAGCTTTTTTTTGTTAATTTTTTTTATATAGAGAAAACACTGTCACGAGGAAGATGAACAGTTGCGCATGTGGGCGCGACGTCTCTTTTTTTTTTTTCTGTTTCTTCGAAGCGCAACCTGCTCCACTCTTTTTTTTTTTAATTAAAAATATTTTAAAATAACTTTTAAAATATAATTAATATATAATAAGATATAAAAATAATATTTTATTATCGGCACGGTCGGTACGTCTCGAGAGTTCGGAATTTACCAAAACTCGGCACAGTACGAAACGAAAAACTTTGGTTAAAGACAATGAATTTTAAAAAAAAAACTCGTAAAGGGCGGGTGCAGTCAAATCAAATTTTTTTTTAAATTTAATTTTAAAAAATAAAAAAAGATAGTTTTCGAGTCTTTATATGACAATGAATTCGTACTATCTGTTATGGCTTTGTAATTTTTTTATCAGCCACATCGACACTCTATGTGATAATGAATTCGTACTATCTGTTATGGATTTGTAATTGGAGTCTTTATATTTTATTTTAGTATTTTTATTTCATTAATTATTTTATTATTATTTAAGTAATTTTAATATTTTATATATAACAAATTATACAGATCGGCACGTGCCGAGTTTCGGAACTACCAATACTCAGCACGGAAAACCTTGCATTAAATCAGATCATTATTGTGGTTTTCGTTAGTTTTAGTTTAGATGGTAACTGTGTACACAAATGGAACTAGTTGGATTTGATGGGTCTGGTAATTGGTCTATAGTGTCCTTGTCAGAGCGTAAGTAAAGAAAGTTGATGTATTCCATTACACCACCAATCATTTACAAAGTAAAGTATATAGTATTTGACAGTTATATATTCGAATTCTAGGAGAACCTCTTGGAGACCGCTAACACTTATGTTTAGCTCTTAACCTGTCAAAGTCCCACTAGGGAGGTTTAAATTCTGAAACTCCAACATTCTAATAAAGTCTATGCAATAAATGATTTGAGAATTGAGATATTACGAAATCAAGATGTTATATTATGGATTTAGTCGCTCCACTGCTCTGCAGGGGAGCAATCGTTCGTGAGGGAAGCCATCCATAGGCCTGCAAAGTGCCCCTTTGTGGTGTGCAATGTGTGGGAGCAGTGGTGGCTCCCATTCACGCATGGAGAATCATGAGCTGTGTCTAAAGGTAAAAAATAAGTGGGTAGGTGCCACCCGGGTTTTAACCTTTAACCTGCATTGACCAAAAGCCCAAAGTAGCCTACTAGGATGGACTTTTGTCCTCATTCTCTCAACAAAAAAAAGGTATGTTGGTACTAACATATGTAATTTGCGAACTATGAGTAGAAAACTTCTTCAGTCCACATTTCCGTACAACTAACTTAATCTAAGTCTACGGTGTATTCTCACTAGATCAAATGGTAACTCATACCGATCTACATCTTGTTAATTTAAAAATTAAGACCGTTGTGGATCACATAAAACATCTAAATTGGTACAGCATCTACTTAAATTTTGTAGTTAGGCCAAACCTCTTTTGTTTGTGAAGTAGTTGTGATTTTTTTTTTTTAATTTTTAATAATAGAAATTGCTAATGCCACTCTGGAGTGGTGTGGCTAATTCTTAACAACTATGTCAAATCTCTTCTACAAATACATTGCAAATGTAGCAAATGCCATGATCTATTAGTTAGGCAAAGAGATTATTTTGCATCTCCTGTCTGGAAAGCTGAATACATTAGCTAGTCCCATGCATGATGGAACTATGATATTTCAGGAGTAGGGACATCGCAGGAAATGCGTTGACCCCTTTCTTGCTTAGAAGAGTAAATGAACTAACTGGAGGAGCATCACTTTCTGCCAGTATCCTCTGTCATATCATGCTTCTTGATTGAGTGAAACTTTTATTTTTATGATTCTATGTTTATTGATTCATGTCAAAGATGCAAGCAATGATGCTTCCATTGATTATCAGCATTATAGTTGAACTTTTGGTTCCTTGAGCAAAATTTAGATATTGCACTCATAAAGAACAATGCACAAGTTGCTGCTAGGATTGCAGTTGCTCTTGCCAACATCAAAAGATGCAAGAAAAACAGTACGTTTCTTGTTCACATGCCTTCATGGCTTTGCTGCTTTTTTCTTGCAATTCATAATTACTCTTGTATTACCAAGTTATTTTGCTAAGTTATTGATGTTGGTGTACTATGAATACATCTTTGGAAAGCGTAGATTATTTAACGAAGCGTTAGAAGTCTTAATGTGATATCCATGCTGCACGTGAGGAAATGTTTTACATAGTAATGGGGACGGATCTCTTGTCAGCATTGTTGCTTTTTAAGTATAATTCTGATGCACAATTTTTTATTGTAAAGAGTAGTAGTTCTTAGTTTATATAAGCATAATGATAGACGAGAAGAAGAAAGGAGCTTATTTTTAGTGATCATAGCACAATTGTTAGGTAATTTCTCATATGGTACTTAAAGTTACGCTGTCTTGCTTGTCTTTGTTAGTTAGTGTAACTCTCAGTAAAGTGTTCTGATCATGTATGTGTGTATTCAATATGTTCTTGAATGAATAACTGGAAATGCATCATATGGTATGAAATTATTTGAGAAATGATGAAAATTTAATTAGTGGATTCAATATGATGGAGTATTTCTGTTCGACTTTGTAACATGTGTTCTTGGCACATCAACCTAGATTCGTAGATCCTCTCTGGTCTCTGTTTTTGGAAATAAAGTAGGGGTACCTGTTGGTTTTCTGTTCACCTTGAGAGCCAGTAGCAGGAAATGTTCATGTGGTTGTGGACTGATGTTTGGTTAACATTTTTGTACCAATGTTTTCTTCTCTCTCTCTCTCTCTCTCTCTCTCCAGCACCAGTTCAATAAGTCATTTTTTCTTCTCCTGTACCTTTCCTCGCATATGATCACTTCTATGCAGGTAGCTCAGTCATTGTTTCTCGAAGAGGCCTGGGTCCTCCATAACTTCTTGTAGCCACCTGCTATGCTTTCTAAACTGGCTTCAATGCTTTTGATTACTGATCTTACTTTTGATGTTTATTACTAAGTGTGTTGCGGAAATGCATACGCCCTTTTTGTAGATGATAAGATAGCACTTATTGGTCGAGTGTGATCTCGGCCTATTAATAAGTATTCGAAAGCTGAGTTTGACTAAGAAGAGTGGCATATGAAATGTAAATGGATACAGAGATTTTTACGTAAAAATTCTTGAGGAAGACGAGGGAAAAAACCACGGGCGATCATATAAGCCAACGAAGAATTTGCATTAAAGTTGTAAGAGTTACAAGATCTCTCCTTTCGTTCTCCCAACCGAGGTCTATAATATCTCGGGTTACAATGTTCTCCAAGAACACAGCTACACCTAGCGCTTTCTGTTGAAAGTCTAGCTCTCTCAAGGTGCTCTCGAGGGTGTCAAGTTCGGGATCCCGTCAATAGTAAAATAGGTTATCTTTTATAGGCGTTATCAGACGCATGTCTGGGTCGTGACGGTTGTGAAAGTAGTAGATCTGACGAGAATCGTGGATTGATCGGTCTTCGCTACTCCTTTCATACCACGTTCGCTGGTGGAACCAACGTGTAACTAACTCCAAGTTCGCTCGACGGTTACGCGGTTGACTTGGTCTTTCTTAACTTTTGGTCGGACAAACTGGGTTGGTGTGCCAAAGTTTGGTCGGACCTTGGTTCGACGCTAGTCTCGGCTAGCTAATGCTGGATACGGAACAAACTTCGACCGGTTTGCTGATGTCCCGGTTCGATCTGGAGTGTCTGTCGGACGTCGAGCTGAGGTCGGTCTCAACATGTAGATGGACGCCTCGGACGGATTACATACCTTGGTTACATGTGATACTTGGACTCTCAAAGGCGAGCGGTGACCTTGGTCGAAATTCAAATTCGCTCCTTGCGCGGCATGTTGCAGGAGCTTTGCAGTTGACAGAACCCGTCACCGAATTGCCTCGCTCCACGTGTAAAGCACTTTCATTATCTTTCGACGCATGTCGCGCCTCTTTAGTTTTTTCGAGGATTTAAAAGAGCGATTGGGGGCTGTGTTTTGCTCTCTGCTAAAACCCTAAACCCCAAAATCTCCTACTCTTCCTCTCTGGTGCCGTTTGCGTTCTTTGGTTTCCGGTGATCCTTTGCAACTCTCAAGTCAGTGGCCTCACCTCGTTTCTTCTTCTTCCTCCCAGGTAATTATGTCATGGCTCCTCCCGCTAGAGTTAGGATTGCTCGTGTTGACTCTTCTGATTCTTCTTCTCATTCTTCCTCGGACGTGGCCACGCCCGAATCGGCCCATCCGATCTCCTCCACTCTGCCAGTGGCACCGTTGGCTCTGGCCGTGGGTGGCACTGGAGGATCGATATCTCACCGCGTCGAGTTCTCCTGTACCGCTGGTTCTCCCTCTGAGTCCCCGTTGAGTCTATATGAGGTTGTCTTTATTGTGGACTAGGCCAACATCCGGTCATGGTGCGCGACGTACGCTTGGGGCTTAGATCTTGATGCTCGTCCTTCAAATTCTTCCGAGCATATGACCACCATCCATTTGAGTTAGATTCTCATTTTTTTACAATCACGTCCGTCTGGGTCTCTACCTTCCCTTGAACTTTCTCTTTATTAGTCTCTTCAATGCCTACGACCTTATGTTGTGCCAGTTCATTCCTAACTCCATCAGCTATGTTGTGGCTTTTCTGTTATATATGTTATGTTTAACTTATTCCTTCTTCTCTTGACTTGTGGAGGTGTGTTTTTGAGGCCACCAAGTCCCCAAAGTCACCGGGGTGGTACTACCTTCGGTGTCGGGGCAAATTTGCCTGCTTTCAGAAAGTCGGCCTTATTCTATCAAAGGATGGAAAGAAAATTCTTCATCTGTTGCGACCCTGCCTACACCTTCAACCATGTCTGGGGGGCTCCCAACCCCGTCATGTTGACAGTCCCCAGCTGTAGTGCGTGTAGCGAGCTTGAGGGGTATCTAGTGTGGAACGTTGCGTTCCCTGGTGAGGTGGACGTGGGAAATCCATCCAAGAACATGCCGACTACCAACGGAGCCTTCCTCGCCGGCCATACTGGTATGTAACTTGTCTCAGCACGATCCTCCAACCCTGCACATTTTAGTCATGCTGACTCTTATCCTTTTCGTAAATTAGAGGGGAGGGGAGGGGAGGGGGGGGGGGAGAGAAGGGCAGAATCCTCTTGGTCCGCCTCGATGGTCCATCCATCCCGAATTCCAAGAAGAAGCCACCTCTAAAGCCGAGACCGCAGTAGCCGTCCGTGTCCCGAGCTCTGCAGTCTAAGGCGAAGGCTTCGCAATAATCCTTGTCTCAAGCTCCTCGGCAGCCGGAGTATAAGTTTTTGGAGTATCTTCAGCTAGAGGAAACATGATAAGATGCCTGGCCTCCAAGTCCACCCTTAAGCTCTCCCTGTCCGCGATTTCAAGACTCCCTTGCCGTCGTCATGGACATGAGAGCGACGCTGAGGAGGCAAAGGGAAGAAAAAGAGCGAGCTGAACAGGAGAGATATGAGAAGTAAAGGGCAAAGAAGGGGAAGGCCACAATGTCTTCGGTGCAAGGACAAAGCCCTTCAACGGCCAGCAAGTACTTGCCTTCGGTCTTCGAATGTGCAGGCTACTTGGAAGACAGTCCGAGGTCGGTCTTCTCAGAGGATCCCGCCATCAGCCCGAGGTCGGTCTTCTCTGTGCCTTTCAGGATCTTGCTGACGTAGTAAATTGGTCGATGCACCTCGTTCTCTTCTCTTACAAGAACTGAGCTCAAGGCCGTTGTTGACACCATCAAGTGGAGATAGAGAGTTTCGCTCTGGCGTGAACTCTACTAGATGAGGTTCAGTCAGGAATGCCTTGAGCGCCTGCTTGCACTCCTTCCAATTAATCGAGTGTGACCTCGGCCGGTCAATAAATATTCAAAAGCTGAGTTTGACTAAGAAGAGCGGCGTAGGAAATGCAAATGGACACAAAGATTTTCACATGGAAATCCTTGAGGAATACAAGGGAAAAAACCACGGGCGATCATATAAACCAACTTAGAATTTGCATTGGAGTTGTAAGAGTTATAAGATCTCTCCTTCTGCTGTCCCAACTGAGATCTACATTATCTCGGATTACAATGCTCTCCAAGAACAAAACTAGACTTAGCGCTCTTTGCTGAAAATCTAGCTCTATCAAGGTGCTCTTGAGCGTGTCAAGTTCGGGATCCCCTCAACAGTACCCTAGGTGGCTTTTGTAGGCGTTGTCGGGCACACGCTTTGGTCGTGATGGTGAAAGAATCGTGGATTGATGGGTCTTCGCTACTCCCTTCGTGCCACGTTTGCTGGTGGAACACAATGTGTAACTATCCTATACGTTCGCGCGATGGTTATGCGACTAACTTGGCCTTTCCTTTCTTCGGTCGGGCAAACTACATCGGTGTGCCAAAGCATTGGTCGGACTTCGATCCGTCACCGGTCTCGGCTGGCCGATGCTGAATACGGAACAGACTTCGACCAGTTTACGAGAACCTCGGTTCGATCTGGAGTGTTGGTCAAACATCGAGCTAAGGTCGGTCTTGACCTAGCGATCCCGAGGTGTGCGGATAGACGCCTCGGGTGGCGTGCACACCTTGGTCTATGGTACTTAGACTCCATCTCATCTAGTGGCCAGCTCATCTACTGACACATGGCAGTCCAAATTCATGCTATATCACTTATTAATGGAATGTACATGTTTTTCTATATTGAGGACCATATATAACCTTCATTTAATGTGGTATTTGGGTTAGAACACAAGGTTCAAATTTTTCTCAAAAAACAAAAAAAAAAGCACGAGGTTCAATTCATTTGTACGGAAAAGTATATCCTTCAAATCTATGCAAGTTGTTAGTAATGGGGAACTGAAGTTTACATTCCAATATCTTAAGGACAAGTTAAGAGTATATGGTTGAATATCTTCTACCTACTACATTGATTATCGTTATTAACCCCGATTTTTGCAGTTATGGTCCCATTCTAAGGAGGTTAGCATTTTTGTTTTTTGGTTCAAACTTCAAAGCTGAATCAAACCAAACCAAATAAAAAGTTCAGTTTGGTTTTGAGGTATAACGGTTTGTTTTCTTCAGAAGATGGTAAAACTGGTTTTGCAGGTTGGATGCCAAACTAACACGCCTAAGGTTTGATGTGAACCAATCATATGCTATGCTGTTTATGTTTTAATTGAACCAAATAACCACTAACTTGTTATATTTTTGTTGTTAACTATTGGGCTAATGTCAATAAATTGATTAACCCAACTCCAAAGCAAAAGACCTTACTTATGCTGCTTTGTATGTTCATCATGAAAATGGGAAGCTGCTATTTGGTTTGGGTTGGTTGTACATCCATACAATCATCATCTACTAGTTGTTTTGTCTTTCTGGCATTGAGTGCGGCTAGATGAACCGCCTGGTCTCCTAATAACAAGATTACTCGTGTGTAGAGGTGGTTGCTTTGGAATTTATATATGAATCACTTTGTTCTGCTCTAGCGTTTTCTACAATGCACGTAATTTTTAATATTTCTAGGATTTTGTTGTATCTGTTCTCGTTGTTCTCCTGTCCATTTTTTCTATAAAGCACAGAAAATTTAATATTTCTAGGATTTTGCCAAATAATAGAAGTACTTCAGAATACCTCTCTGCTTATCCATATTTGCATGTTTTCTTTGTCAGGTATGCCTAGGTCATCTTTATAGAATGTGGAAGATAGTGGTTACTGCAACTCGCTCCGACAATGTTTTGATTCAGTGCCTCAAAAGTGTGTCACAGTGATTTGAGTTAGAGATAGGGTATGCAAATGGGAATATTATCATGTTGCATGAGGGATATTTCATGATCTCAAATCTTGCGTAACAATTTCTACTTGTTTCGATTTGGAAATTTAGTGCTGGATTTTATGCTGTTACTTACACTAAGCAGCAACTTCAGTATGTCGTTCCTTAGCTCTTCCGAAAACTTTTGTAGAGCTTTTGTTTTCATCTTCTTTTTACAAAAATTATGCAGATGAGTTAATGGGAATGCTATCCAGAATTACTGATTATAAATTATAAATAGAGGTGAATTTAACTGTGCTTGTGATTATGAAGATACTTGAGTATTTGTTTTTGATGTTCGATTATTTGTTTTCTGCAATCCGTTCGTTGGAACTTTTCCAACCATGTGAAGCTGCGAGACCAGATTCCTTTGTACAGTGGCCGCACATTTGTATTCTTTAGAAATATGAGTTTTGGTGACAGCCGGGCTCGAATGTGTGATCAAGAGGATTCCCACTGAGCTCTATGCTATTTATGAGTTAAACCAATAAATTTGGCTCGTTTTTTAAGTGATGGTAGCCAATCCAACCTATTCTTTTGGCTTCAACCTATTTTTTGAATTTTTTTTTATTTAATTTTTAATAACTTAACTATAATAGTATAGAATACAGATGAACAATGTTATAATTGAAACTTTTGCAAAACTCCTCAAATAATTGCATTTTCTACCAGATTAAAACAACTATTGTAACCATTATTTCTTGAGATTTTTGCTAGAAGCGTCCTATCCACCAAGTAAGCCATATATTTTGTAAGTATTATTGTTTTTTTTTTCATTAGGTGGAGGGCAATACGGACTTAAAGACTGCCTCATTGTAATGCTGGAACTTTCGATTAGTGAAATATAAGTTGATTTTATCTGTGGATCTATCTGTTATAACGGTTGTATAGAAGTGGATCGATTTTTAGCAGAGTTATTTTATGACAATTTTGTAAAGAAAAATTTTTTTAATCTAATAATAAGTAGTTGGAGTAAGAGTGCTTTGACCTCTCCTATTTCTTTAGAAACAACAGATTGTCCTTTTTCTAAGAATATTTGAGTGGGTTTGGTTTAATGAAGATTAGAGAAATATTACTTTTCAAGATTATAATAACTGACCACTTTTTCATCCGATGAACCTTGAATAGTAAAAGTTGCCATTCTGACGTATTTACAACATTAATATCGGCTGATGTGGTATTGCTATATCGATTTTTAAGAACTTCAGGATTGTTACAACTCTAGATAATATTATGTATCTAAAGATAAAGCAATAGCAGTAGAGATACAGAAAATATGGGTTCGAACTAATCTGTATTATTGCCTACGGGCTGTGGACTTGTTCATACTGAGCCCTGCACAGATAAAGTTGGCTCGGCTCGACCTAATGAACCGGCCAACCAACACTCTGTCTCTGTACGGATGTGTATATTAAAAAAAAAGGAGCTTTTTAAAAAAAAAAAAAAAAAATTGAAAGCAGGCTGTTTGCACCTGCAAGACGTGTTTGCAACGGCTAAGAAAAAAAAAAAGTAGGTTGTGCCGTGTACGGGCCAGCTCTCGTGCTAGCCTAGCCCAGACAGCCTCTATGGCTTGCAAACCACATACTGGCCCGCATGATCGACCGTACCACAAATTGAGACGTGCGGCGTGCGGGCTGCATGTGTCTCATACAACTCACTACCAAGCCGGACTGTGGTTTAGCACGCGGGCCATGGGCTAAACTCAGCATCTCTAAACAGCAGCAACAAAAATAACTGCCTTTTTACAGATAGACCCACTGTTTCCTACAGCTGCTTTTATATTTATTTATTTGCCATCCGAAGAAGAGCAAATACCTCTTCTCAAAAGCGTGTCTCGTAGCAAACTCATTTCTACTTCTGGTTTGCTTATTCACTGATACTTTTATTTTCTGCTGGAATACTTGTTCACTATTCTTTTATGAGAAAATCTTTGCTCCCCAAATAATTCTCCCATAAATTTCTCAAACTTATTTTATAGAAATATTTTTTGAATAGACTTTCAACATAAAAGTTGTAAATTTTAATAAAATTTAAAACTTTTATGTTGATAATTTTTTTTAACAAAATTTTTTTAATTAAATATTTTAGAGCTCCAAAAGTTAACGGATTCGGATCATAGTAAAAATTGTGTTTTTAGATCCGTTAATTTTTGGAGCTCAAAAATAATATTTAAAAGTATTTTTGAATAAAAATTTCAATATAAAAATTATAGATCTTATCGAATCCATAATTTTTTTGTTTAAATTTTTTTCAAAAATATTTTTTAAGGTGACCCTCTTGATTTGGAAAGTTTTTGAGAAAACTGGTGGAGGAGCCCTTTTTCTTCTAATTGGTAGTGTGGCTTTTCTTTGCCCTCGCCTCCCCTCTAGTACTCGGTGAGATGGGATCGTCTGTGCTCTCATCCGTGGCTCTCATTTGGGCCGTTAATCGGATCCAACATATATCACGAGATTTTTTATTAAATTTTCGTCAATTTATGTGATATATTTTTTATTATTATTTTGACATATTATTTAATATTTTTTTCGAAAAATTTTGAACTACAAAATTATATATCACATTAAAATTTATAATTTTGTAGTTCAAATTTTTAATAAAAATATATAAAAATAAATTAAATAAAGTGACGAAAATTTGATAAAAAATTTCGTAATAAATGCTGAACCTATTAACGGTTCATATCACATACCACAAAAGATAAGAAGCACAGACGATGTTATATTGTGCTCGGCGCTGTTGGTAGGGAGCCCATTTTTAGCAGTCTTTTTGTCTGTGTCTCATAGTTCTGTCTCACTGCTGTATCACTTGGCAGAATAGAAGGTAGGGCAATCCAGAATTTTATTCACGGGCTAGTGCGGTTGTGGCTCCGAACCAAGACGTGTTTGTTCGTGTACCTCCGTTGGTCCATGTAGGGTTTTCCCCTCTCGCCATAAAAAAAAGGTGTCTTTGGTTAATTATGTCGCACGATTTGGTCCAAAACTCAGCAATTTCCAAGTTGATTGGAGCAAGTAGCGTATTAGGTTTGACATATTCTTATAGAACAATATTCTTCGAGTTTGTCTTTCAATTTTGATTAAAGTCGATGTGACTGAACTGTGGACATAGACGCAATCGTAGATTCTGCTAACTTGGACAAGCTTGTTATCAGTCAAAAGTTCCAGAAATTCACCTTCAATTATTTCCTAAAATTAATAATTGTTGCTTGTACATTCACAGCTAATTGCGCTATTTCTTCTGTTTGTCCAATTATGATCTTGAAGTGAAAATATCTGCAATTGAATTGTCTTTTTGCATTATATGTTTCTGTATTGTTGCTCCTAAATGGTATTATAACTATGTACAGCAACCACTAAATCCTTTTCTCTATGTTAAGCTTCTATGTTCTAAAATTTAAACTTCGAACAGCAGATTTTTTTTTTTTTCTCCTTTTTTGTGAGCTTACCCGAAATTTCAATTTAGTTAACCTGCTCTAAAGTATGCAAGTTATACAGAGTAATTTTTCCCTAATGTTTCAAATTGCTAATATTCATTCTCTTTTAAGTTTTGCATGCAATTGGTTGGTAATGCTTTCCCTGTTGCTTTTTCTTTTTGTTTCGTTTTTGCTCTTTTATTGGCGGACAAATTGCTTAGTTGAAGTACCACGATGTCAATCAACGGTGTTAAACATCTAATGCTAGATCTGTGCTTTTCTATGGTGGCACGTTCCTTGCTTCTCTAGCATTATCTTGTGTGCGTAAACATTTCTATGTGTCTCTCATGATCGTGATACTCGAGCTAAATTACTTTTTGTCAAATCTATGCTTGGGTTGAAAATTTACGTGACCATATTTTCAATAAGCTAGTGGTGTAGGGTACGTAGCATCATAGTTGGAAAAGGGGCTCAACTTTCATTTGGAACCCCACTCACTTGTGTCCATCCAATGCGCTGAAACTGAATAAAGTTATTTGCTGTGGTATCGATGATGAGGCCAAGCGTACTCTCTATATTTTATGTTCTACTTGAATATTTGTGGCCCCAATCCTCCAACCACTTTAGTCAATATTGTATTGAAGCATTATTGCCACTTTTTTTTTTTGCCAGTTCCTTACATGCAACGGATCTTTATTTCCTATTTTCAGAAAAGAAATGGTGGTTGTAGTCTACATCAATTGTTAAAGGATTTTCGAAATTTTTTGTGGAAACGGGAGTGGTTCCGGCGGGAAGTTTATGAGCTTTTACTGCTTCTACGAGTAGATCATACTACATGTGAATTTTCTATGTGCCAGTAGAAGCAGCAAGCAGCGCGTGTTGGTATCTGAAGTAATTTCATATTTTGTTGGTCTAGTTTGATAATATTTCATATATTTAAAGTGATTTAATCTCCCAAGTGTAACTCTTGAGACTTCCTATTTGTCAGAAAATATTATTGGAGTTTTCCTTTATTAGACCTCTAATCTGCATGTCAATTTAAAGTTCATGCCCTTTCCTAATGTTTTAGACTTTCGTTCACTATATCATATTTACTCTAGTGCGGATAAATTCTTACTTATTCAATATATTTATAAAAATATATAGTATCGTATTTACTGGCAGTTCATGCCCTTTCAATACTTTGTAGCATGTTATTGATTTACAAACTTCGGTACATGGATTACATTTACTTGCCTGTATTTGTTATCTCTTACCCAGTGCATTTTTTTTGAAGGCAGGTTTATGAGCTCATCGGCATCAAGCTTTAAAGATCAATCATACAAGCTATCCATCTTTTGAGAGGCTTAACGAATATATAGAAAAGAAAGAGATATGTATATGATCTTTGAAGACCTTAAGAATTCGTAAGATAGGGTGCTGAGAGATCTAATTTGGATAGCGTTTATAGTTACGCTATTCAGGTCATGTATGATGAAGCATTTACAACGGTCCCTGCTACTATTCGGTTATAGACAACCTTTCCAGTATGATGTAACTAGTTGCGATGGTATTACTCCATCCAAATTCTTCACCTCACGTTCCTCTTATTACTGCAGTTGTTGGAGTATATCAACAGAAATGCCATTCTGCATGGGATCCTGACATTCCCGATATAATCAGAACCACACACAGTGCAACATAATATGTACCACATACATACCGATGCACTGCGTGCGGTTCTGATTGCATCATGAGTGCTGATGGCCCTGATGAATAGCAGTTCTTTATTATCACTATTCTTAGCTTCCTCGACAAACATGGGTGGCCAGTTACATTTCTGTGTAACTTTCTGGTTCTGCTGCTTTTAGGAATTCGATTCTAATACTTTAATGTCATATATGCAATAATATCAATGACAAGACATCAGAAAGTGCTCTTTGTTCTGTAGTTTCACTTGCAACAAGTTTTACCATCCAGAGGCAACAAGCAGCATATTTTAATAAAATTTGTACATTACATCATTCCACTAGAAGTACAAGTTTCTTCATAGATATTACTTGCATTAATGCTCAAGGGAGCAACATATAGAATTTTGATCCGATACAATCGACTGTATCAAACATATATATGAGGGTGTTTTTTGAAAAATATTGAACATTAAAGTTATAGATTTTGATGAAATCTACAATTTTTGTATTTTTTTTTCAAAAATACTTCTAAATAGGTGTTTTAGGACTCCAAAATCTTAGAGGGTTCAAAAATTATTTTTAAACCCATTAAATTTTAGTCCCAAAACACTTATTTAAATACCAAAGATGTAATCTCATCAAAATTACTAATTTAATGTCAATTTTTTTTTTCAAAAAAAAACCTCCATATACGTGTTCGGTACAGTCGACTGTACCATAATACGGTACAGTCAGACTGTATAGGATCTAACAAGCAGTATTTATGCCCTATATATTTGTCAGAAGTTAGTTCTGTTGGTTCATTGCTGAGATGATATTGGTTTGTCCAAATGTTCAGACTTCTGAGTGATCTTAGCAAACTCCAATGTCTTTTTTCCTTGCAGCTTGTTGGTGACATAGTGGCGACTATACTCTCCATGATTGTATTTTCTATACATGCGAGGTTGGTTCTTGGTGAATTCTTGGAGTGGCTCAAGCTCCACATCATAGCTTGGAGCATAGAATGTCACCACCGAGAGCCTATCAAGTTTTTCGTTTGTCACAACCCTGTGTTCGACGCTCTTGTACCTTCCATTAGTTAAGACCTATAATATAGAGAATCAAGTGAATGATAGGTATTGGTTAACAAGTGGATAAATAGTTTTAGGCAAAATTACTGCTCAGTCCCTGAACTTTCACAGAATGTGCTACAATCCTGAATTTTCAGCTGTGCTGCGATAACCCTGAACTTCTAAATATGGGGGCCCTGTAACATAGTCGTCAGTTTTTCTATTTGCTGCCGTTAAACAGCTGACGTGGCCACATACATGGAGCAAATGGAAAAAGCTGACGGTAAGATTATCGGCGTCCATCTCTAGAAGTTTAGGTTATCACGGGCGCAGTTGAAAGTTCAGGGTTATAGCAACACATTTTAGAAAAGTTCATAGGACTAAATAGTAACTGCGCTGTAGTTTTATCATACATTCTTGCCTACCTCTATTGTGTCGCCAATGTTGATAACAAGAGCATTTTGTGTAGGATGGATAGGTACCCAAGAATTATCCTTCAGTATCTGAAGTCCTGCATATCCTGTATCTTGCTGGAGGACTGTTATGGCACTGCCATCAGAATGGGGACTCAGGCCCAACACTAAGTCGGGTCTCGAGCATGGCGGATAGTAGTTCATTCTTACAGCCTGCACTGCCTCACCAAACATCTCATTGAATGTATCATTTCGCAAATCTAGGCTCTCGGCTATGTAGCCTAGCAGTCTCTGGCACACCTTCCTGATGTTGTGTGAGTATGTTTCCAGGATTTCACTGTACAAGAATACGTGTTTCAACAATGGGAATCACTAAAGATCTGATTATGTCGAAATTTAGTATGCGAGGAGTTAGACCTGAACTGAGGTGGTTGTGCAGGCCAGAGCTTTGGGTTTCTGATAAAAGCTGGTTCAACTCCAAGTGCTAACATATTGCACCAGTCAAGCTTCTGATCTTCCGAGAACACAAAGGCATGCCCGTAGCCCTGAATGGTCCCTGGAGCCATGGGATACTTCTCCTTTTCCTCCAGCGGCAACATGAAGAACTCCTTGGCCACCTTTTCCATACTCTGTAATACGTCGGTCTCTATGCCATGGTTAATGGCCTGATATTCATATATAGATGGATTAAATGTTTTAGCTGTTCTTATAAAGAAATTCAAATTGAAAGGAAAGTATAAAAAACTGCAATACCTGGAAGAAGCCCCACTCACGGCATGCAGCCTCAAGCTTTGCCATCTCCTTCTTCCAAGCTTCTTCATTGCTTCCACGTGCCAGCAAGGACACGTCGATAACTGGGACCCCTTCAGAATGAGGAACTATGCTTTGTGCTTCGGGTCTCTCATTCATCTCCCGAATATACCTCTCAGGAACAACCATAGGCATGGTTCGCCTCAGCTCTTGGATGTCTTCGAGTTGGCTGAACTTGATTTCTGGAGCTCTGGAGCAAAGAACAGGAGCCATGCTTTCACCAGGTTTGTGATAGTTACTGGAGAATGGTTAGTACTTATGTCCTATACCAACTTCTTGTCTTGAATTTGTCTATTTATAGGCTTCTTGGGTTCATGCAGAACCGTTGGTTCTTTTTATGATGCGCCAAACTCAGAATGGAGTGCGTTGGTTTCTTTTTTTTAAAAACAAAGAAAAAAGGAATGGAGTGCATTGGCCTACTTGACTGGAACTTTTTCTTTTTAATGTAATGTGGGTGGCCCACCATACTGCTTTGTGGATGGTTGGTGGTGAGTCCGCATTCATATCGGTCTCGTACTAGCACCCCCTTACATCGCACACATCCATCAGTTGCCAACGTAGAATGTGACTGATTAAGAATGCAGGTACTTGATTCTAATTTTCCTGAATTTCTTTTTGAGTATCTGTATTACGGTCATAACTCATTATCAGGCTCAATCCGGAAGAAGAGTACTCTAGCCTCAATACCCAGGCGAAGCCACCTGTCACACCTAGGATGTACACATATTGCACCACCAACATAATATTATTTCCATTGGCAGGACGCCTAGTCAAACTTAATATAGTTAGGTTTTCGAAGCCCGTCCTACCACTGCTACATATTGCTCTCTGAATATTTCGTGAATCTTGTTAATATTGCTCCCTGAATATTTCTTGAATCTCGTCAACATTGCTCCTTGGCTTACATGTTAATGATTATGCATGAGTGGAACCAACACTAACAGAGGAATCTTCGTAAGCAGCTTTTTTTTTTTTTAATGAAGGGTAGGGAATCTACAGAGCATCTTTTTTCTTTTTTGCCAAATTGCAAACAGCTGTTCCCTTTCTCTCAGACCGCCATTACTGGCTCTGCCCTATGATTGGTGCAGGATGAAAAGAAAACACTTAGATGGTACATCACTTCTTCCAAGATCTAGGGTTCTTTTAGAGCAGAACTAACAAAAACAAACTAATACCATGTGATTTTTGCGCTGCTGCAGGGTTTAGATCCTTCTGGGTTTGCTTTGACTGTCAAATGGCACCTCCCAACTTGGCCATGTGAAGCAATAGAATTATTGCAAAGTTGAACCGTGCACTTGTGCTTGCCTCCGCAGCCTGCTGCTAAGTGAGCCCCAGCTACATATTGGCCGTTCTTTTTTGTTGCAAGCCACTGGATTGGCCCTTGCTTAATTAAAATCAACTAGGTTTACGTAGTTTCTTACATCAGGAAGCCACAGTTCTCTGGTTCGAGCCTCACGTACTACAAGGGTGTGCGGAACTTATAGGTTTCAACGTCCGATGAGGTGTGAGTCTGTTGGTGGAGCATGAATGAGCACCTCCTCCTATTTAATTGGTCGAGCGGTTCCAATGTACGGATTGTCCAGCTAAATTCTTTATTCTTTTAAAAATTGTATTCGTAAGTGGGAGAGTTTTGTACGACCATCACAAATAAATTCATGTATTACGGATTATAAAAGGGATAAATCTGCCACACTTTTACGGGTAGCGTTTACGAAATTTGAATGAGATATTTACTTCATAAGGTGGAAGTCCCACTATTCGTCCTAGGTTTTTGAGCTAGTCTAGCTGTGTTTATAATATTATCTCCAAAGAAATTATTGTTTTCTTGCAATTTTATACCGCCAAGAGCTTTTCGTTATTAAAAAAAAGAGTTTACATTCTTTGGATGATTTCTTAGAAAAAGGTATTTAAATCTTGCAATCAGAGGGTAAGAGTTGCACAATCTTGGTGCAGTTTGGCCTGACTATGGATCCTGTCCTGGTGGTCTGATACCTAACTCTGATTCTGGATGTGCATCAAAGTAGTTTGTTTATATAACTATCTAGAAGTTCAAAAGGACATGGAAGTCTTCAACTTCACGGCAGTACTAAGTAATCAAGTTTCATGCTACACGGCTCCATCCGTAGTGAGTCATTGCACCGTATTATGGCAAAGTCGTACCTTCCAAACATCCGAATATGTATATCTGCTTAAAATATTTATTTATAAAAATAATTTTTAGTGTGATTTATAACTTTTTTTCAGAATTATTTAGAAATTATTTTTAAATTAATAGTTTGGGATTTTATAAACCTGCTAAAGTTTTATAATCTTAAAACATATTATTGAAAGTATTTTTTTAAGAAATTTGAAGTATAAATATTACAAAATTTTATTTTTCGTGCTAAAAAGATATTCTAAAAATAATTTATATAAATATTTGGGAGGTAAGACAGTCGATCTCACCAAATCAATTGGCACGGCTCCATTAACATCCTAACCACAATCACATCTTTTTGCTCTTTAAAAAATTAATAAATAATTACCCAGCATCATATGGAACCAATTTTCCACTTCTTTTTAATTTTGCAAATTTAAAATTTTGATTAAACTTCCCCAACAAAGGTTAAGTAAACATAATGCCAGATCCAACCCCCTCCCTCCTTTACATCATACAGAAAGAAAAACAAAGAAAAGTTTCGTTCGAGCTCATTTCGAACTTAATCGAGCTCAATAGTAGATAAGTCAGAGTTTGAGTGACCCCTTTACGCTCCTACTTTCAAGATGTTGAATCTTATAGCTTACAAATTTTAGGAGATAAATGTTAGTGTGTAACATTAGCCATCAAAATTTCATGTATCAACTTACCCGCTATCCCGCGATACTCTATCCAGAATTTTGTGATTCTAAGCACATCATGATTTATGTCCGTCCGGACTCCGGAGTACTGTTATTTGACTGTATAGTATTATATGTATCCATTTTAGCACTTTAAATATAGTAAAGTAAAGTGATAAATAAAATTTTTGAGGTGCTAAACGATAAAATATTTTGGGGAGGGGGAAAAGTGATAATGCCCTTTTCTTTAATTAGTCCATGCACAGGACTTGCACTATGATTTCTTGGAATCTTTTGACCTTGCTAAAGCACCTCCAAAATTTTAGGGACTGCGAAACAGATGTGCTAAACTCTTTTTTTATATATATATTAAAAGTTCTAACTTTGCCAGTCAAGAAAATGTCAATGGAGGGAGAATCTTATTTCGTTGAAGCAAAAACCAACATTCCATGCACAAAATGTCAATGATGGAGGGAGAATCTTATTTCGTTGAAGCAAAAACCAACATTCCATGCACGCCAAGATACACGGTATCATTTCCACACACGCTATGTTACAAAGCTGGAAATCATTTCTTCGATACAGATAAAACTAGTAATGAAAAATGATAATCAAGTTTTTTTTGAAATAATTAAAAAAAAAATTCTTTTTTTTTTCCAAAACTCTTACAACTCGATCTATCTTTCAACTTTTTTCTAAACATCCATAGTTAAAATTTAAAAATATCTCAGACGGCTAGTTCAATAGTCCATACGAATAATTAATTATCAGTATTTATTTTGTAGTGTTCAAACCAAGGTTTTAAAAGCCGTTTCGTGCCGAGTTTCGGTAAGTCTCAAACTCGAGACGTGCCGACCGTGCCGACCGTGCCGTGCCGACCGTGCCGAAGTACGATTTTATCTTTTTAAAAATTAATTAAAAATAAAAAAATAAAACACATAATAATTTATAAAAAAAAATTAAAAATTCACACAAAATTTATAATTATTTAAAAATTAAATATACTAACTTCACGTACTACCCCATAGAATATTTGTGTGGTTGATAGAAATAATATGTGAATCTCTCGGCTGTCAAATCTACGCCATAAGCTATATGAATATAATATATCAAGTTTTTTCAAGTATAAGCAGTGTGGTACTCTCTAATGTATTCATCGTAATATTGTCTGCCACGATAAGAGAAGCTGCAAGTGTAGAAATCTATCACGTACATGTTTAGACATGGACGGCTATCATCAAACATTCTGTGTTTACGAAAATTAAAGTTTTAATTATAAAAAAAAGTATTAAGTAAAAAAAAAAAACAAGTCTTTCATCAATTAAAACAAAATAAGAAAACAAAAAACAAAAAATAAAAAGCCCACAAAGGGCTATCCGCATATTACCATCACTAAGTGTCGCTGCGTCAGAACCGTATCCATGCACTATAAACAACGAATAAAAGTTTTCCAGAAATAACCTGAAGTAATAATTCTAAAATAATAAAATTTTCATCCTACTCAGTCAGGTCAAACTTCTTCCATGCAGTCAAGCAAAACAAACCACCTCCAGAGACGAACAGATTATCAAAGATGTGTGATCATCATTGTAGGAGCAGGGAAAAATGAAAACCGATATGATCCATAAATACGATACATGTCAGAGCCCAGGTTGGTAAGATCCAAACTTGTGTCCACAAATGTTATTTCTGCAGTATGTGGGTGAGCACATAACTGGAGAATCTAGGCAAAAATAAGTCCGTACAACAATCCTCCACAAAAGATGGAACGGCAAAAAGACTGACGTAGCAGCACGTGCGCGTCGCCACGTTTTTCCTTTTCTTGGGACTGATTTGCACAGTCCCTAAAAGTAGGGGACTAATTTCCCTTGTTTATTTAAAAAAGAACTCATGTTAGCCGTTGATGTACATGGCAAATAGGATGAAAATATTTCTAAATTATAAAGCAAGTGAATAAAGAAATGCAAAGATTAGACAAGATGACAAATGATGAAACTGTTTTATCACAAAGCGTATGATCGATCGATTTCAATCCTGTTTTATTTTCCTCCGCGTCCCCGTCCGTCGTCCTTTAGTTTACATTCAATAAATTCCTTGTAATCAGGTACCCTTATTGTTCTCCAAGTGCCACAGGCCACTAAGAGTTGGCAATAACTAGAACTTAACAACGTCGTAAACTCAGTGGTATCAATAAGCATCATAAGCTCTTCCATAAAACACTAGCAGACCACTTGCCCGCGATACGTGTGCCAAAAATAAATATGTTGGAATATTCATAACCAATAATTTGGAAGGGGCAGGCATGTAGGACTAGAAATCTCAATCATGTCTTTCTAAAATAGTCTTTCCAAGCAATCATAGTACCTATAACAGCCTCACTTGAACAATAAATCTCGTATTATCCAGGCTGCCGTCATTTTTAGAATGCCTAATATTAACCGACATCATAAGCCGTAATTCCAGTAAGCATGAACATAAATCACAAACAGAATCATCATAATATAGCCAATCTAGTTCCCAATCTCATGTGATGCAAAAGTAAAAAAAGATTCCAGGAAACCGCTTTGAACAAAGTTCATAGAACTGCAGTAAGAACACCTACCTGTTCATAATGTCGGTTTAAACATATTCCACCAAGAATCCAAGAAAATTGCTCAAAGCTCCAGATATGATCAGTAGCTCTACTAATTATTATAAGTGAGCTCCTCCGCCACAAAGTATGAATAATATCAGAAGTATTAGGCCATAGAGCAGACAATATCCAAACCTTTGAAAAGTCAAACAAAAACGCTCAGAGAACATCTTACATCTTAAAATTTGTTGTTATATACTTGATGCAAATGTAAGCCTCATAACTAGTCTATCTGATAAAAGTAAGTTCCTCTCACTGAGGAAGGTGTTGATAACTTTGCCTCTTTTTGTTGGTTTGAATGTTACAAGCAAATGTAGCACATATGATAACTCAGGCTGCTAGTAGTTGTTAGCTAGAAGCATTATGGTGCCTGTTTTTGCTTCCTTGATAAACAGATGCTGGATATACAGACATTTCCTAGCATTATCATGCGATTCCCACGTAATAGCATGCAGAATCATTCTCTTCAAGAGAAGGCCAGAAAGATGGGCTCCAGAAACATGACAACCTCAGCCAGATTGATGTCTCAATTTCTCCAGAATCCACCTCAAAATAAATGCAAACAGCTTATCTCCATCTCCATCATGGTCAAGATGCAGACAGATAAAAAAAAACTAAAGCTGCATACCAATGTTGTATAGATAATGCTCTAAAATGTGAATCTGATCATCTCCAAAGTAAAGCACTCCTTTCCTTAGCGGAGACAGAAATATACCTTCGATACCAAAAGAATCTATTGCCAGGAGCTATATCTAGTTTGTTTCTATCCTCCGTGATTTATTACCTCCATTGAAAGTCTCATGGAAGCTGAAATCAAGGACTTTCTTCGCAGAAGCCACTCCACCAGCACGGCTCTTCTCCAAACTGACACTAGCAGCTGCGACTTCTTTGATGCTCAAAAGCACATAGAGTTTCATGTGTCTGCTCAAGCAGATTTAGAAAACCTCATAAGTGAGATAACGGCAGTAGGCACAGGGAAAGTAGTCATTTGTAAGTTAGAATAAATCCAAACTACTACAACTATTGACAAAGATATCCTCACTGATATGATACCCATTCTAAGGTACTACTGTCTATTAACCTATTTGCATGATAATACTGCTGCAGCTGCATAGATCAACTTAACTTGCTTCCTAACGCATTCCCTTCCATTGTGATTTGTGTTAATCGGATATACACTAAAAGACCGGATCCAAGGAGTGACTGTTGGCATCATAGACAAATTTGTGATACACTAACAGAATATATCCCCAAGATTGATTTAATGATAAAATTGAAAAACGAATAATTCAGGAATTTGGTTGTTGCTTATATGTGAAAAGACATCAACTTACATATGGGATGACTTCGAGCTGCTATAATGTTTGAAGAACTACCATCGAAGATGACACAATTTCTGTGCTTGAAAAGACGTAAAATAACAAAGGATGTGCAATCAATGTGATAAATTGCTGAGCTGTGTACATACCAGTGCATATTGAACAGACATATAATAACAAAGAACGTGTAATATATATGTGATAAATTGCAGAGCTTTTGCAAATCAGTGTATGAACTTTTATTGGATTAACTACAGAGATCGAGCGTGTCCTATACGCACTTCTACATTTGCATGAATCAGAAACCTTGATCTCGTTATTCTAAATCGACTTAAAATTAAATAAAATTATGATATGCTCCAATCAATCCCTCTGAATATTAATATATTGCTACTTTAAATGAACTTTAAATTGAAACAAAGTATATCACATATCTAACATCTTTTCTATAGCCATTGCACTATGACATTAAACAATTTGTGTTGAAATGTGTTATAACTTTTTTATAATTGATTATAATTTAAACTGAATAAACTATCATATCTAGCATATTTTATATCGCACTGCACTGTAATGCAAGTTTATCACATATTTGCATTGTTTTTAAAATTTGTAGATATTAATATTATTATTATCAACTTTTTCACTAAACTTCTATAACAGTCTTCGCATTTCATAGCATGGAATGACATAAAGGAGAACAATTTTGAGCATTGCTGATTTTTCTTTTTCTTTTCTTTTTTTTTTTTTTGAGAAAAAAACATTGCTGATATTATAATGAACAATCCAACATCTTTCATAGAGCTAAAACGACATACATAGACTTTAGCAGACGGCTCAAGAATGTAGAGGCTATCTTAGGTCGACCTGAAAATAGCCTCGCTCAGGTTGCTTTTTGGCCCAAGCATTGCCCCCACATTTCCATCCAGTTCTTCGTCCCTTTGTTCTTTGAAGAGTTAATGTTAATATAGAATATATTGGGAATCACCTCTCCAAAGTAAATGCTAGCAAAAGTCAAATATTCTGCATTCTGTCAGATAGTTCATAAGATTTTCATGAGTTATAAGTAAAGTTGAAGATTGTTCAAACAAAAGAAGAAAGAAGTGTAAAGAAACGGTAAAGAAGAAATAATTTTATGTAACTAATGAGGCAAAAACAGTAATAGAAAAAAAATACAATCAGGTATATGAGACACATTATAACTGTTAAGGGAAAAAAAATGTCGTACATCAGCACGTCTAACAACGACCAATCAAGCACCGCTAGCGTGATCAAGCGCGACTGTGCAATCATTGTTGATGAAAAAAAGTCCAAAATTTTAAAAAAATATGAAAAGAAGAAATTGTTTGTAAATCTGTTAAGACTTTACGGTCCTAGATCTATATTTTGGTACACCTATGTATTTTGGTATGTTTTTTTTGGGTAAATATGTGTTCATGTCGAAAGTTTATTGTTTTTAAAATTCTAAAATAGGTGTTCTATAGCTATAAAGTCTTAACAAATTTAAAAATCCAAATAAAAAGAATGTATTACAATATGACGAGCATACCAAACATGTACATAGAGTTATTTTTTGAATTTTTTTTTTAAACTTTCAAGTAGTATATTTTGATGAGACTATAAATTTCAATTTAAAAGTCTTTTAAATACTAATTCTCAATTGGTATTTTGGGGCACAAAGTGTTAAGGAATTTAAAAATGTTAAAGAAAAGAAATGAGGGGGCAAATTGAAATTTCAGTTTGATTGTATTGTTCATGCAATTGTGCTAAGAATTGTTTAACCACATCTTTTTAAACTGACCCCTCAATGTATTTTTTTTTTTTCATTTTTAAATCTTACGTTATACACAAATGTACCAAATATGTATCTACGTGTATTTTTGGTAAAACTTGCAACATATACACATACACATTTTCAAAGAAATTATAAAAACAAAAAAAAAAAGTACATGAAAAATATAAAAAGGTGTTTATACATAAATGTAGCATGCAGGAACAAAAAAGTAAATCTAAATAAAATTGACACTTTGGCAAATTTTTATACGGATATATAATTTTATAGGTTTAAACCATCATTATAGTATGTACACGCATACCAAACATGTATGTAAGTTTATTTTTTTGAAAAAAAACTTCAATATAAATTTTGTAGATTTTTATGATTGGCGATTTATATATAGGTAGAAAGAAAAAGCTATAAGTATTTTTAAAGCATTTTTATGACGAGCGTACAGAAAATATGTGGTCATATGTTTTTGAAATATTAAATATAAAATTGTAAATATTGATGATATCTATGATACTAATGTTGAAAGCATTTTTATAAAAAAATTTTAAAAGGAAAATTTTTTTGAGGCTCGAACATTTTAATAAATTAAAAAATATAAATAAATAACTGTTTAAAATACTGTTGAACGATGGATTGGTTATTTATGTAAAATATAGATATAAAATCTCAAACTTTATTCGTAAAATCCAAAGTAGGTGGCATTTTTTAATATTAAAAACATCTCCATGAACATATTTGGGTTGAGGTTAGGGCGAAGTTTTATTATCTACCCTATAAAATCGATGGTTTATTTAGCAAAAAAGAGGGTTTTGATATAATAAAACAAGAATATAAAAGTTGTGAAAAAGAAAACATGTGCTAGGATGTTTGGCAAAGCTGATTAAGATATCTCTCATTCCGAAACTCTTTTCAAAACAATTCATAAATTCAAATTCTTTACAAATTAGTTCATCTTAAAATTCGTATCATTAATATTTTAACTACTAAAAAACAAATTTAAATAAATTTTGAATATTAGAAAATAAATTTTGATGTGATTAATAAATACTTTTAAATATGTATTTTAACACTTTAATTTTTAATATGTTTAAAAATTAATTCGCTAAAATTTTAAAACCTCGAACAAATAGTTAGAAGAATTTTTTTTGAAAAATTTTAAATACAAAAACCTTTTTTATGTAATTTATAATTTTTTGTATTCAATTTTTTTTAAAAAATTATTTTTTAAATAAATATTTTAGAGTATAGAAATAACAGGTCGGAAAGGATTTATTTGTAACTCTAATATATACTTGTTTCCCTAAGATATATGGATAATAGAAAAGTGTGCGGACCCAACAAGGAATTGGGATTTCAATGGAGAGTGAAAAGCTGTCAGCACCAATTCGAAAGCAGCGGTAAACAATGGACTCTGATATGGAGCGGGCTTCGGGTCCAAACTAGGCCTCTTAAAAGCCTGCTAAAAGAGAGGTCAACCAACCTCAATCCTTCATTAGGGACACCTAATAAAGTTCCAAAGGTCAACTAGAATGCTAGTGGTAAGATAATATCCGGCAACTAGCCCACACTTGCGACCCATCAAGATAACGAGCATGTTGACCATCCAGATGAGTAGACAAGTGTCCGCATGCGCCTGTCCTCGGAAATCATGCCTCACCTCAATTGTCACTTTGCTATATCAATCCTGCAAGTCAGGAGCATACACGTGGCAAAGAATCCAATCAAGATCCCACCGTCAACAGAAAGCCAAAATGACGCTGCGTAATTTGATTGTTGACGACTTCAGCCTCTCTCTATTGTTATATTGCAGTTAGTGTATGTAATTTGGTCGTTATAAATATTCTCTCAATCCATACAGAAAATAACAAGTGGGCGAGATATTAATTGGCACGCCTGAAGTCAAGCAAGGCAGAGAATATCAGCCATTCATTCAACTAGACAGTCTCGTGACAAAAGAGAGAGAGCATTCCTTTTGTAATATCCGCTTGATCAGTCTCAAAACTCTCAGATTGTTTCTTATTTACTACTCTGGCCGACTTTTGTAGCTAATATTAATGGAATTTACATTTGCTTATGTAAACATAGACCGTGATAACAATTGAATCACATAAAATCTTGCATCTCTTTAATTTACTATACTGATTAACATCAACGCTAATTGTGCTAGCATGAATCAAGGGGCTCGCAACCTTATCTTTTTGAGATAACAAAGCAAAATCTCTCCCTAAGTCTCCGCTAACTCGCAGACCACAGTTTTTTACGCACACCTATATGATCATTTTGGACTCAGGTGCACGCAGGAGAGTAAAACCTCGGCTCTGGTGTCTGCCCCCGGACCAGATATGGAGTACTGCAATACGCAGCCACCAGCTTCCCTACGGCTGCAGTAAACGTGCGGCGCTGGTATATCCCCATTTCAGGCAGGACCTCCCGCTTGCGCATGTGGGAATCGAATGGTGAGGTGCACGTTTTTCGAGGCGAAACTCCCCACCCATCCGACCCAGGTGCGGAGGGCGAGCTCGCAATCTTATCTCCATGACTAATGAGAAAGTTGGTGATGAGTATAAGGTTAGTTTTGACTGATGACCATCCAAATGTTGGTGTAAGAGTTTTCTAATCCTAAACAATGCAATAATGGCAGACCATATTTGTTGTCATCATATAATTAAATTATCGTTAATCACAGACTTAGTGGTGGCTTTTACAGGTATAACGACGTTAATTATTTTTTTAGTTCATCTAGAAATATTGACTCCAGGACGCACATTTTGGTCCAATCTATCTACTAAAAGTGTAATATTTTTGAGTGAAAGTTTAACTATTTTTTCTAATAATAATGTGTTTCACATTATTGAGGGACCGATGAGCACGACCATACGTCAAAACTTTCCCTCGATATCCAAGATAATTCAAAAAATTTATTTATGATAAAATTCATATCTAGTATTTGAACTTTATGGACTATGAATTAATATTAAAAATCTCCGCATATGTGGTGATCGAAATATTCAAACACAGTTAATATTAGCCGAGTGCAAACAATAAATGCAACACATCAGCATTTATTTATTTTTACATTTATTTCATTTTGTTTCGGGTTATTAAATTTATTTTCCTAAAATATGAACATATAACTTTTCATATAAGGCAGTGGCGGAGCCACATAAGGGTTGGGGGGGAGGGGGGGAGGGGGATTATCGTCCCTCCCAACCCGCCGGCCTAATATCTATATTATATGTATTTTTTAAAAAAATTTAAAAATAAAAGTTATAGATTTTGATGAAATCTATAATTTTTATATTCAAATTGTTTTCAAAATGTTCTTTAAGATATATAGGTGTTCTGAAGCTCCAAAATCTTAACGGATTTTAAAACTATTTTTAAACCTGTTAAGAATTTGGAGTCCAAGAACACCTTTCTAGAAGTATATTTTAAAAAAATTTTGAATATAAAATTTGTATACCTTATCAAAATCTACTTTTATATTGAAATAGAAATATATATATATATATTTTAGAATGTATGAATAAATAATACGAACAAAAAACAAGAGCATAGTATCCGGCCTCCACTTATGCCACCTCTATATTTCTAAAATATCAGTCTAAAAATATTTTTTTTTCAAACTTCTGTATAGTCAGCCTCATGAAAATTATTATATACCAGACTACACCAATTTCTAATTCCTAACTCGACGACGATAGTGCGCCAGCTGCCGACGGCTGCCATCTACATATATTTCAATTATTATAATTTATAATTTTCAATCATTATAATTTGCAACTGTATTTTATTATTATAACTTTATTTCTAACTATATTTTATTGCCGTTGTTATATTTTATAATTTTATTGTTATTTATATTTTTATTATTACTGTTCTGACTGTTATGGAATTATATAGTTGAATTTGTTTTTGATCATAAATAATATTTTATGTATTTTTTCTGAATAAAATTTTTTATCTCGGATGTTTTTTTGTCCCTTGATCGAAAATTTTGGCTCCGCTGCTAATATAAGGGATCTTAGAACGACGAAAATTCGTAGCTATCGGAAGGGCGTTGCTTCTATTTCAGGTTTACCGAGCGAACCATGCCAGGATGCCGCACACTTGGTGGACCCCACGGGCCACTAAAGATAACCCTATCCACGTCAGCATCTGAGCATTCCTTCCCCGAAGAAGGTGCTTCGCGGTCCATTATTTTCACACGTTCCAGACGCGGTGCGGCCCTCTCGGTTATCTTACCTCCCCCTCCCATCCAACGCGCCCGTCGCTGTCGTTCCTCTCGCGACTGCCCGGTCACCGCAAGTTAACACCTCATCAGCGGTGTCCCCACGGACCCCACCTCATAATATTATCTCCAACAGCCACTGCCAAGGATACCATATACTCACAATCTCAGCTCCAAGAGCCGCCAACTCTGTGTTTGATTTGATTGAGAGAGAGAGAGAGAGGAGAGTGTTTGGGTTGTGGCGGCGGCGGAGATGGATGGAGATCAGGAGGGAGGGGCGGCAGGTGACGGGCGGGTAAAGATTTTTATCCCGTTTTGAATTTGATTTTGATGATTTTAGGGGAATTTTTTGGGTTACTGTTTATGTTGCTAAGGATCTTGGTTTCGGTTGTTATTGACTACATGCAGAACTAGTTTCGATTGCTTGTTTGTGATAGGTCTAATTTAAAGCTTATGCGAGATTCTAAGAATTTATAGGTCATTCATTGGAGTTAAGGCAGTTTTATTGAAAACTCTTATGATACATCATTTTAATTGAAAACTCTTATAGTGCAACTTATGAAGCACGATAACATTTACATATACAGGCACTGCGAAACGGCAAAAAAAATACTATTATAGTTAATAAATTTAATTATAAATTTTGCAAAAGTAATATTCATAACTTTAATTAATAAAATATAATAACTAATATATTAATAGAAATTGTCATTAGTACTTTATCACAAAATATATTATTATATTCCGAATGTTTATGTATACATTATCGTAAGATGTATTTTGATATTCCGAGTCTTTATGTATAAAAATAGATGAGCACATTATTAAATTACAAATCTCATATATACAATTAACAATTGTTAAGTCTTAAACATGGTTGTTTTTTTGCTTTAAGATAAATTTTTAAGACTTGGTTTCGACAGATATATTAATTTTGTATATTGATCATTCTTAATTTGTTATAAGACTCAAAATTAGTTTTACCACGAGCTTGTACTTATCAAATGTATGAATTTAATATAGATAAGAAGTGTATGATTATGGACACGACAAATACGTTAGTCTGCCCATGTTCGGTGAAATGTCGTGTCTAATCGTTTCTGACACAGGCACCTTAAGGATAGTGTCCATCCTTCCTAGAGTGAAAACTCATTGCAAAATGGTTGGATGTAAACATATAGACCAGCATGAAATAAATTGGATCATCTTGTTTTATTTTTTTCTTTGAGATTATTGTGGGCTCTCTATAAAGGTGATGTGAGCCCATCGGAGTAGATAACTTACCGGTGGTACCGGCGCATGTTCCACCAACCAAGATGCCGCATCTTTTCGGCCTAGGAAGGGGGGTACATAGAGGATAAACCTTCACACCCTTATAGGTGGCGCTTCTGGATTCAATCATAAGGCCTCTTCTTCATGAGATGGTAGTCCTACCAACCGTCTTAGATGTCTTGGGCTGGATCGTCTTGGTTGTATACTTACTACATCTATCAGCTTCTGGATTAGAGAAGAAATTGTAAATATATGTTATTCTCTAAAATCGTGGCTATATGCTCTCTGACACTGATAGAGTTGGCAATTGCTAAACTACAGCCAATAGGGATAGATTTTGGTAACTGAAACTAAAATTTTGCCTCGATAAAGTGTACTTACCTTGAATCCTTGGTCTTCCACTGTTAAAGTTTAGTTTGTCGGCCTATCTACCTCGGTTTCTAGAGCTATTTTGATGTTTTTTTCTTGTTCAGAGAAATCATGTTCCTCCTTGGTCTGCAAAGGCCTTACTGAGAAGGGTTTCTTTTTCCTTTTTGTTATTCACATATACTGGCTCATTCTTTTTTATCTTATTTAACCAAAGAAATTTGTAATATTGTAAAAGTATCATAACACGTGTGATGTTTTTGAGAATAAGCAGGAAAGGTGGACTTGTTGTTTGCCCTATCAATTTCTAAATTTCTTTTTTTTTTACCCCTCCCTTTGTCCTAAATGGCATATTAGAGTTGTTCTCTCTAGCATGCATTTTACCAATGTTGATTCATACAGATTTACTGGAAGACTTACTATAAGCAGCTGATGCTTCTAGCATATCAGAGTTTTGGTGTAGTATATGGAGATCTCAGTACATCTCCACTTTATGTATATAAAAGTGTATTCTCTGGGCATTTACGTCATCATCAAGACGAGGAGACAATTTTTGGCATATTTTCCTTGATATTTTGGACCATCACCTTGATACCCTTACTCAAGTATGTGATCATCGTTCTTAGTGCAGATGATAATGGAGAAGGCAAGTCTTGAACCTGATTCTACTAATTTTTTTATCCTAACTATACTAATTGTTTTCCTAACCTTATTTAGGTGGAACTTTTGCACTGTATTCTCTCCTCTGTAGACATGCAAAGTTCAGCTTGCTTCCCAATCAGCAGGCAGCTGATGAGGAGCTCTCAACGTATTATAGGCATGGTGACATGAGGCGTAATGCGCTACCTTCGCCCTTGAAGCGGTTCCTTGAAAAGCATAAAAAGTCACGGTCATGTTTACTTCTTGTTGTGCTTTTTGGTGCATGCATGGTGATAGGTGATGGTATCCTGACACCGGCAATTTCTGGTAAAGTCTTTATCTTGTATATCACAACTAACATCGCTTGCTGCCTTAATTGTGGTTCTCCCTTTACCATTCTTTAACTGATCATGAGAATTGGTCCTTGACAGTCTTGTCGTCTATTTCTGGCTTGCAAGTCCGTGCTCAAAAGTTACATGATGGTGAGTGTAATTTTATGGTCAGATATCAGTATGGTGGTCTCTCTCATTTTGTAGCTTGAATTTGGAATTTATGCATATATGAATTATAATTGCATGATTTTTGCCTCAATCGTGTAGATAAGTGATGAATTCATAATGAGTTATTACATTCTTTATTTTCAGTTCAAGTTAATGACATAGCTAAGTAATGCAGTCTGGATTTAGAATTTAATAGCCTTGCATAACAGGAGAGCTGAAATTGTTGTTCTGACTTTTGGAGCGTTCAGTCACCAGACTCACCACTTAGAAACCTTACATTTTTTGGAGTTTGCTATTTCTTGAAGTAATGAATGTTGGAAAATAGAATAAGCGCTCCTTACTTTTCCTTTCTAGATTACATATCCCCTTGCAAATATCTCCATAATGTTTCTTAGCACCTAGTAAAGATTAATGTGCGTAGAGTTCTTTGATTTGTTTTCTTATTTACCTTAACATACATGGGAGATACAAGTTAGGAGACAAAAAGTGTGTTTTTTATCAATGAAATGTCAAATAAATCACAGTCATAAAGTATTTATACTTTTACTTTGAAAAAAGCTGGCCAATTTCGTAAACTCTAAACTTGAGATGTATCGAGCATGCTGATCTTGCTGTGCCGACCTTTTGATAATAAAAGATTTTGTGGAATATTTTACATTTAAAAGATAGAAAACAAAAAATTAAGGTCATTTAGGCCCGTGACTTAAGGTCAAGCACCGACATCTCTCTCTCTCTCTCTCTCTCTCTCTCTCTCTCTCTCTCTCTCTCTCTCTCTCTCCGTGTCTCTTTTCTTTTTCCCTGCTCTCTTTCTCTCAGCTCTCTATCTCTCTCTAGGCTTTCTCTATAGCTCTAAACTCTGCTTCTCTCAGATTTCTCGTCTTTCTCTCAGTCGAAGGATTTTTTTTTTTTTTTAAAGAAAGAGAAAAAACAAAGTTGCAGTGGAAGTGATAAAGCATCGACTATGGAGACGGTAGGTCACGTACGCATGTGTTGCGTGACCTTCATCTTCCTTGCGTGGCGGAAGAAGAAGACGGTGTATTTTATGAGAGAGAGAGAGAGAGAGAGAGAGAGAGAGAGAGAGAGAGAGAGAGAGAGAGATGACGATGACTAAGATGAAGCTTAGGTATGTTTTTTTTTAATGTTTGTGGAGAAAATATCAGCGAGATCCGGCCTGATTTGCACAATATTCGTTGCTTCATCCTGGCCGTTGTTATTGGAAGGGCAAGAATATCGGTCTTTTTGTTGTTAAGTCAGGCTGATCCTGATCCGATCTGGCCAATGCGGCGGAATTGGCGACACCTAAAATCATGATTCTAACATATGTGTTATTTGGTCGGTGCTAACTATTAGTGATATTTTATATTTCTCTGCAAAAGTTATATAATTATTTAATCTGAAGTGTTGTTGCCGCTATTTCTGATATAAATTGAAATGATTCCCATGTTATTGTGACTTTTTGCATTTTTATGTGTTCTTCAATAGTTGGTTAAACGAAATTGGAATACTATCTCGTACAAAATTGATTGCTATTTTTTTATGATAGGCGAGGTGGTCATTATTGCCTGCATCGTGCTTGTTGGCCTCTTTGCTTTGCAACACAGGGGCACTCAAAAAGTAGCTTTCTTGTTTGCACCTATTGTGATCATTTGGTTGGTGTGTATTGCTGTAATTGGCTTATATAACACCATCCATTGGAACCCAAGTATCTTCCGTGCTCTTTCTCCACATTACATTGTTAAATTCTTCGAGAAGACAGGGAAAGATGGTTGGATTTCTCTAGGAGGTGTGCTCCTCTGTATTACTGGTAAGAAGAGTTCATCATTCTCTTATGAGATGTCATAATTGACCATAATCAGCATTCATACTGGATCTTTGTGACTTCTAGGGACGGAAGCTATGTTTGCTGATCTTGGACATTTCACCGATGCATCTATTAGGGTATACTTTCTGGTCAACACATTCTACTTTTTTTTTTTATAAAAATTACATTATTATTTGTGATTGGATTAGATTGATTAAAAGAATAAGATAGAAAGGAAACTCTGATGAAATTTTTTGTTAATGTTTAAGCTTATGAAAGCAGAGCATTTTTTGGGTAAAAATAAGGCTTGTCTACATCAATTATGTTGCACTAACAAAACCTCTCTTGCATGTTTGACATGATGTTTAGGAAAATTCTAAAGCCAAATAGTTCTAACACAACAGTTTTTAGTGCTTATGTAACACCAGATGGCGTTTTTTGAACAATGGAGAATTTGTGTTGTTAATTGCGTCTTTATATTCGTTATAACTTATACTCGCATATTTGGAGTGCATCTATTGGTACGTTGATGAAGTCCACAAAAACCAAAGAGCACCTGTTGGCATTATATTAGTTCTTCTGTCCTAGTGGTATTACTCTTAGCGATGCTCCATTGTTAACTAATTTTTTACAGGTTGCATTCATTTTCATTATTTACCCATGTTTGGTACTCCAATATATGGGACAAGCAGCTTTTCTAACAAAAAATACGGATGATGTGCCTATAAGCTTTTATGCGTCTATTCCAAGTAGGTATACCAGGTTCCAAATTTGTGTCTTATGTCCTCTATGGATCCATCTTTTACACTTACGGAGTAAGCATTGGTGTTTCTTGAGCAGAGCCTGTCTTTTGGCCGGTTTTTGTTTTGGCTTCACTTGCTGCTATTGTTGCAAGCCAAGCGGTCATCTCAGCAACATTTTCAATTGTGAAGCAATGCCATGCTTTGGGTTGTTTTCCACGTGTCAAGGTCGTGCATACATCTAGGTGGATCTATGGCCAGATCTATATTCCTGAAATAAACTGGATTCTTATGGTCCTTTGTCTTGCTGTCACAATTGGTTTCAAAGACACTACCCTTATTGGAAATGCATATGGTATGTTTCCAATTCCTTATAATCATTTGTCTCTCAAAGAAAAAAAAATCCTTATAATCATAGAATAGTCATTGTTGGGGAGGTCCATTGTGTTGAAAACAAGGTTTTACGTGCTGAGCGGCACCTCACATTGTTGGGGAGGTATATTGTGTTCAAAGCAAGGTTTTACGTGTCAGGTGGCACGTGTCGGATCTGTGGGGATCCGGCATGGAGCCGGAGCACGGAGCCGGAGCCATGCCGGTAGAACAACTTTTTTTGTTTTTATCGCTCGAGGAAGATGAGCAATATCCATTAAATGGTACTATTCAACTTCCTCACGTGTTGCGACTCGTTATATCGTGCAGCGACGCGACAAGAACCATTAAAGAGTATTGTTCATCTTCCTCGTGTGCTGCGACCCGTTATGTCGTGCAGCGACGCAACAAGTTAGGTCCGCACGTGACGCAACCTAACTCTAATCGGCCGTGTCGCGCACGACCTAGCACATGTGTGCGACCTTTCTTTTTTTTTTAAAAAAAAAAAATTTACTTTATTTTCATTTTTTATTTTTATTACCTTTTTATAATTTATAAAAAATATTTTAAAAATATAAACATTGTACGGATTGGCACTGCATGATCGGCACGTCTCGAGTTTGTGATTTATTGAAATTCGGCTCAGCACGGTACGGAAAACCTTATTTAAAAGTATATGAGAAGTTCTATGTAAGGTTTAGCAAGCATCATACCAGTTTCAAGGATGACGTTTTTTTTTGGCAGGCATAGCATGCATGACAGTGATATTTATAACGACATGGTTGATGGCACTAGTCATTATCTTTGTATGGCAGAAGAGTGTTTTGCTTGCTCTCTCCTTCCTAATTTTCTTTGGATTTATTGAGGGAGTCTACTTATCGTCAGCTCTAATAAAAGTCCCACAAGGTGGATGGGTGCCTCTCGCACTCTCCTTTATATTTGTGTTTGTCATGTACGTGTGGCATTATGGCACTAGACGGAAGTATCTTTTTGACCTTCAAAACAAGGTTTCAATGAAGTGGATTTTAACACTTGGGCCTAGCCTTGGGATTGTAAGAGTACCTGGAATTGGACTTATCTACACGGAGCTAGTTACTGGAGTTCCTGCTATTTTCTCTCACTTTGTAACCAATCTACCTGCTTTCCATGAGGTTCTTGTTTTCGTTTGTGTCAAGTCGGTGCCAGTACCATATGTTCCCCCAGAAGAAAGATACCTCATAGGTCGAATTGGGCCAAGAGCGTATAGAATGTACAGATGCATCGTAAGATATGGTTACAAAGATGTCACTAAGGATGAGGAGAACTTTGAGAACCAATTGGTTATGAGCATAGCGGAGTTTATTCAGATGGAAGCAGAAGACACGAGCTCAGGCACCTACGAATCATCGGTCGAAGGGAGGATGGCAGTTATACGGACATCTCAAAGATTTGGCACGACTTTGGTGATGAGAGAAGCCAATGAGGAATCTCCAACTGAAGTTAGCGATATCAGGAGCAGCAAATCCGAGACCCTTCAGAGTTTTAAATCACTATACGAGCAAGAATCTCCAGGAACCGGTCTGAGAAGACGGGTCCGTTTTGAGGTGCCGGAGGTAGGAAATATGGATCAGGCGGTGAGAGATGAGCTGTTGGCACTTGTCCAGGCTAAGCATGCAGGGGTTGCATATGTGATGGGACATTCTTATATAAAGGCCAGGAAGACATCTTCATTCATCAAGAAATTTGCCATCGATGTTGCCTACTCTTTCCTCCGAAAGAACTGCAGGGGCCCTGCAGTTGCCTTGAACATTCCCCATATCAGTCTTATCGAAGTTGGTATGATATACTATGTCTAGATCTATGATGCTGTGGCCTACAGGCCGTCGGATGGGGATGGTGGTACTTCTTGAAATTCTAATAGGCATCTCTCAAGTGTGGCACCGGAGCGCCCAGGCATTGTACGTTTATTCTCCTAGTCTGAAATAGTATTCTAAGTTTGTCTTATAATGAGAAATTTAGGTTGGTCGAAATGATGTTAACAACTGGAGTTTAAATAGCTATGAGATGATATGATGATGCTTTGGTGTGTTGTTGCTCATGTTATGTTGAAGCAGCCGGAACAGCTCGTATTTTTGAAGGGTAATCAATTTTCTGATTCAGAAATGTTTTGTGCTCGAAAAACGAGCATGAAACTTGGACAAAAATTATTCAATAAATAAATTTGAATTTCAGTTTAAATTCTACACTGTTGTAGTTTTTTTAATTACAGAATCTACAATACCAAGAAAGCTACGTGGCACAATCGTGAGCAAGTAATTCCTTGTTGCACATTGCTTTCTTCTTCTTGTTGTCGATTACATGTTTCCGCAAGTTGCCTTTTTTTTTTTTTTTTTTCTTCTTGTGGTCTCTTCCTAATCCTTCCAGCTAGCTGAGAGACCGGCATTATATCTAGACAGAAGATTTTATAGTAGGCGTAGATTCTATGGAGCAGCAGATATAGAAAAGATGAATGATATCCATAATAAGGCAAGCTGTTCAAATCGGCAAAAAATCGATATTGAGATATGTTTACGACGGATGATTGGGACTTCTAATTTATGAAGTGTAAGTATCGAATTCGAATTCCACAAGCCCCACAGGTAAAGATGTGAAAATTTTATCCCTCTATATACGGATTTTCGGATCTGTCCAAACTGAAAGGTTGGATCTCCTCGTTCCATATGGATTAGGGGCACCCGTGGATTTATCTGTTACGACGGTTGCAAAAAATGAGTGAGTTGGTTTATCCTGCAGAATTTTTTAAAGATAATCTCAACAAAAAAAAGGACCTTGAGATATTTGCAAATCCATTTGTCTCAGACCAAACCTGCAGAGGAAATTGGCTGGATGGATACCTATACACAACCATCTCTGAGATATTGCTTGTATATAGTTTATACTTCCAAACCCAATATCCCTGAGAATCTCACTGGATGTTGCTATTGTTTATAAGAGCCCATGCTGTGATAAAAAGAGATGTAACATGAGAATTTATAGGAAACAAAATTCCACATTACAGAGCTATGTAGTCTTTTGCATCCAATCAGGCCAGACACAATGCTTTACGTGTCAATACGGCGACAATTTGTCAGTCCAGCATGGAGGCCATGAAAGGCGAAGGCTGGTATTTTTTCAGTTGTGGCCTGAAATTAACTCAGCTACTTAATTTTGGAGAAGCTCCAACAAACTGGTCCTTGCAGTGCCAACGGTACGCGAACATGAGCTTATACGGGAGTTTGGGCATATCATCGACACTAAGGAGTTCCAAACGTTAGCTTCTGGTACCTCACCATGACTGAGCATTTCCTCTAACCAGATGACGGCCTCGTACCTCCAACCTGCCAAACAAAGTCCTTGAATCACACAACCGAAAACTCCCCTTCCTGGTGAATGCTGCTTCCGTAGCATTTGCTCCAATACCTTCGCAGCCTCAACGAATCGGTCCTCGCAGCAAAGCCCTTTTATCAAAATCTCATAACTCTCTTTCGCTGCACCACAACCCGGCCGCATCTCCATTTTGTCCAAATATGCAATTGCCTCAACTGCCTTCCTTTCTTTGCATATCCCTTCTATAAGCAAATTATAAGTTTTCACTCTTGGCAAGCAGTCCATCTCCACCATCTCCACATCCAAAACGTTAGCCGCCTCGCCAATCCGCTTATATGTACACAAAGCCGCAATCTTAGCTTCAAATAGATCCACATCAGGTTTGAACCCTCTATTACCCATCTCGATAAACAATTTATCTGCATGGTCTATCTTCCCCTCAGCATAAAGATCAGTTATCACAGCTCTATAGCTAGCAGAACTTCTAACACCACCAGCCACCAAGGCACTGTCTATCAACCTCTTCATATCCTCCACAGTCCTACCTCTGAGCTCCGGCCGCTGAAATGCCCGTCGTCTTTTAGGTGATTTCAATCCTTTAAGCAAAACTTTTCCAAGAATATCCTCTGCTTCGCCGACCTTTCCGTGATCAACCAAGGCCTCAAGAAGCAAGCGGTACACAACGACGTCCTCGTCACATCCCTTCTGCGAAATTCTCCATAACATGGAGTATAACAAATGTTTTGCGTCCTCTAATCGCCCAGAATCACACAAACCCTTCATTAGAATCCTATAGGTTTCGCGGTTAGGAGTAAAACACTGTTCACGCAATTCACCAAACACTTGGAGTGCCAGGTCAGTGCGGTTTAAGCAGCACAGCGCGTTGACTATAAGATTGAGAGAGTCGATGCTGAATTTAACTTCTGATCGTCCGGAGAGTTCATGTAGAAGCTTTCGAACAGCGACTAGGTCGCCGAGCGAGAGAGATAGCTTGAGAATTTCGTGGAAGGAGAGGGGGTAGGAGATACAGTTTGAGTTAGGGATGGATTCAAAGACGGAGATTGCGTCGGCGGGAAGATTAGCGGCAGCGAGGGAGGAGATGGCGGCGGCGAAGACATGGTCCGCGGCGGGGGAGGCGGCGGTGGTCATGTGGGAGATAATTGATCGGAATTGGGTAAGATTGCTGGGAAGAGAGGGTGAGAGGGCGTCTAGCACGGCGGAGTAGACGGCGGAGGTGTGGCGGTGATAGGAAGATGGGTAGCGGAGCGGGGCGGAGAAGAATATGTCAGCGGCGGCGCTAGGGTCTTTCTGGCGACGGATTAGGGCGGCTAAGTAAGCTGGCGACAGCATGCGCGGCCAACGGACTGCCGCCATCGCCGCCGCCGTCAGAATTGTCAATGACAGTTCCTGTGGCTGGGGCTTGATGAACACATTTCCTGTGAGTTGTTTAACTGCTAAATACTAGCCAGCAGTGGGAGAAGCTGGTAGCTGTGTTTCACTCCTTTTCATGAACACATTGAAATGCAAATTTGCGAGTCGAAAAACACCTGGATCGCTTGATATATATACTTGACAGCAAACAGAGCTAGTGTAGAATAACTGTTACACGTGTGCGTATATATATACACTGTTACACGTGTGCGTATATATATATATATATATATATATATATATATATATATTATATATATATATATATATATATATATATATATATATATATATATATATATAATTGCAATCAGAAACACTTTCTGCCAATTCTTTGTCCAAGAATTGACATAAATTGCAAGAACAAAAAATTAAAACTTCGGCCACAAAAATTGAACAATCCAAAAAGAAAAAAAAGTTCAAGTTCTTAACTAATTGTTTATCATCAGAAAAAAAAAGATAAATAAAAGATAATAAAAAAGAAAAAAAAGCTGACAATAGTGGCCGATGAACCATGAGTTGAGCAGTGAATAAAACTTTACAAATACCATTTGTTATAAAATTGACCCAGAAGTGATGCCCGAAATGCTTAAAATTTACTTTAAATTAAACTTAAATCCTAAAAAAATGAACTTAGCCAAAAAAATGAATCATGTGATGAACTTCATGCCCAAGAGCATGAATCATGTGATGAACGTAGCCAAAAATGAATCATGTGATGGCTTATAAAATGGGATTTTCTCAAAAAAAATAAAAATAAATAAACCCTATTTTGCAAGACTCTATTAAATAAGTCTTTACTTTTTTAAAAAAAAAAACTTATAAAAGTACTCAATATATATATATATATTATATATATATATATATATATATATATATATATATATATATATATATATTAAAAATAAATTGACTACGAAAAAACGTCTTTTCAATTAGATATTTTCAGATTTCAAATTTTTGTTACTAATAAAAACTTTAAAATTTTAAAATATTTAGAAGTGTTTTTAAGTTTACAATACAAAATTTGACCTCGATGTAAAGCCTGAAATGCCTTAAAAATGAACTTAGCTAAAAAAAGGGTTCATGGGACCAATGCCTTAAAAAAATGAACTTAGCTAAAATGGTTTTCTCTCCCAAAAAAAAAAAGAAAAACCTATTTTACAAAAAAATTTGAACACAAAAATAGATTTTAATATGTCCTATAACTTTTATATTTACATTTTTTAAAAATATATTTAGAGGCACCAAAAATTACAAGCCATACCCACTTTAGAAAATATGGAAACCTTTTATTTTTAAAAAATAATAGTACGATTTGACATTATTCCTTATAAAATTTCAGGCACTTGCTTAAGAAAATATGGAAAGGTCAAACGCTGACACTGCTGTTAAGCTTCACAAAAAGAAGCTATACAGAGAGTAACAAGAAGCTGGTGGCATCCACAGACATATGAAGTGAAAACCCATGGCACACTTCTTTTGTACATCATATGTAAGGCTTCACAAAATCCCAGCTACATATTGCAATATTATGCAAAATAAAGAACTACCAGGTATTCTACAACTCTGTTTCTTTTTTTTTTTCTCCCTTTTTTTAACATCCAATCCCATCCAAATGACACCAACACTAATTACAAGGCACTTCGACTATAATCAGAAAATTGCTACCCCAGACATAACTAGCTCAATCCATTAGTTGGTGGAATACAGAAGCAATGAAGATGAAGATTCGCAGAAATTTTATCATTATTCACAAAAATGGTGGAAACCAAAATGAAATCGCAGGCATTTGCTGACTAACCGCCGCTTGTAATACCTTCCAGAAGATTAAAATGCATATGCAACTCGTCTTCCTCAACTAAGCATCATGCATTGTAGCAAAAGCAAAAACACCGCCAGTCATCTCCACCATCAAAAGTAGACGGTCTATTTCTTTTCATTTTCCTCTCTATAGTTTACCCCCCAAACTTTGGCCTCTGCAATTGCCCGCTCTCTATCCACACCACGGTTTGGATTCTTCAAACCTTCTCTGGTCTTTCCATGGCCAGGACTGTCACTTTCAGACTCTTTATTCTCCGACTCATCAAAACCCCACCTCCTTCCAGATCCACCCGCTGAATCACCTCTGTAGACGTCTGCACTGGGCAGAACAGCCCTAGGAGTATTCCTCTGCCTAAAATCAGGTGAGTTACGATGTGGGGATTGTATGGAAGTCTTATTTTCAAGACCATCAACTAGGTTCTTGGTCGCATCCCTAGATCTTGGAGTTGATGGTCCACCTCTGTGGCCTTGATGAGCAGCTGAATTTGGATCATAAGTTTGTGATGCTAGATATGAAAGGGCTGTCACAACATCACCTATAAGGGGCCGTGTTGCCGCTTGCTCCTGCAAGCACATTGCAGCAACAGCTAGTGCTTGGTAGAGGCCTCTCATCGGATAACGGCCCCTTAATAACGGATCTGCCATCTTCGGGAACTTTCTACGATCTTTAAAAAGCGGACGAGCCTGTGTTGTTACAAAAAGGATGAGAAGAGACAGCTTCAGATGATAAGGAAAAAAAAAAAAAGTTAATTGATTCATAACAGAAAGTAATTAGATTCATAACAGATACGTTAATTTCTTAATTACCATTAAAAGCGATCTAGGACGTGGAAACTATTTAGGTACCAAAATTCAAATAATTTTGTTATTTCATTCGTACTATATAACGTAGTTAAAATGGATGCCTTAGAATAAATTATTTTTTTAAAATACGTTACAGATATACAAGTTGGATGAATTTCGATCCATACGGACAAAAAAAATGTAGATAAAAAAAATTTCGATTTTCACTGCGTGTATCATATCGCTGGAATCACATGGAATTGCATTTATCACTCCCGTTCATTAACCTAACTTTGAGCTGTCAATGTACAAGTGAAACTTGATAAAAGCTGATGATTTTTTTTATTATTAAGTACTTTTGAACTCGTAAATCACTTCAGTTCTGATCTTTTATTTGAGACTCGGATAGTTGCAAGAGTTGCGGAATGGGCCTAGCTTGGCTCCTCTAGAGAAGTGCTAACGATTATATATGTATATATATATATATATATATATATATATATATATATATGTGTGTGTGTGTGTGTGTGTGTGTGTGTGTGTGTGTGTGTGTCTTCTGCTCGAACAGAACTATTTGAATTGAAGCTACCTGAAGTTTTTTCAATGTGCAATTTAGGAAAAAATAAATTATGTAGCAAGACTATCTTCTACCACCAGCGACCTGTCGTGTATGGGAATTAAATAAAAAGTAGGATGCATGAACTGCAGAATGATGGGAGACCTACCCATGCCACTAGATTCTGCTCCCCAGGAGCCCTAGTGTTGTCGATCGCTTTGCGTCCGGTGATGAGCTCAAGGAAGACAACCCCAAAACTATAGACATCAGATTTCAGAGTTAACTGACCCGTCATTGCATATTCAGGAGCACAATAACCATACGTTCCCATCACTCTTGTTGAGACATGAGTCTTGTCCCCAACTGGACCGAGTTTAGCAAGCCCAAAATCCGACAGCTTTGGATGATAGCCTTCACCAAGTAATATATTTGAAGATTTAAAGTCTCTGTAAATAACAGGAGGGTTTGCCTTGTCATGCAGGTACTCCAAACCTCTGGCGGCACCAGCTGCAATCTTCATCCGTGTACTCCAGTCAAGGGGTTCCTTATTCGAAGGAACATCTAAAAGGAATGGCTACATTAGTCATAACAATTATATAACTTCTCAAGCACCAATTCAAAATAAAGCCTTGGACACCATATACTAAAACAGTTTATGTCCAAACTGACTCATCAATAGCATAGAACTGTGGCAGATGGAGTGAAGATAATAAATTGCAAACAGAACGGAAGAAATAAGTTGGCAACTACTATTTCAGTTGCTCCATTAAACTTTACTTCCCTTCTAAGTATTTTGATTCTTTTATATCAATAAGTGCATAATGACAGACAAAGGCACTTGGCAGTGACATGTTCTGACATGAAGGCATTGAAATACGGTAGATAACCAATTAGCAAACTACATTTAGGACGAAATATTCCAATAATAGACGTGTAAACTGAGTGTAAACCAAGTGTAACAAGGAACTCAACGATTAGATATGCCATTGCGAGATGTGAATTTTTTTTCAGATAAATTTATCATAAATACTAAATAACCATGCAAAATACAACTTAATTATTGGCAAATAAGAATTCAGAGATATCAGAAAACAAAAAAGGAACAAAACTTCCTGGATGAATAATTCCCTTTAGAACATTAAATCGAATCCAAGGTTGTACATATTATTGTGTGATGTGAATTTTTTTCAGATAAATTTATCATAAATACTAAATAACCATGCAAAATACAACTTAATGATTGACAAATAAGAATTCAGAGATATCAGATAACAAAAAAGGAACAAAACTTCCTGGATGAATAATTCTCCTTAGAACATTAAATCGAATCCAAGGTTGTACGTATTATTGTGAATAAGTCCATTTTAACGAGTACCTAGACGCACCTACCTTCTAAAATAAAAGTGTAGCATAAAGAAAATGAATGAATAGATAACAATGACTATCATGCATAAGCTCAATAGCACCAGAACTTTTAAAGAGAAAGACACATAACAGGGGATCACATTACAATCTTTAATTTATTTGCTTGTAAAAAGCAAGGAAGAGGGGCGAGCAATTATGGTTAAGGCCAACCTTAAGTTATTAGCATTGCCATATACAAGATTTATAATGGTAGGAGCACTCAGATGCAGTATGTGAATAATTAAAGGTAATAAAACAATGAGTTTTCTACGACTATTAGTTTGGGAGGAGTCCTACTAGTACTACAATAAATAGTAATCCTGAAAGGACATATTATGAGCATCTCCTTGGCCTAAGGTAACTCAATTATGGGTACATCGAATAATTTGATCACTTGCATTTCATAACAATTTGGACTAAGATAATTCTTTGTTCTATCCCTATCCTTCCTTTCTTCCTCCCTCCTATTAGTATAATGATTCAATTATACTGTACATCGTACAGCATATCTTAACGTACCATTAAGACATTAGGATCAAGGTGGTAAAGTTTCCACCAAGCATTAAATTTTATGAAGATGCATTTCAAACCAGATCACAATGGTATAGCTACAAACAAATGTCCCTAAATAACCTTTTCTTATAAAAAGAAAATTTGGTAACCAAGAAAGACTTGAATCTTGGGCCCAATAACCCTTTAATTTTTTATTTTTTATTTTTTGTTTTTTACATAAGAATCTCAAACCAGTGTCTATGATGAATACCTATGTATATCCTCCATTCACTCTATAAACAAACTATTTTAATGGACAGAAAGAGAGGGGGAACAATATAAATATACTATTAACTTAGACAAGCATGAGAGGAGTTAAAAGGGTCAAAGACATATGCAACCATCCAAATGGTCAAACAGAAATCTTCTCCAGGTAAAAACAAGCACAAGTGCACTAATTGAAGCTACTGAAGAATAAGGTTACGAGTACTAAAGCATAAAGAGCAACAAAAGACACTAGGACAAAGAACAAAAAAAAGAAGACATGTAAACAATTACTTCGAAAAATTGAAGAAACCATAGCTTTGAAGAGTAACTAATACGGGCACCGTTAGAACAGCTTTTTCTACAAGGGATAGTAAATCAAGGGGTAAGACATGATACTGATTACACTGTAAGACAAAATGCTAGATGACCCCAAAAAAAGAAAAGAAAAAAAAAAGAAAAAAGAAAAACTTTGACCTAAATAGACTAAATACCCATCCCTAGTTGCCATGAGATGGGTAAACAAGATCACATTTTGGGATTTGAATCTTCGGCTGTTTTGGGTGATTGAATTTTGGGTCATGTACATTGCTTCCGTAAGAATGCATTATTCAAACTAATTCTTCTACCTAGTTCACAACAAGCTATTTGAAAATATCTTATACTACATATGCTTTTATATATTCAAACATGCCCCAAATGCAGAAAGTGACTTTCTCCTGGAGCAATAGACACACTAGGATATTTTTTCCCTGGAGAATTTCTTCGGTAAGTGGGGATGACAAGATCCAAACTAGAGCTTTGAGACTGACAGCATGTTCAAAGAACCAACTCCTAAAAGCTGGTAGTTTTAAACATTGTAACAACTATTTATACACAATTTTTACTACAAAATAAGCTTCATGAAAACTGTATAACACATAAAGAGAAAAAACCTTAAGAGTCAAAATTTGATTTATATCCATAACCTAAGAATGATACCCATATAAAAGATAAAATTTTGGTGAAACATGTTGAATCACATTTCAAAAACGTAATACTTCAAAAGTCTTTTAAGAGATTGATGTTGTAGAAAGAAATTTACTACCATGCATAAGATTGAACATTGTTGCCCAAACCAAAACAGCAAAGAGATATCCCATTGTTTTACCCACTTCAACGAATCAGGCTGCTGAGTTCCTACTTTAAAATAGCGTTCACTATCTATTAGCATAAACTTTCACTAAGATTTATGTAACTTTGACTAAGACTCCAACTATCAACAGGATAGTGAAGTTAATTAATTCAAATTCGATAAAGCCAGTGAAGTAACTTAGAGGGGCAGGCTTTACTGTTCTTCCCAAAATACAAGTCCTTCGCTTGAATTAAAACAGTTATTTATGACATATATTTACTAAGATGAGGACAAAAGGGGTAAAGTTTACCAAATAATAACAATGTTGCCGTTTTTTATGTAGGTTATATTAGTTAGGATGGAATTAAACTTTCCAACTATAACAGGCAATAAGCATGCAAGATGGTAGAAGATTATCTTCAGATAACTTTAGTAACGAATGGAGAACAAAAAGCTATCAAAAAAGACAAATCATAGATGAAGGAAGCCATGGACAATAAACTCAGTTATAAAGCTGAGGCTGTGAACCAAAGTAGCGATTGTTAAAATCTCCATGATAAGTTGATCCAAATTGCCAGGTTTAAAAAGAAACACTACCAACATCTTTGGAAATATACAAATTTATTGCTAAGTCCTTGCATAACTTTGGAACCTATTTGTTTGAACAGTCAGTAACCTTTAAATAAACTGAATGCAAGTAGTAAAACAGAACTTGGTGTGATATACAAAGAAATACATGGCAAGTTAAACATCACTGATAATTGCATTATTCAAGTTCAAGGAGATAGCAAGGCAGGATGGTATTGGACAGATAACTAAGACAAGAGCAGAGATCTACACAATTATGCTGTTGATCAAGTAGTGAATTTTGATCAGGTCAAAGACACCAAAGGATACTACAACACGCATGGCGCTACCCCTAAACGGCAATCCTTCACAATAAACTTGAAGTGATTCAGGTTTGGTTTTTTCTCCTTTGCGTTTCAAAGCCGCTAGTTGTCATATGCAAACAACTGCTATATGAACAAATACAATGAAAACTTCTTTGCAATGAGTGACATGTGAAAGCTTTAATGCTATTGACATACTTTTATCATCAATACAAGTTTCTGTTAGTAGAATTGATACGATTCCGAAAGGCAAATACAACTAAACAGATATACTTATGAACTAGAGACTGCATTGATTAATCTAGATGACTAGCGAGTACACTTTAACAAACTACAGAGGTGTGTGGAATCTAACCGTGCAAATGATCCTCTAATGATCCCAAAGGCATGAACTCGTAAACAAGTAGGCGCTGGTCCCCATCAGCACAGTAACCAATCAAGTTAACAAGATTAGGATGATGTAAGAGGCTAAGCATGAGTACTTCCACTAAGAATTCTCTATTTCCTTGGAGGCCATTGCGATCAAGTTGTTTCACTGCAACAACCTGTACAATAAATTTCATTAATCTATCAGATACAACAACAACAACAAAGACAACAAAAAAGATTTTCCCCATTAGGTGGAGTCGGCTATAGGAATCCTTATATGCTACAATGCTCTATTTGAATCCATGTACAGTTTCGTATAGGATCTACGTCATAGATATTTGGCAATGTTTTTAAGGTTGCAACCTAACCCAAACGTCCTCCTTTACGCTGGGTTGGATCCGGCAGTCTGAACTTCTACAAATCAATCCTAAAATAGAAGAGTTTCAAACTACTAGATTAACATGTACATACATACGAGAAGGATAATCTACAGATAACATTCAACAAAACATAACTGTCGACGTTCAAGAGATCCAACTAACCTGCCCAGTCTCTAATCTTCCTTTATAAACACGACCAAAACCACCTTCTCCCAATAGACAATCTTGTCTAAAGTTCTTCGTAGCAGCAGCAAGCTCGCGGAAAGTAAATGTCTGCGCTGCAATATGAGCAGTACTCCCATCCATGGGTGTTGCCGCTTCCTTCTTTGAATCCGAGCCACTTTTCGTCTTCGATTTGTCTTGCCGCACCACCAAATTCATAACAAAAAGATGAGAACATTACCCAAAAAGAACAAATTTCAGAGAATAAAAGATACCTGAGCTGATTCTAGTGACGTGATGCGAAGGAGCAGCGGACGCATCTTTCTTCACATCTTTATTGTCTCCTTTTGCATCGTTGGAGGATCCAAAGCATGGGAAGCAGCCCATCTCGAATACCGGAAAAATCGAAAAAAAAAAAATAAAGAAACAATAAACCCTAAAATCTCTGAACTCGAATTCAACTCCGCTTCTATTAAATTCTCATCTAGAGCTAACAGGCAAACAAATTCTTCTTTTTATCTCGGATCAGATCCGAGAAAACGCAACAGAGAAATTGCAGAATACAAGAATTCAAAAGTGAATGATTTGGAATTTGGTGAGTTAGATTGATGAGAGCGAGGGGTGTGGTGAGGGTGAAAGAGGAAAGTTTGATAGTAATAACGAGAGAAAGGCGGAAAGAAAAGTCAGCAGAGAGGAGAAGCGTGAGAGAGAGAAAGAGAGAGAGAGAGTGTGTGTGTGTGAATGAGGAAATTTTATGTGGATAATAAAATAATAATGACCCGCAATTAATGATTAATGCCAATGCTGTCCTATACTTTCTCTTTTTTAAAGTTAAAACGGCTATTTTACACAATATGGCTACTAATTATGAGTATTTCTCTAGGAAGCATGACCCTATACGGATACGGAGATATAACATAATAAATATATAAAATATGATATTTTTTAAATAATAGAGCAGGATATAATTAGGACATAATAATAAAAAATATAAATAATTAAAAAAAAATTATTTTAAATATTTAAATATCTAAAAATATTATAGCATCTAATAATAAATCATACATAAATAATATCTTATGTCTTTTAGATAAATTTTAACAGCAAAAATTTAACTTTATCAACAAAAATAATAATATAATATTTAAATTTATAAATATATTATATTATTTATTACTATATTCTGCTAATATTATATAGTATTTTGTTTTCTTAAAAATCAAATTTATATTTTTTATTAAAAAAATTAAATAAAATAAAAATTCGTGCACGCATGTCGGACTCTCATGTCTGATATTTTGATATGCGTGTCTAAAATTATTTTAATTTTTAATTTTCGAACACTTCTCTGACATATCAGACGCATGTCTGGTCGTGTCCATAGTTTGTTCGTGTCGGACATTATACGGATACTGCATAAGACAAAATTTTATTGTAACAATACTTCCTAGGTATTTCATTTCTTGTTGACATGTCACCAAAAACTTTTTATTTTAGATCAGATAACATAGAGTATCTTAACCAAGTGTTGGCTAAGTTAGTTAACGGAATTGAATTACGAAAGATGAACATAATCTCGCAGTATCCTGTGGCCTACCTCTTATAAGCTAGATTAGGAGTTCAAGTTTTCACATGCGTGTATAGGTACAAACATCGTATTATTTATTTTTCCGTCAAAATATATAATATAAATTGAAATCAGCAATCACAAAAAAAAAATAATAAAAAAAATAGTGAGATCTCAAATTTCAAAATCTATCAAAAAGACCCTACATACTAACCACAAGTATCAGCTGCACACCATCTTTTATTTATTTATTTTTTTTCTTTTTATTTTGGACAAGATTGCGTTTCTGGTTGGGGTTCTTGCAGAACAGCCCCTCGTTTCCCTTTGTTGGGCAAATCAGCCCCTGAAAACGTATTTTCGGGGGCTGATTTGTTTTTTTTTTTTGCAGATCAGTCCCCCGAAAACGCGTTTCGGGGGACTGATCTGCGCACTCCCGAAATAGGGGGGCTGTTCTGCAATTATCCCTTTATGGTTCGCTTCTAGACTACTTTCTTAAAAAAAGTGTAAAGTTATGTAGCAAATCTTACACGTCAAATGTAAAAGCAGGTGTTTCCGATTTTCAAAAGTAGTATTGTAGATTGTAGTGTCCAAAATATCAGAATAGGCTGTGATATATATATATATACTAGCGGAAATATCACCTGCGATACGCGTGAAATTTTTTTTTTAATTATTTTAAATTTTAAAAATATTTAATTATTTAAAAATAAAATATTTAAAAAAATTAAGATATTATATATATATATATACAATTAATTATTATTAATTAAAATAATATATATTTTTAAAGTATATATTATTTTAATTATATATATATATATATATAGGGGGGGGCGTGCACCGTAGCAACTCCCCCCTCCCGCTTAAATATTATAAGATATATATATATATATATATATATATGAGAGATGCTAATCTCCACTCGACAGGAGCACGGCTTGCTCCTGTCGACTCTGCAGCCGTCGGATCGCGACGATCCGACGGCTGAAATCACGCGCGTGTTTTGTAAGAGCTCGGATTGGTTTCAGCCGTCGGATTACCTCGGCGATCCGACGGCTGACATCACGCGCGTGTTTTCAAAGAGCCCGGGTCGAATTTCAGCCGTCGGATCGCCGCGATCCAACGGCTATGGACTCGACAGGAGCGGGCCGAGCTCCTGTCAAGTGGAGATTAGTCTATATATATATATTCAGCACTAGTTAATAAAGGTGCTAACCCATCAGCAAACAATTATTTTATCCGTATTCAAGTTATTTCCTATACAAAATTAATACATTCGATTGCATTAATAATTTGATTAAATTGAATAAAAAAGATAAATTTAAAAGTAAATAAGGAAACGAATTAAAATGAGTATCGAATCAATTCTCTCATTCTATCTTAAATATCCAAGTAAATTTTAAAACATAGTTTAAAGGTCATAATATATTATGACAATAAATTTAACTAAGCGGGCAAGGCTATCATTCTACCATGAGGTCTAGATATACCAAAGTGAACTATAAGTGTCCTAAATCCTAATACTGCAAACTACTCGTACCAGCATACATACATACATATATATATTATATATATATATATATATATATACACTAAAGATCAGAAAAGCTAATTTGTGTTTGACTTATAAGATGTCGGTAAGAGTATGTTTGCTTGTCATCTAATAATATGTACTTTAGCAAGTAAACAATGTATTATGCTAATTAATCACATGTTATAATTTAGATAAGATAAACCAAGAAAAATACATACGGAATTCTAATCATACCTTGCCTCTCTAAATCATGGCATATTCCTGCTCCGAAAGTCATAGACACCTCGTGTGTCAATATGGCATTAGTCGAAAATATTATATTTAAAGTTTAATTTAGTTTAAAAAAATATTTATTCTTATTTTTAATATATATATATATATATATATATATATATATATATATATATATGGGTCGCAAAAGTATATCGGCACCTCAATTTTTAAACTTTTTGTAAATCGGCACCTCATCATTCTGTAACATAAGGTCTATAGAATGGGGAGTACCTACCTTACTTTTCTATCCAAAATAAAATAAAATAAAATCTTCTTAGCCAAAAAATGAAATTTTTTTTACGATAAATATCAGTTTATTTTATTTTATAAGCTTTTAAAGTTATATCCAAAGAATAAAATCTATTCTCAATTATTGTTGGCTTAGTTATAGTATTTTTGGAGACGACAGCAATCTATTTCTCGTAAAAACTCAATTATCGTATTATTTTCGATCGAGATGTAGAATAGTAGTCCTCGACGGTGTGTCGAAAACAATTAAAGAAAAAAAGATAGTATATTATAGCTTTTCAAGAAAAAGCAAATATGTAGTACGGTATTATTCCATAATAATAACAGCAAAAGCGCTAAATATTCTCTCTGTGGGGGCGTAAACTTATGATCTATTATTATGGAGGATCAATGTTACATGTACCCAAAACTTTGCCCAAAATTTCTAACGCATTTTTTTGTCTGTGACCGTCGAGTCCAATTGATATTCTACATCTCGCCCAAAAACTGAATGATACCATATCTGAACATTTAATTTACATGACTTGATCTTCCTACATATCTCCAAAGTACGTTAGGATATTGTTCAGAAAAAAAAAATTATATATCAACACCTTCATGCTCTAAAGTAGATAATTTTTTTTAAATAATTATTAAATTAAGCCAAAAAAATATAGATATAAATATTTTTTTTAAAATATTTTGAAGACAAATTTTTGTATCTGCTCTAACTTTCATAATGAAATATTTTCTAGAAAAAGGCATTTTATTGAAATATTTTCTAAAAAAAGGCTTTTTAATGCTCCGACTGGTTACAGAGTTTTAGAGCCTCAAAAATCTAGTTAAAAGTATTTTTTTTTGAAAATTTAAATACAAAAGGTATAAATTACACCAAAAATATATGTTTTATATTCATTTTTTTCGCGAAATGCATATAAATGTGCGTTTTGGAATGTTTTATAGTTTAAAAAAAGCATAAATTTATTGAAAGAACTTATTTCCCACAAAAATCCATATATTTTTGGGTTTTTTCTGAATTTTTTTTTGGCAGTCTAGCTTATTTTTTGGTGTGTGAGTGTAGGCATATACCTCAAAAGAAGCTCGAATTGTTTTGAGACATGAACAAGTAGTGCATGTCTAAAAACCAGATTCATTTTCAATTTGCAATTGCAAGTCCAAGCTGCTCACCGAGGCCACTAAGAAAATAAAATAACAAAAGAAATGCAGATAAATCAAAATTAAAACAAAAAGAGTGTAGAGAAAAATTAAGAGCAATAACTTAAATTCTTGGAAAAAAAAAAAAAACTGATAACTTTCAAAGTATTACAGTCCGGTACTCCAAAGGTAGCAGTTGGAGTCATGCTGAGAAAAAGAAGGCTCTTACTAAAAAATTATAAAGAAAACGAGAGAAATAAACAGAAACAATTATTGAAAATACCATTTTTTTTTTTTTATCTATTTGGATCAAATGACTGCATTATGAAGGAAGCAGATCCCATGAGGAACTTGATTGAAATTAAAAGAACCAAAACAGCGTGAATTCGAGCCACAAATATCAAAGTTTGCTTTCCACATCTCTCTCTCTCTCTCTCTCTCTCTCTCTCTCTCTATATATATATATATATATATATATTCTAAGAAGAAAAATATAGAAATAACAATAGCAGTCTTATCTTTATGGGAATGGCTCCAAACGTATACTGTGACACTGTTCTTAAACTTTAGTCGTCCCAACATATAGTGTAATGGGGATTGATCTACAGCCTCTAATATATATGAATCACATTCGATGGTGCCTTCTACTAATAACACTAACCATTGAATCCACCGACGTGTGTATAATTGTCTGACTCCGGCAATACATTATGCATTAAGCACTATCAGAGACGATCATTTTATTTATAGAATAGTAAGGAAAATAATATTACTGTTATTATTTTTGAATAACTGTTACTTATATTAAATAGAATTCAAAATGGCACTTCTCGAATAGTTACAACTATGCAAAATGTTTGCAGTTGTAACTTCTAACAATCGCATATAATTATTTGCTCTGATTATTGTTTTGAAATTCAAACAGAACCTTTTAGAAATATTCCAAAAATTGAAATGCCCCCATGCCTAAGTGCTATTTTTTTTACCATACAATGTTTAAGACTTGTATAGGTAGGCAACAATGCAGTAATCAACTAGCCCATTTTGTTCAACAATAACAAATTATGAAAAATTCTATATAAACCAAAGATTTCTCATTATTTAATCAATTTGCGACTAAATATGGTAGTCTTATAAGAGCTTTTATCCTATATGAACTTTGCCTCATATAGAATTGGTCCCACAATAACTAAAATTTAATTTTAAAATAATTTCACAAATATATATATATATATATATATTAAGAAGAATATGTGCATCGAGAAAAAAAGGGGATAGATGATAAGTAGCAGGTAGCGCTGACTTACTCTCATGTTTGAGTGGCTGCTGATTGATTCTGACATACATATTCTCCTGATCGGAGTGGGATCCGCTGCTCCCACTCCCTCATCCCGTTCGCTGCACTCGTTCAGTTTAGGGGCGATGCACTTTTCTTTAAAAAAAATTTATATATATTTTGATGATATTTATAATTTTATTATTAAATTTTTTCAAAAAATTCTTCTAATATGGCCTTTATGACTCTAAAGTTAACGGATTTTAAAACAGTTTTTAAAATCCGTTCTGAACCTATTGTACCATTTAATTTTGGAGTCCTAAAATACTACTTTATAAGCATTTTTTTGAAAAAATTTTTAATATAAAAGTTGTAAATAGCATCAATATACAATTTTTATATTTAAAAATTTTCAAAAAAAATTCAAATTGGTATGCGTTTCGTATGTAAGTGCAGCTGATCCGCGTCCCTCCTAATCTGCCCTGTGAAAAAGGAGTGAGATTTTCTATCTTTTTTTATTGTGTTTTTGTTTTTTTCTTTTTCTTTTTATATTCATAGAGGGCAGTACAAGCGCACTTCTAATTATGAAAAAGCAGAATTCTTTAATTCCATATGTTTCTTATACTTTTTCATAGTTGTTGCTAGTAAGCATTTATAACTTTCGGCTTATGAAAAACAAACACTTTTAATAAATACTAATATAGCAGGCATTGTCAGCTAAGGATCAAGGATCTCATATCAGTCAAATAATTACATTAAAAATTGAATGTTTCTTGCATTGGGAGAGAATTAATATATAGAACTATAACTAGCAAAAAGCTATATATATATATATATATATACTACCAACATAGAACACCATGAGGGTACAAATATGCTTGCAAGTTAACCTTCTTTTGTGTAGATTCGAAGATATCGTTAAAAATGAAAAGTAGATTGAGGAACATCTTTTTCTTTTCAAAATAAAGCGTGCCACTGGAACTCGGTGTTTGGCAGGAAGTCGAAATAGGGACATATCGCGTAGCAAACAACAAATTTTTATAAGGAAGTAGTATCAAACTCTCGAACGCGACGACTAGCAAGAACAATTATATTTTTTACTCTATCCGGGAGGAAAAAAAATAAGACTAGCTAGGGTTGCGAAGTTGCAATTAATTCACTATACATTCTTTAAAAATTTCAAATTATTTGTAAATTCACATAAATGATGGCATTTTGGAAACTATTTCAACTCGAAAACACCCATCAAGCAAAGATCATCTAAAAAGAAGCAACATTTAACAAAAGCATGCCATTATCAAATCTAGGCATGATGAAATTATTTTCAGTAATTTACATAACCCCATAAATAGTTTAATCTACATTGCCCCACGAAAACCAAAAACATCTAATTTCTCCATACAGAAGGAGAGAACCCAACATCTACATAGATGTAATATTTATTGCTCAATATCAAATTAGAAACTTCGCATAAAATATTTCTAATATGGCATCACAGCCATAGAGCACCTTTATGATGGAGCAAAGGCACCAATTTGTCACTGAGATGGAGGGACATGACTTTATCGGTCGGTCCAATGAGTTCTCCCCCGATAAAGACTACAGGAACCACGGGTGTTCGGCCTAGCATTTTGGCTAAGGCTTTCTCCATCTCTTTTCCCCTCGGGTCTTCATCGAGCTCATGGATCGCCGGATTAACACCAAGCTCACAGAAGAGCCTCTTCATTGTGTGGCACATAGGGCAAGTGCTGACACTGAAGATCACAACTGCTCTTTGGGATGCAAGCTTCTTAACACAATCCATTTCAGTGGATTATTAGGGTTTAATCACAAAATTAGGGTTTAGAGGGTGAAGTTTGTGTTGTGGTTGTGGAGTTGAGCTGCAAGAAGTGAGCGATATATAGAGGCTCGTGGGAAGGTACGGAAAGAGGATAACTTATTATTTCTTCTTTTAATTAAAGAAAAAGAATTTTTTATTATTTATTGTATTTCGGAAATGCACCTATGTTATTTGGCTGCAAAGTGACAATATTCACGTAATTGTGAAAATGCGATAATTAAGAAAAAAGTTCCTTATCATCTCCACGTTAAAAGCTAGCTAGTGCCATTGGGTGTTACTTACAGAATATTTTTGGACGGCCATGATTCTTTGTTTTTTCTCATTAATATAGATATCCCCAATTGAAAATATAAAGAAAAAAAGAAACAGAGACAAAATCTTTTTTCATTAATATCTAATATATTTTATTTATTTATTTATTTATAGCAAATGGAGAGAATTAGCACTTTCAGTGAGGTCCACAATATCAGCATTGGATGCCTACATGGAACTTCTTATCTATTCTGTTAATGCAAATTTATTCGTGGTGTCTCAAGATTAAGGGATTGCCACTTGGCAGGAAATGAGTCGATCGATGTCAGCAGTGTGATGCTAATTGATGGAAAATATATATGGATATGAAAATTAAGGGGATCTGGTAATAAAAATACTAGAACTAATTGATGAAAAATTCAGAGAGCTTTTTTTTTTTAATTAAACAGAAAAATAATAAAGGCATTGCCATTGATATAATATAAGCTGCATACTGGCTGCTTCTTCCCCGTCAAATCTTCGAGAAAAAGATTAAAATAGCATTATATGTAGCAATTGCATCATGCTTTTCCCTAAGTCAATATTTCTTAAGAGACTGCTCTTTAGAAAGCCGATTTAGAGATGATATTTTATTTGATATTTTTATAAAAATAATAAACTAAAATTATATGTTTTATTGTGATTTATAATTTTACGGTTAAATTATTATTTAACTATATTTTTTGCAGTCAATTTGACGTACTTGTTAATATTTTTAAAGAAAAAAAAAAAATCAACTACAAATGGAATTCTGTGGTCCTTTTCCTTTATTAGTTGGTGCATATTTTTCAATCTGTTGGAGGAATTCTTCCATCATCAAGAAGTTAATGAAACAACTGAGTTTGCTCAATTGTTTGCCCAACACTTTGCTTGCTCGTCTGAAATAATGTGTTTGCTCGCCAGAAAATTGTGGTTTTAATATTACGATACAAACTGACAATATTGTAATAGCTATCTGTAAGATTATGTTCGTCTGTCTGTAATACCTTAAAGTATATATCCCACCCTGCCAGAATTATTTTTTGAAAAAGTTGAGGACGTGAGGGCTAATCTGTATGAGTTTTGAAAAGATTTTTTTTTGACATTATTCTTTTTCTTTTATGTTATGAGGTTTAGAAAATTTTTAATTCAACATATATATATATATACTTTAAGCTCCACTCCAAATATTAGCGGATCCTTTGTGTATTTCAAGTAACGCTTCCAAACTTGCATGCTAAAAATTCTAATATTTCATGGTTTGTTGCACGAATTAATTAGATTCTCAAATGGTTGCATAACTTTCTTTTTTTCATCATTTTTTTTCCGTCCAAGGTAAGGAGGGAACTTCGGAGAGGCCTACAAGCGTCGTAACAAATAAAATATAGGTGGTTCACATTTCTTACTCCGATCGCTGGACCCACGCTGTTATTGTACACAATATGGTCAGGTGTTGGGACCTTTCACCGACAGGGTAATTAAGCACTATGCATCCATATGTGCCGCGGTAATCAAACCTGAGACCCTTCGCTTCATAAGATGGGGTGATCTTCGCTCGAGCTACCTGCAATTTTTTTTTCTTTTAATTCCTTAAATTATTGTAGATAAACCTTTCTAACAATGGCATCGATCTTTTCCTTCAATTTTCTTTTGCTTTTCTAACAATTTTTTATTTCTTAAATTATTTTTCGAACACTGACTTAGAGGACCAAGCTTTGTCCTAGCTAGCTTCCCTTTATACCTTCCCTAACCTATAATGTTCATCAAGTTTGACATTCTTAATAAAGTATTATTATAAAAATAAATAATATATTAGTACCCATGGCATGAGAAAAAAATGCATCATTTTCACGTAATATTTATTTTTGAGATTCTCTTTGTGATGATGGGTATACAAATTGTGCTATTGTCAAATCATATGAGGCTGTGTAAGAATCTGATTTGCCTTCGATACAAATTACTTCATATGGTAAACATCACCTTAATTGCTTGCTTCTAAAGAGAAAAGCAAAGCTTTTAAGTTAAGAAAGATAAAATAAAAGGTTAGAATCGGAAATATTTCTCCCCACGTAAAGTAATACGAAGATAGTATTCAGAATGGCGACCCGATTTTTAGATCCGTTAATAGTAATTTTTCAATTTGAAAATTCTAACTAATAAAAATAATTTTAAAATAAAAAATCGGGAACTATGTATAATATATGCGCAGAGTATATACATATTAGAAGTATGTCCAGGAAATTCCAAAAAAGAGGAACTTTGGCTACAAAAAGTTGATCAGCAGAAAAATTGAACTTTTGGTATAACTTCTAGACTAACTTTGTATAATATAGTAGTGATCATTCATATTAAAGTAGGCTATGTATCTGTGTGCAGATAGATTATTTAACTCGCTCAAACGTACATAATACTTGGATTTGCTACATATATACCTTCTGTATCCAAAAGAGAATTGGATAAGTGTTAAATCAGCCGATTCGACTGGAAAAAAAAATAGATTTTGGTCGAACCAATTCGGCATGCAGCCAGTTTCAAGTTCAATTCATTCGCATTTAACTCTTACATGGTAAACTTATTGGGTTTGCTAAGATCTGTCTCACATTTGGTCACCAATATGATACAAGTAATTTAACTAATTAATTATTTAATTAATGATTTAGGAATGGCTTTTTGGTGACTTTTTTGTTTTCTGTAAAAACACTGTTGTTAAGTGTTGACAATTGGCCTATTTAGTCCATATCCAAAGGGACCTACAAAATTCCAAGGATGTGTAGGTGGGCAAGTTCTTTTCAGCCATCACAAACTCATAGAGGCTCTAGAATGATCCATTGACATTTCCCACCCTAGAAAAATAGATTGAACAAAAACCAAAAAAAAAAAGAAGAAAAGATTTTACTTCTTTATGGAGATGGTAGTTCATATTACATCAAGTACAATCATATAAAATAAAATATAAAATCTCTACTTTATGAGTTAGAAGTTCCGCCATTACCATTAAGCGTCCCGTCGAATAATAATTTGAAGTGCAGTATTTACAAGTTGTTTTTTCCTATCATATATATACTGTGCTGGTATTTTTTAAGATGCTGCTGTACGGACATAGCGTTGCTCTTATACGTTGAGATCATGCATCATTTTCATCCAACACAGCTGGTCCTGCTACTAGATAAGAAGACATATTTCCCTTCTCTCTCTCTCTCTCTCTCTCTCTCTCTCTGTGTTTTCAGATCAATAACATTTTCCTCAAAAATCCAAAAAAAAAGAAAAAGAAAAAGATGATTCCAGAACATTTCAATGCAACTGAGCTCAACCAGATAAGGAGAACATCGAAGAATTACTTTCGGCTAATGCAAAACCTACGTGCCCATCTTCTGTTACCTTCTCTGTCACCATCGAATCTCACATCTTCGCTTTATTTTTATCATCCTGTACGTATATAGCTAGGGCATCAGAAGCTTTACGCAGCGGGTTGGAGTTGAGAGAGTGGATGAAGATGCATGCATGCATGCATGTGGCTGGGAAAGTTGCTTTCTACGTCCATCAACGAATTCGAATCGTGTGTGAGCAAGGGGCATGTGACCTTATGGACAAGGGAAGGGTCATTGACCCTACTATCAACAATTAAGCTTATATATATTCTTCGTGCATGAAAATCAAGAAAATATATAGAGGTTGTTGTCATAACAGCCCTTTATTCTCTGACTTCCTTTCTCAAATTAATTCCTCAACTAACAATGTTAAATTAACCCTCCTAACACTAATTTTATTTTATAATAACACAAACTAAAATTTCACAATACTAACGTAACTTGTTTAGAACGCTAAAATAGCTCACTTGGATACTATAGCTTAAACACTAGATCAATGCTAGTAGTACTAGGATATACCAATTACATTGCTATATGGCCGGGCGCATATTGGTACGTACTTGGTTGCTATAACAGGGATGATTGTGATTTACGGATTATTGGAACAAATGTAAATGATGAATCGGTGAGATCGATTGACCCTACTAAAAGTTGAAAAACAATTAATAGTAACACAAATAAAGTCAATGTTTAGTTGGATCAGTATAACAACAACAACATATATAGAGCTTTATTCATTATTTATTTGTTAATGTTTATGTATTTATTATTTTTCTGCGTGTGGCTCATATTTGTTTTTAAATATGTTTGGTTTTATTTTCTATTTTACAGACTTGTGTCCTTACATACTCTTTTGTCTTTGATTTTTGTTGTTTCATGTTGATGGTTTTACATAAAGAGTTTTCTTAGGACGTCGCCGCGAATATTTTTTTTTTCTTTCTAATTTTGTTCAAGTGAGAGTTATTGGTGAAATCTTGTAATCGTTATAGAAGTTCTTATGGCCAAGATTTTCACCTTCATTATCCCTATTAATTACATATTCAAAGATTTATTTATGATGGATGATAATTAATCTGTGATTTCTGAATAGATTCACAAGATCGGCAAATTATGTTCTACTTCGCTAGCTATACTATTATTGAAAGATAAGTTGCTCTATTTACGTGGAGAGTAGTAGGAAACCTAAAATCCAATGAACGAGAGAGACAGTAGTACGAAACCTAATATCCGATGAAAGAGAGAGAGAGAGAGAGAGAGAGAGAGAGAGAGATTACGATTATCAACCTTTTACAAGTTGTTGAATAAATTGCCCATGATGCTTGGTTGGAACTTTCATCTCATTAAAGTGGAAGTGTTATGTTCGAATCCTATAGGCGCCCCCCGCAATGATGTGAGTGATATATTCCCTCTGTATGCCATGGAGGATAATCCGCTTCTTCATGCCTTCATAAACCGAAAGGTTGGAACTCTTCTGTTGCTAGAACATAGAACAGTGCCATCCGTAGATTTATTTGTGACGACAGTTGCACAAAAGTGAATCAATTAGAGACAAAATTTTTTTACGATAATTTCAAAAAAAAAAAAAAAAAAAGTTGTTGTGCATTAGGTCTAGAATAGAGAGTTGGGTTTCTAGTTAAAAAAAATAGAAGTCTTAAATTCAAAGTCTGTAAATGTTGTATGGACACCAAAAAATTATCTTTTTAATTCGTAGAAATTTTTGAATATGTCTAGATTAAAATATCGAAGCTTTTTTGTTGATAAAATATAGATAGATAGTTATTTATGAATTTATTTATTATAATAATTATAAAAATTAGGCCGACGAAGAGTTTTATGAGATTACAAAAAAAAACGAACAATTACCAATGGTTATAGATCTATTCTTTTTTTTTTGGTATAAATGGATCTATTCTTTTTAGTAAGCGTCTTCACCATCTTTACTTTTCAATTTCAACTTTTTTTCTTAGATTCTCTAGTAAAACGAAAACGTGGATTCAGCACTGCATGAAAAATAATTGGAATAATTATAATAAACTAGTTTTGAACCGTTGTTAGTGACCAATATAAATGATTATATTAAAATTTTAAATTTAATATATAAATTAATAATTATTTTTACTAAAATATTATATATATATATAATACTATTCGAAAGCTTATTTTATTTTAAATATATTAATTTTATATAAATTAATATTAATTTTTATTAAAATATTATACTATATTTATCACATAGAATTAGAGAAAAAAAAACCAAATTATCTATTTGTATATATTGTATATAATTATATATAGATTATTAAAAAATTGATGATGATTTCTAAAATTCTTCATTATATAGCAAAAGTTACAACTTTGATCACCCATTTATATATATTGGATATAAGCTCACTTGGATTAGGGATTTATTTGAGAGAAAAAAAAAATTTTTAAAAAAGATTTTTCTTTCATGCTGTAATCATCTTATGGTTTAAATATGCTTGTAGATCCTGGCTGTTTGGTGATCATCAGGATATCTGCTAGATTCTCTGGCCGGCAAAATCCAATGTTGTTAATAAGTTAATAACCTTCGTATGTTTGATTTAATTAAGCAACGGAAATGAAATTAATCTATAATATTAAAGCATAAGATAGGAATTTGGGAGTATTTTATATCCTAATATAATTATTAAATAATTAAAAAATTATTATATATATATATATATATATATATATATATTATATATATAATATATATATATATATATATATATATATATTATAGAAACTTATACAATCATCTTTTTTTTTCTCATTTCTATATAATTTTCAGATTAGATTCATTTTATTGTAAATTTGCGAGTCTAAAATTTATTTAAGATTTATTTTTCATTCTTTTAAAAAAAATATATATAGTAGATCGATATAATTAAAAGAATTATAAATGTTTTTTAATTATAAATTTTACTAATTATCAAATGTTATAAATTATATTTGGTACATGTACGTACATCATTCACTAGTATTTACTTATTATCTAGAACTATTTTGGAATCTAAGAAATTTATGGCTACGGAACTCTTTTGATAATGAGTTTAATTTTATCATCAAACGTTCCACCACTTTCTTTTACTTTTATTTTCTTTATTTTCATCATAAATTTTATGTTGCTTGTTTGTTAGGAAAATAAAAGCAAGAGCTGCATAAAACTTACATAAATGGAAGCTCCTGTCAGGAAAAATAAAATTTTCCTTCGAAAAATTTTGCGGAAAAATTCACCACGTGGGCTCGATCCCTGGACTTCATACATACTTTATATGTAAATTGTATAGGTCTATTAAACTTTTTCAATTTTTTAAATTCCTGTGAGCCACACACATCCACTTTGTAACCACAATAAAATGCATCACGATTTGCAGGCAGAAACTTTGAACTCGGTTTGGGCCGTCGGCCTAACAACTCCCAGGCCTGGTCCACGCTGCCTATTTCCAGCAGACACGTCTAATAGTGTTATTGGATATATCCACTTCACGGCCTTGTGGCCATTCTCTTCCATCTTAAGATCTCCAGTTTATCATCACATCGATAGAGTTTGGTAATGGCGTCAGCGACATTCCTACACTCGTCTTACTTCACTCCAATCTCTTCTTCAGCAAAGCCTCGCTCGAAGAGTAGCTTCAAACCCAAACCCAATTCAAACCGCCGCCGCCGTTCCTTCTCCACCTCCACCTCCACCGGTGGCGGCGCCGGCGAGGCCACCACCTACACTCGTCTCCCTCCAAAAGACGACTTTGCCCACGATGACACCTCTTTCTTCTCCGAGACAATCAAGCTCCATGACTCCCCTCTCGCTTCTCTAACTCCGGCTGATCTTGATCCCAACAACAAGCAATCTGATGATGTTGAGGTGATCAATTTTGATACAGAGGACGATGAAATCGACGGCGATTTCATATTTCAACCGGAATTTGGACTTGAAGAAGATAATTCAGAAGAAGATGATGATGAAGAAGATGTGCTAGTTCCGGAATTGGAGGAGGGAGATCTGAAGGAGAAGGGTGTTCCTGCAGTTATGCGGTGCTTCGACCGGGCGAAGATTTATGTCAAAGCCGGGGATGGGGGGAATGGTGTAGTTGCCTTCCGTCGGGAAAAGTTTGTCCCATTTGGCGGGCCCTCAGGTGGGGACGGTGGCCGTGGAGGCGACGTTTATGTAGAAGTTGATGGTTCTATGAATTCGCTTTTGCCATTCAGAAAGACAGTACATTTCAGGGCCGGGCGGGGCAGGCATGGGCAAGGGCAGAAGCAGGCAGGGGCCAAAGGGGTGGATGTTGTGGTGAAGGTGGCCCCCGGTACTGTTGTAAGAGCAGTTGATGGAGAGGTGCTTTTGGAACTGTTGTATCCGGGGCAGCGGGCGTTGCTGCTGCCTGGTGGAAGAGGCGGTAGGGGGAATGCATCGTTCAAGTCAGGGACTAATAAGGTTCCGAGCATCGCAGAGAAAGGCGAGCAAGGCGCGGAAATGTGAGTTCTCTTGTGTGATACTTTGCATCTCTTATAAACTGCAATTTAGGATGACTAGGGAGTTCATTCTTTGGATAGAAAATAGTTTTTTTTCCTAGAAGACGATACTTTTTCTCCTACTTCGGTCTTGCTGGCTCTGAATGAGTAGGTTTTAGTTTAGCATGCCAGAGGTGTGTTGCGGATGTGGTGATGCTTGTAGTACTACCAAATTCAAAAACTTCTGCTTTGTTTATGCTCTGAACAGTAGCTAATCATGTAAGGCATTAGTGATGCTTTTATTCTACTATGCTGAGTTGGAAAATTATTTTGTTTTCTTGAGGAAACTATAATATGTTACATCCTCAAGAGGACTAGAAGCGTTCCTTCTTCAGATATGTTGGAGATGCTAGCCAGGTAATATGTAGGCTGTGATGAAGTATCAAAGTGGGTCATTAGCTAATTAATTAGCCCAAAATTCATCCGAAAGTCCTGCGTAAAATAAACCATCTGCTGCTCTCTGCTTAATTGTGCTCTGCTTGGTGAATTGAACGTGATTGATTATCAGATCAATTATGGTGAATTGCTGTTTATGTTTGTCAGTTGACTATATAACTTCTTGGATGTACTATTTCTTTTGAGAATCAATGTCAAATACAATCAGTTGCATGCACACTTCCACTTCTTTTTTTTTTTTTGGCCTGCATTATTGATATCAATGGACAAATGTGATATTCCATTACATGACGATTATTAATGTCAACTGCTGCACAATGAATTTTCTTTTTGGTGGATGTCATCTGGACTAGCTAGTTACTGGACTATTTATGTCTATCAATGATGACTTTTACCTTTAATATTAAAAGCTGCATATGTCTATATTTAGATCCTTTAGTGGCCAGGTGGTTGGATTTGGAGCTAAAGCTGGTTGCTGATGTTGGGATAGTGGGAGCCCCTAATGCTGGCAAAAGCACTCTTTTAAGTGCTGTTAGTGCTGCTCAGCCAACAATAGCAAATTACCCGTTTACAACCTTACTTCCTAATCTTGGTGTAGTTTCATTGGACTATGATACCACAATGGTAGTTGCAGATTTGCCAGGCTTGCTAGAAGGTGCACACAGGGGCTTTGGTTTAGGCCATGAGTTCTTGCGGCACACAGAAAGATGTTCTGTCTTGGTATGTGAGTTTTAAATTTTTTTTGTCTTTTTTCTAATAGTTAGACGTTAACGTCCAAAATATGATATCCCCCTTCAATGTAAGTTCTGCCCTCATACGATATCACATTTCTGTGTTCATCTATATGCAGGTTTTAGTCTATAGGTGTTGCATCACTTGTTTTCACTTTCATGGATTTCAAAGGAGGAATATAAGTCATAAAGCTTTAATTCTTCCCTGAATAATTCAATTTTTCAGTGTTTTTAGAGAATGGATCTCTTTCCATCTGATTGATTTCAAAGGAGGAATATAAGTCATAAAGCTTTAATTCTTCCCTGAATAATTCAATTTTTCAGTGTTTTTAGAGAATGGATCTCTTTCCATCTGATTGATTTCAAAGGAGGAATATAAGTCATAAAGCTTTAATTCTTCCCTGAATAATTCAATTTTTCAGTGTTTTTAGAGAATGGATCTCTTTCCATCTGAATATTATTTAGCATGTTCGGCATTTTTCCCTTGATTTTCATCCAGATTTGGACATTCTTCATTTGTCAAAGAATTGTTATTTAGTTATCATGCAACAATGCAACTGTTACTAGCACTTGCAACTCTTGTTCATGCTCAAGATAATTAGCAATTGCAATAATGATGATACTGAAGTGTAGATTGTTCGAATGCAGGTGCATGTTGTTGATGGATCAGCACAACAGCCAGAATATGAGTTTGATGCAGTTCGACTGGAACTGGAATTATTTAACCCGGAATTAGCAAAAAAACCATATTTAGTTGCATTTAACAAAATGGACCTGCCAGAAGCAAGTGAGAATTGGGTTTCATTTAACAAATACTTACAAAAGTGTGGAATAAGTCACTTTTGCATCAGTGCAAAGAATAGACAAGGAACACATGATGTTGTTTGTGCAGCATTTGAACTTCTAAAGAAGGAAAGGGAAGCGAAACAGGAAGCCGAAAGTCAGTATCTTTATCTTGCTGGCTTTTCTTTGTAATATCTTTAGTCTATTCATTGTTATATGCAGTATCACCTATGCATAAAGTTTTCAGAGTTCACTAGTTATTGTAGTTGCGAATGTTGCAGGTTCTAAAAGAAGCTAAAGCTTGTAATTGCTTGCAGGCTACTACGTTTTTTTATTTTTTTTTTAGTAAACTTGGTTTCTACTTAATGACCTTTTTGTGCTATCTACAAGCTGGCACTTAGGCTGAGAATTAACAAAAGCAGTAGTTCTATAAGTAATAAATTTTCATGTAAAGCTATCTATTCTTAAGAAATAGCGCAGCATAAAGTCTAATAGTTTAAACCATCATGGTGATGATTAGTACGTTCAGGTTTGGTACATGAACTTGTCTCTAGCACCGCACGACTAAAAGTAAAAGTGATTTTGTTTCATGCCCTTAAATGATTCATGTTTTATTTGGAGAGAAAAAATTGCACATAGACACTGATCTACCTTGTCTAGTGCGAGCACTTAACTTCATCAAGAACTTTTCACTTTCCCAATAGAACTTGCAAGTTGATGTCTTCTTCTAGTAGTTTGTCTATTCAAGTTACTGCCCTTATCCATTACATTGCATATGGCAATTCTCATGCTTGTGATCTTTCTTTCCTCAAGGGTTGAGAGAAAGACAACAATGATATACTATGTAACATGTTATGGTTATCAAGAGATTGAATCATATACTATGTTACATTTTATGGTTGCAAATTATAATGATATAGATAGATGTTAGGGATGGTTAAGGAAGTAGTTTGTAGTCGTGGAAGAAACCGATTGAGGATTTGACTATAACACTAGATATGAAGGAGGGGTTGTTTTTGAGACAGTAGGGCCCGCACTATGCAGCGGGCTGGGCTGTGGCTTGCGGGGGTAGTGCGGTGGCCTGCACGGCCAGTGCGGTCCGTGGGCCGAGCCGCAGGCCTGGACTGTAATTTATGTCTCTAAGTGCGAAGCTGAAATCATGATTTAAAACTATACCATGAATGTGAAGGAAACAGTGACGTCCTAATTGTTTTTTATGACTTTTGTCTTCTCTGAATATTGTTGTCTTTTCGAATGTCATGTTAATCCGGTTTTGAGACTTTACATGCATTTCTTATAGTATTTCGTTGTGCATGCCATCTGCATATTTGCTTATACGTAATTTCCTGGTATATTTTACAGAGTGGATTGATCCAGTTAATCTTAATCATGTTGCCGAAACAATACGAAGGAATAGGAGCGCGTCGATGAATGAATTCGAAATCATCCATGACAGCAGTTCGAAAACATGGCATGTTGTTGGAGCAGGAATTCAACGTTTTGTTCAAATGACAAATTGGCAGTATGCGCTGTTTTCCTCTTCCCTAATTCTTAACTTCCACTTTGACCTCAAGACCGCTATTTATTTATTTATTATTTTGAGATACCTGTTATTGAATTCGAACTTTGCCACACCCTCTCCTTCCCACCGTCCCACTGACCCACCCACCCACACATAGGTGTCCAGTGTTCCAACCACCCGAGCTAGTTGGCTTTGCCCCTTTTACCTCTATTCTGATAGAAGAACAGTTTATTATCCTTTCAATAATCTACCAGCCATTACGATCTCTCAGTGGCGGTCCATTCTCCCCACTTGACTTACTTTTTTACTCGCATGCAAGTCATGTTCGCATATTGCATTTTAGAATTTGACATGTTGATACTTTGCTTATGCTCCTGATGTTCTCTCAAAAAACAAAAACTTCAGGTAGCTAGCTCATATGGGAATGGCATTCTACAGAAAGCGCCTTACGAAATTGATTTAGTTTACTTATTCTTGTTAAAAGAACTTCTTGCTATATGAAAACATGCTTTCTTAGACAGCTTACTTGACAACCATTTTTTGTTGCCTAAAAAAAGAGCAAAGGTAAGGCCGCGTGCATCTGAATCTGTTTAGCGGATGCCACTGGGTCCACCAGCACCACCGGTTTTTTAGTTGCAAATGGTATCTTGATAATCAGCGTATTCCAGATGTTTTGCATAAGACTATTCCAGATCTGTTGCGTTCATGTATTTTAGAGAACCAATAAATATCTTATGCAAGAACTTTAAGGAAGTTTTGCTTGTATGGCTTTATAATTTTGTTTAAATGAACGCTCGGTAGCTATTTAACATTTTAGCTCTTCATATGAAGCGTCCAGCTGATAGATGTACCAGTATAGGCCTCAATCTCTGAGCAGTGAGCACAATGATTTAGAGTTTCGGACACAGAAAAACCCTAGCCTTACGTTTGCTAATGAACACTGGATGTTAAACTTTGTGCTATTTCATTTGATGTTTATAAATGTCTTATATTTGCAATCTGCACTTAACAATATCCATCAGATGATCTCAACATGATACAGATGTCTGTTAATATGAGAAAATATGTGCTCACGGTTTATAGATGTCCAAAGAATCAGTATTTAGCTGATGAAAGTGATGCAGATTTATATCATTGATAAGTTGGACAATCTGTGCACATCAGATGCTTGCCATTTGGTTCTGGACATTAGCACTTTAACAATCATGTCAAAGTTTTGTTTATACTGCCTATGGTTCTACTTCATCTTTAGATTTCTTTTAGTTAACATATTTTTAACGTGGTGGTCAGTGCTGTTGTATTTTTTCAAAGACATGCTCCTGGTTAATATTCAACAAAAAACCGTGTAGGTACACTGAATCTTTAAGGAGGTTCCAACAAGCTTTGGAGGCTTGTGGTGTAAATAAAGCTCTTATTAAACGTGGGGTTAAAGAAGGTGACACAGTTGTTGTGGGTGAGGTATGTTTTCGCAACCGATCTAGCGTTTGGCATATTGTTTCTGTTTTTTTTGAGCCATTTTTATTAATTTTTGCTCTACTATGGACTGCTCTTCACAAACTTGGATTCTTGCTTGTTGTCAGATGGAGATGGTTTGGAATGATGCCACGCAGGAGACAAGATCGTCAATGTCAAAAAGACAAGGAGCTGAATCTGATAAATGGCCTCATTTTGGTTAGAACTAGAACTACTGGAAAACAATGGAAAATGGAAGGTATCCTTCTTGCTATATATACTTAGACAACTTGCTATACAAAGTAGTCCTTGGCAGATAGCTTAACTGGTGCTGTGGGTGGCTCATGAACTATCAGTCACGAATTCGAGTCCTGTCCTGTCATGCGGGATATGAATCTTTTCGAGTTTTTCGAAAGAAAATTCTGAAGGTTCTGACATGTATGTTTATGTACTCAACGGCATGTCAAGGACAAGGCACGCTCGTAATTTTGCTCCCTAACCATGGTCTAACGGGATGTAGTTAGAAAATTGTGTCTAGGAAATAATTTGGTGTTTGTTGCAGATAAGGTTTTGTCTCGTTACTTAAAAAAAAATTGCTAATACAAAATTACAAGCCTATGAGTCATGAATAATCAAGGAGCAAGATAAACTAGTAAGCATAAATTATGTAGTTCTATGACAAACTTACAAGTCTTTTACCAACATCTGCTTGGTTGCTGTTGAAGCGAATAGTCCTACATTCGGATATCAGAGACTAAGTTGGGTATACATAGTTTCGGGCCTCTTCACCTTACCAAGTCGTTTACAGGTTGGATAATCTGTAATACGCTGACAAAGCTACATTTCTGTGCATCCGTTGTGTATAACCTTACAGTTTCTAGCCATAATCTGGCAAACCATAATTCAGATCGTTTAAACACATGCTATTGAGATCTGTAAGTGGGGCAAAATGATAACTCAGATTTTTCTGAGTCGTTATGATCCGATTCGTTCTATGCTGTAATTTGAGCATACTATATTGGCATGACGTGTTTCGTCTGTGCAAATAAAAATATTATCTCCGAATTAAGCGGCGGTGTTAAAGGATCCACTTTACAAATAAGAGCGAGTATTAAGAGAATAGTCTCACATTAGATGATCATGAAATAGTCCCACATCAGATAATCAGGGATTAGTCAGGTCTCTATAAGATTTGAGTGTATTCCCCTATCACCAGTTGGTTTCAGGTTGAATACCTAGTTTTAGTAGTTACGAAATCACTGCTGTACTGAGAGCAAATGAATTTGATACGTGAAGAGAAATCAATAGTATATTTAGTTACTAAACCTCTGCAGTATTTCTGTTCACTACTTTCCGTGTTTAGCAAGGTGACTTTCACAATTCTCTTTGTAGGAAGCCCTTGTCCCAATACTGTCAATGGTTGATTGTTCTCCTTTCGGTTCTCATACTTCAAATGACCTCTGACCTACTAGCGTGGCACTTAGCTGAAACTTGATTTATTTTAGGACATTAGTGGGTTAATATCTATTCATGAATATCTTCTAGCATGGTTCTCAGTATCAGCCGACAATGAAACTTACCTGTACCGTTTAATACCAATTCTGATTCGGTTTTATAAATAGCTTGTCAGTTTCCTAGCAGGTGCCGTCCCAAAATCAGCCGGTAGCCTCGGATGTGCACTTTTACCAGCTAATAAAAAAAAAAAAGTACATATTTATAATTCTGTCAGAACCTACTGCATTTTCTTCAGAACTTCCGTCATTCATTGACCCTGCATTAGGGATTCATGCCGTGAATGTTTGCGTTGTGGCGCTGCCTAAAGCAAACTACTATTTTAGCACCTCTATTTACTTTGATCAGGTGACTTGCTTAGCCAGATGATAATAACCTGATATCATGTGATCTTTCAGTTGTTCGAAGCTTGGCTACAGATGCTGTTGCTGAAGAATTTGCTCTAGAGGTGGTTGACTAAGTCGCGGCATACTGATCTTGGAGAGTGCTAGAGTACCTTTGACTTATAGTAATGTTATTAAACCAGAAGGTATGTCGACATCTCGAGGTCTATGTAACATTAATTCAATTGATGCTATATTTTACCCTGATTATGGTTCCTAAGATCTTTACTCTCTGTGCAGATTGTTTCAGAATCTGGACATTGGGAATGTTGCACTGTGGAGGCTTTACTTGAGAACTTAAGCCCTTCCACTTCTGTCTATGTAGAATAGAATATAACAATGTAAGAAAATGGTGTTTTATTTATACAGGTAATGGGATGAAATTGTTGAACCTATTGTTGCTGCAAGGTAAATAGTTCAAGAGCTTTGATTTCTAAAATAGACAAAAAAAAGAGAATATTGAGTCCATGAACTATGTAAAAGTCTATCATCTGGTTTGGAGACTTTGGGGTTATCACTTTGGAAAATAGTCTGCAGCACCGAGGGATCCGTGAGGCACGGAAAAAAATACGGAACCATGTGGGAAACACGTTTCTCTCATGTGTGAAACACACACGGGAAAACGCATTTTCCACATGGTTCTGTGTTTTTTTTTCCGTGACCCCCTCCGTGCTATGAACCATTGCCCTATCACTTTTATCATGGAAAGCCCCACAACAGTAGCACGAGCATGCAAAGCTGTTCCCACACGGGGAAACACGTTTTCCACCTGATTTCGTATTTTTTTTCCATGCCCCTCTCCGTGCAGTGAATCACTGCCCTATCACTTTTATCATGAAAAGTCTCACAACAATAGCACGAGCTTGCAAAGCAACCAATTTTCAACATTTTAGCGTTATGACTAGGAAGTTTTACATCTTAACATGAAAAAGGCGTAGGCAATCACCAAAATATGTATACGGTATATGAACAAATCTAATTTTATACATTTTTCATGTACTATGCATGTCGTTATATCAACTAATATTGATATCATAGATAGAAATTTATAGATATTGTGGGTTCTATTTATGGTTGATATCTAGTTGAAGCATTTATATGCTAAAATGATGTATGGAGCTGCAATCGTCGACATTAGCGACGAAAACCATATGAGCTTGCGGATGCAAGTTTGCTCTTACCATGTAACTGGGAGCTAAAACCGAAATGGTGGGTTGAGGTGAGAGGGGGTCGTCACTCTCAGTAATAACTCGGCAAGGTTGCTAGTTCGTAGGCTATTGTAAGAGGCCGTTGGAATTTGGCAACCTTGCCTGGTCACCTGTTACACTAGTAACTTTTGCTAGCATGGTAGCATATTTTCTCAGGCGCTATCACACAAGAGCTACATTGCTAGTTGAACTGAGTTCTGCTTATTAGTTTCATAATATTAGTAAAAAAAATTATTAATCAAAAGAATTTCATATTAACAAAATCCCCACTTGAGTCCATCATGGAGCTCCTTCACTTGCAAACTTCCAGCTTCCTTCCACATCCAAGTTCAAGAATAACGAAAACGTTTATGCTAAAGCAACTGTTATCACCATATAACGAAAACGTTTTTGTTGAATAGAAAAAAAAGTGAGTTATATGTGATGGGAGAATTTCTTTATAGAGCCATTGATGCAACATCATTTTTGTCTCTTAATAACTGTGTATCAAGCAAAATATGCACGCCGAGCTCAAGTTCGGCTCTTTTTTTTTTATAATTTAAGCACAGAGGTACTCTTTTAACTCGAGCCGTCCGTGATCTCCTCTCCATCTCTTCCACGAAGGTATTATATGAAGTTCGGGTAATAGATACCGATTTAATCAAGATTATCAAATGGGGTAAATCAAACAAGTCCATAGCATGGCCAAATATTCTTATTTATATACGTTACACCACGATCGATTGGTATCTAGAATCTAATTATATTTTTTATACAGTTTTGTGATGTAGTCAGTCAATCTCAAAACTATTTAGATCGATACTGTTAAAAAATTAAAATAAATATAAAAAATAAAATTGATCGTTACTGCTTTTTTTTATAATTAACATATTAACAGAATTATTTAGCTCATATTACTACAGAATGTCAACGGACTCTTAAATTACGCAATATTCACCAATTAATATAAAAAAATATTTTGAAAAGATGTCTGGCCCATAGATTAGGTATTTCTTTAGTTATATTTGTCTATGAATATATTATTTTTTATTCATGATAGATTAAGTACATAAATATTTTTTTATATTAGATATATTAATATGATTTTATATATCTACAGTACTAAAACGCAAAAGAAAAATTTAGTAATATCTTATATTTTAATATAATTATTTAATAGTTAAAATAATTTTAATTATATACAATAGTTTTTATAAATATTTTGTGATTTATACTTTATACGAAATTATAAATTCACCTTTTTTTATCCTATATATCTTATTAGATTATATTTATTTTATATATTTAAAAAAAATTAAGATCTTTTTTTATTATTTTTAAAAATATAATATACAATATATTAGAAAATTAAAAAATAAAATTATTTTATAATTTTAGAATATAATTTTTATTTTTTTTATTTTTTGAGATTATTGTGATAAAAATCGTAATATGAATGCACCCTTCTATAGAATCTCAAACTTACGAAAAATTTTTACAAGTTATGTTCAATTCTGATCGAAGCTCTGAGATTCAAATACAGATCTTTTATAAACGAAAACTCCTGCTAGGTATATAAAATTTTTCTTTCAAAAATTTTACGAAAAATTTTTTCGTACGAAAAATTTTTTCGTATAATTTTTTCGTATACAATTTCGAATCTAATGATGCTTCCTTAAACGTCTTCTGCCTTCCACCCAAAGTGTCATCTGTAGCAAGAACGATAAGGATGCGGTGGCACCTCACAGCCTCATAGTCGCGCCGTTATTTGCACCACGCCATGCCGAACCAGGTGTCATGTTCAAAATCAGATGCCGCCCACTTATGCCGCCATAAACCTCCGTGTCACGGGAATACAAATATGAAATATCTATCCCCTCTCCACGTAAACCCCCCGAAGTGTCTCGCTAATTCATCCACCAAAGCATCTCCCTCAGCTGCAGTCCGCGTCAATAATAATAAAATATCACGCGTATCTCTCCTTCGCGTGCCCTTTAAGCCGCCATCTATTCCTTCCTATATATACCTTTCTATTCCCCCCCTTATCCCAACCTTATTCCATTTCTTTTTCCTCTTCAAAGAAAGCGAGCACTCGTCTCTGATCTCTTATTCAATATCAACAATGGCGTACAGAACATTGGAGATTACTCTGCAATCTGCGAAAGATTTGAAGGACGTGCACCTCTTCTCCCGCATGGAGGTTTACGCGGTTGCCTCCATCACGGGCGACCCTCGTTCGCGCCAGCAAACACCGCCGGACCGCGACGGCGGCCGGAACCCAAACTGGAACTATACGATGAAATTCTACATCCCTGCTGACGTCAGCACCAACCAGAACTCCGCCCTCAACATACTCCTCCGCGCTCACCGCGCTCTAGGCGACCGCGACGTCGGCGAAGTCTACGTTCCGCTGCGCGATCTCCTCGCCGGCATCACCGTCGACGGATCTTCGCCGATGAAGTTCCTGAGTTACCAAGTCCGCCACCTCGGCTCCGGCAAACCGAAAGGAGTTCTCAACTTCTCCTACAAGCTCGGCGAGCGCATAAACTCTCCGGCGGACGCGGCGGCGGGGTCCAGTGCCTCCGGCGTAGCTTATCCTCCGTCGTCGAAGTATGGTAATAAACCTAACAAGATGAGCGAGCCGGTGACCGCGTATCCTGCGGGGTACCCACCGCAGGGATATGGCGGGCAACAGCAAGCGCCTCCATATCCTGCGTATCCCCCGCAGGGGTACGGTTACCAGCAGCCGCCTCCGGCAGGGTACGGTTACCCGCCACCGCAAGGGTACGGCTACGGAGCTGCGGCGCCGCCAAGGAGGAACAACTTTGGGATGGGCCTCGGCACGGGATTGCTGGGAGGAGCGCTGGGTGGTATGTTGCTTGGTGACATGATGTCCGACGCTTCAGCATATAATTCTGGGTACGATGCTGGGATGTATGATGGTGGATACGATGGCGGTGGATACGATGGAGGTTTCGATGGTGGAGGATTCGATGATGGCGGGTTCGGTGGCTTCTAAATTTATATATAAGTGATTTCTTTTTTTTTTCTTTTTAATTTTGTTTATTTAGGTTGTATAGAAAGATTCGGAGAGTGTTTAATTCTGGCTCGTTGGCCCTTTGTAAATGAAGATAATTAAGATATATATGCAGTCATCATATAATCATAATAGATAATAAATACTAAAAAAGAGGTTCCATATGAAACCTGTGAAGTGTATTGTTGTATTGTGCAAGCTCAGCAACAAATTTTGTGTTTTTACAACGTTTCATTAGATTATGATGTCTAGAATGGTAGTTGCAGATATGCAGATACCATGCTTGCTGGAAGGGGTCTGTTAGGCAAAGCCTCATTTCATTTTCAGAACATATATATGTCCTTGTCATGCTATGTTGATATCCTTGCTACATCACTAATTTTATAAAACCTTCTCTTCATGCAGTGTTTTCTTTTTTACATTATTAGATCCCCAAATAGTAGATTTAGTAAGTAAGCCTCCAAATTTCTTATTCACTTCTCGGATGCGAAAATTATATCTAGTGATCACTTACAGCATGTCTATCATCCTATTTTAGAATAACACCAACTAAATCTGACATGTGAGTTAGGTATACTATTTTTTAAAATTAAAGGTTACTTAAATTTAATTAAAAAAAGTATGCAAGTGAAAGTACAAAGTATCTACAATTTTCAAGCAATTTTTAATTTAAAAATTTGTCTGCCTAGCATAATTTGTTATGCTTTAATTGGTACTATTCTGATATATTGGATGATGCGAGGGTGATCACTATATATAATTGCTCGCTATAATGAGTTTAAGTAGACGTTACAATTTCGAGTGCGCTAATGGAATAGAATAAAATTGGCAACCAAAATTGTCATAACACTATTATACATTCTGAGGCGTGGAAAGAATCTCCCGCAAAACAAATTATGTTGGTGTATATTAGATTAAAAAATTTTATTTTTTAGCCTGTGTACACACATAAGAACGCTTGCGGGACCGATACGCCCCGTTATTTGACGGATTGTTGTAACAGCCAAATAATGAGTTTGGCTCAGACAGGAAGTATCTAATTTACCCATAGTAGGCAAAGACTCGCGTTCTGTTGCATTATAAGAAAAAGACCTGCCAGTAGCAACTAGAGTTGTGATGTCATGGGTCGTTTGTATGGTATTATGGTAATACTATACGACCTTCTATACATATAAGAGGAGTCGTTTTTTGCAAAAAAAAAAAAAAAAAAAAAAATTTAAATAGAAGTAAATTTTGACAATATCTATAATTTTTATATTTAAAGATTTTTAAAAAATATCTCTAAATAGATATTTGGAGCTCTAAAGTTTAACGGGTTCATAAACAATTTTAAATCCGTTAAATTTTGGAGCTTCAAAATATCTATTTAGAAAATTTTTTTGAAAAATTTTTAAACATAAAAATTTAGATCTTTTTAAAGTTTATAATTTTTATGTTAAATTTTGTTTTTGAAAAAAATGGCTCCTTTTACATCTATAAGGGGTCATTTGTATGGTAATGCCATGAACCCCATAGGATCTAGCAACTAATTATGGAGACTAGTTAAACAAACACTTTGCAAATACCAAAGCATGGACTGATCCCCTGCATTACCTGCAAAGAACAGGCGATGTGACACGTGCATCCTTTCCACTTCTAAAGAAGGAAGGGAAGCAAAAAGGAATCCAAAAGTTAGTATCTTATTTATCTTGTGGGTATATTTTTATCTTCATATTTATATTCAGCATAATACAAGATACAGAGTTTCTGAAGTGCAGATTATCAAACTGCTGTTCTAAAGAAAGTTTCAAGCTTGTATATGCTCACAGGCATGTTATAGTCAGGGACGGATCTAGTATAGAAGCAGGATAGTCAATTGACTTCCCTGCTTTCAGAACCAAATACCATATATATATATATATATATATATATATATATATATATATATATATATATATATATATATATATATATACACACACACACACAAGCTTGTATATGCTCACAGGCATGTTATAGTTAGGGGCGGATCTAGTATAGAAGGCGTGATAAGAATCGTTTAGCGAACTTGTCGCAGCGGCAGCGATGCGCCGCTCGCTTTGCCTCGTCGCGAGTTCGACTCTTTGCTGCGCACCCTTGTTTTGGTTGATTTTTTTTTCTTTTTTAATAAAAATAGTCTTGCTCTTACCTTTACCTACCCCCCCCCCTCCCCCCCTTGCGGGAAAAATATATAATACATCAAAAAATACAGAAAAAACATCCAAAGAATACACCGTGTGATACGTGATCTGGGCCATTAATCTGGCCCAGCACGTATCACGAAATTTTTATTAAATTTTCGTCGATTATCTGATCTATTTATAAGTATTTGTATGAAAAATTTTGAACTATAAAATTGTAGATTTTGATGTGATTTACATTTGAAGTTTCAAAATTTTTCTAAAAAAATCAAATAATATATTAAAGTGATGATCAAAAGTACAGGTTAAGTGGTGTGACAGTGTCGGATACGGGATAAAATTTCGGCGTGTTCATACATCTTAGTTGGCTTGTGATGATACACCATTGAATAAACACTATTTACCTCATTCTTTTGATCTCAGCGAAGTTTATAAGTACAGGTTAAGTTTGTAAATAGCAACGAATCTGTATATATAAGGCCATACTTGGCGTTTAAACCAAATGTTCAGAAAATATTCAACTTGTATGTATGTCAAAAATCAAATTCACATGTTGCTAAGTATCATCCTTAGACCTTAATGCTGCTGACAAACATCAGAATCTCTGAGGAAAGTTGGAAAGAAACCATATAAAATAGTTGTAAATTCTCATTCCATACTGCTTAGAAGATTTTAAAACCTTGCAAAAACAAACCTCTGTATACACTCAAGAGATGGAATGCCGCCGCCTCCTGTGGAAGAGAACGAACCGGCCGTCATTACCCGCATTAGCAGCAGAAGCAGCCTTGTGGTGATTCACAGGCCTGAGATGATCCCTCATTCTGAAGAGCACGTTGAGCTTGCTAAGTGTCCTCGCAAAGGACCTGAACAATCCTTGCGCGGGGTTCGTAGAACGAACGATGAGATCCTGTTTCATAGAAACATGGTCTTTTTCTAGCTCGGTTAACCGCATTCTCATTCTTGCGACCTCGAGCTTCAGCTCCCTGTTTTCTCTTCGTACAGACGCGTAGTTGTCCCTTGGCGAAACTGCGCCGCTGCCTACGCCACTGGCAGACCGCTGAGGGAAATGGCCGTTCATGTTCGATGGGCCGAAGAAGAACGGGTCATGGCCGTTTCCCGTGTTGTTCATGGCGTTGCGGAGGCGGATTTGCTCAAAATAGAGAACTTGAACAGCCATTTGCACCGGCAGACGCTCGTTCTGAGCAGCATGGCTGCATGCTTCCTGAGAAAGTTTCTGACAGTCGATGGTCTTGCATAGGCGGTATTGTTCGGATTCCTTGATGTTGGGGTGCACCTGTAGATTGATTGAGAAAAGCGTGCAGTTAGAAGACAGTTCCTAGTCATATTTTACTAGAACATGCGAAGTTGTTAATGAAAAAATTATTTATTTAGTTTTTCACAAGATATCTTGGAAAAACGTTTTTTTTTTTCTAGTATATATTTAATCCAGCAATTGGATCAAATACTGCTGGAATGAGAAATGATGGTTGATTTTCAGGTCTGAAGGAATTCAATTCTTGAGTTATATTGAGAGAAAAACGTAAGCTTTCCATATTCTCCCTCTTTATCACAATTAAATTACTTTTCTTATTACAGTAGGAAAATAATCATTTGGTGGCCCACCCCACAAAGGCTGAGGGGGCAGCTCCGCTCGGACTACCAGCCCGCCGGGCCGGCCTTTAAAATTTTTTTTTTTTATTTTACTATTGAAATTAAAATAATTTTTTTTTTATTTTTAAAAAGACGGCATTGCCGTGCTCAAGACAGCGCTATTTGATGGGATGGGCACCAGGGCGCGCTGCCCTGGCCCTTGATGTCCTATCAAAATTTAAAAAAAAAACAAGCAAATGATGGCCACAGCATGTTGCCACCACATCACATCAATTCAACTTATATATATATACCGTCATGGGGCCGTGCGCACGGCACTGTGTGCGGGCCGGCCTGTAGCCAGCACGGTGACAACAGTGGGCCGGTCCGCAGCCTGTACGGACGGACCGAGCCGTGGTACAGCCCGTGGGCACAGACCAAATTGATGACTCTATGGAAGAACATCAGAAAACACCCAAAATGAATAAACAATCCCAGTGAGTTGGCAACGGATCTTACCTTCAGAAAGATGTCAACAGCCCGATACAATCCATCATTTACAACTCTTGCATGATCAGGAAGCAGTTCTGCCAGGTTAATGAACTTCGATGGTGTTAAATTTGAATCTAGTGCTATTTCCGCAAGATAACTGTCCAAGAGCTTCGATACCTTGATCATCGAGCTCTGTTTTGGAGACCTCGGGCTGTCATATTCGTACCCGTCCTGGACTTCTCTCAACTGCAACCCTTCATCTTCGTCCTCATCCAAGTTCAAGAAAATCGAAAATATTCTCGCTACGGTATCTGTATCATATAACTGATGATGGTTGCTGCATTGTGGGTTTGCAGGAATTAGAATGTCTTCGAGGATCGCTTTTTCCAGTTGCAACCCAATTCTTCTCTCTACGTCCGCTTTGCATATCGAAGACGCGGAGGTCGTGATGGCGCTCTTTAACAAGCCCGACAAAAAGGCGATCGCCACCGGGCTTTTCTTCGACGGAGCCGGAAGCAAACTAACTATCGTCTCTACGATCGTGCGGTGTTTCTTCACTGTCTCAGCATCGGAGAAGCTTCCTTTCGATGAATGCATGTCGGTTGAAATGAGCCCTTGGAGTGAATTATGGGCATAGTGGATTAATATCTTGCTTACAGTCTCTTGCTTTAGTCCCTTTAATTTCAGTGCAGAGAGTAACCTCTGAAAGAACTCCAAACCGAGCACTGAAAGCGATTTTCCCCACCAATCGGATAATGGGTCCGATTCCAGTTTTATCGATTTAATAGATGGGCTATGATCGAGCTTGGATAGGCCGGAGGTCAGCTGCTCTTTGCATACATTATTCACAATCGCCACGATTGTTCTACCGACCAAATGTATTTCATCGGCTATAGGAAGAAGTATCTCACAGTGGTGGAGGACCGATACGGAGCTGGTGATGCTCGGAAAAACCATCTCTTTCAGATAGGATTCCGTGCGAAGTTCTAAATTCTTGTCGGAAAATTCCTCGGTCATCTGTAGGTAATGAGCTGCGCAATGGAGCATAGCAACATTGGAGAGATTGATGTCTATGTTTACACCATAGCAGAATTTTGCGGCTAGCTCAAAGGCTTCTGCTCCTCCCGGTGTTCCTTGGAGATTCAAACGGGTTACTTTGGAGTCCTTTGCTTCAGCTATGAGCTTCCTTAATCTTCCACTTCGAGAAACCAAAGGGAACTGCAGATTTTACCATCATCAACATAACGCACCGTAACGTAAGATAAGTACTGTTATGGGGATGCATATATAAGCCTTGTTGGAGTTCCTTTCGGTGTTGTGGTGTGCTTATACTAGTAATTACCCAAGTGGTTCATCGGGCTATCTCAATTCAGATAACTGGTGGAAAATATAGATAAAACACATTATCAAAATTATTCATACATAAAAATACAACTGCGCCGCCATGTATATTTTTAAAAATTCTAAAATCTAGTCTCCGATATATTTTTACGAGTGCACCACTATGTATATGATGTTAGTGCGGAGTTAACCCAAAATTCGATTTTTTTTTTTTTGCTGAAGTTCTTTTACACTAGATTCAAAAGTTTTAGGACATCTTAAGAACAGTTAAAAGTTCAAGAAAACAGTTTTATCCTTATTTGTGCCGTGGAGTACACAATATATAAAAGTACCACGGTTACAATGAAGATTTTGAAAAGAACAACCGTACCTTGTGAAGTGCAAAGCTCGTCGTTCCCACTTCCACGGTGACATCACTGGATACTTCGGAAAGAGGCCTGTACGATCGAGGAGCAAGGACTGCTTGGTTAGATTACTTGGCAAAAAAAAAAAAAAAATCTTCTATAAGGGTCTGATCTGTTGGTTTTTCTTCATTGTCAGTTGTTTCTTCATTTTTGGAACCATTAAGTTATCCTGTACACCTTCTGAAGGCTATCCTTCTCAACATTTTCCATAATAACAACTCGCAGCGGTACTCTCTTTGGGTAATACAACTTTTTAAAAAAAAAAAAAAAACATTTTTTGACATCTTTGAATTGCAGGGACACTTTTCTTTTGAACGAGGATTCTCTGTCTCTCTTTTATGTGTCCCACCGATAATAACATGCAATGTGTCCGCTTAAACTACTATATCATCCATAATATAGTGCTGTTATATGAACTCCTACTCGATGCATATCACAGTGCTGTTGTTGGTATACTAGTGGATACATAAAAGTGAGATGGCTGATCTGTATCCTTTCATTTTAGCATGTCAGTGCTGTCTCGTTACACCATATGCAATATTTAACTGTATCCTCGTTGTTTTTTTTTTTTAATTTTTTTTTTTTATTTAAGATAACGAGGCGAAACCCCTCCCTGGGTCTCCGCTAACTCACGAACTACAGTTTTCTACGCACACCTATAGGACCATTTTGGACCCAGGTGCGCGCAGGAGAGTAGAACCCCGGCCTGACATCCGCCCTCGGACCAGACATGAAGTACTGGGAGTTACCCATCCACCAGCTTTCCCGCGACCACTGTAAACTCGCGGCCCCGGGCATATCCCCATTACAGGCCCCCCGGGGGTTCGAACCCGGGCGCTCGCTTCCTGAGGCAAGCGCCCTGGCCGTTCCACCCAAGGGCGGGGGACGTATCCTCGTTGTTTGCATAGTGAATTTATGATGATTTTCTAAAATACTATTGGTAGTAACCTGTAACTTGGTATGTCCTCCTCCATTTTTGGTACCTTCTTCTGGATTTATGAGACGATAGGGGGCTTCCTAAGACGAGACTGCGCGCTGGAAGCTATGCAATAGTGACTTTAAGAAAGAAAGAAAGCTGCAGCCATTTTACTAGAGCTTTAAAGTCTTTGGATAAACACAAAAATCTAGTTACACACTTGCTGTTCTTTTAAACTATAAAGCAACCCAAAAATCCGGGAGGAAGGTAAAGGATAAACCCTTCTTGTCTTATTAATACCCACCTCAAAAAAAAAGAAAAAAAAGAAAGTAGCGGGTATCTAATTAACCAAAAGAAATGCGATTTCTTCCCTACTTAGTTTAATAAACCTGTCTTGTTACACGGTTGCAGTAAAGGATGCTTCACTATTTTAACATGCTGATAATGATCAGAATTCCTTGGTTTTTGAGCAAGTCCTTGTACAGCCTCTTAAACAAAAGATAGTTTTTAAAAATAAAATAAAATAAAATAAAATAAAAAGAAAAACTCTTTAAATCACAGTATGCAGCTTTTGATACATGTCATGTAAAAGACCTTAGATTCTACCAATTATAATGTTGCTTCACATAGAGTTCAAATACTTGCCAAGTTAAACGATTCAAATGTTATGTAGAAATTAGAATAATCCTTGCAAGATTTCTGAAAGGTTAAACAACAGCATAAGGCTCATTTTTTGAACATGATTGCATACATACTAACTACGGAAAAAAAAGGTCTAATTATCATCGCCTCTAATAATTTTCATCTCACAAGCTTCATGGCAAGAAGGAAATTTAAAAAAGAAGGTACTTAAAATATATTGCAAAAACTTAAGAATTAAAGTCTATGAAGGGATAAACATAAAATTCAGTTAAAATAGAGGAAGAAAAGGAGGTACCATTCATCAGCTTGACGAGTGCTCAAACTCGGCCGCAGTGCTCTCTTCCCTGTCACACTCTGCTTCATCTCAGTTACTGTTGACACACCCATCTCAGCTCCTCTGCTTCAAACTCAGCACAATGGACTCCAAAACTTTGCCTCTGTTTGTAAACTGTCTATGAAGAAGAGTGTTTAGGGTAAACCTTCAAGCCTTAGCTAAAATGAGAAGGCCTTGCTTTTTATAACAGAGAGAGAGAGAGAGAGAGAGAGAGAGAGAGAGAGAGAGAGAGAGAGAGAGAGAGAGTCTGTGTGTGTGTGTGTGTGAGGGGATATTAGAGCAGAATCATATTAGGCTGTAAATGAAATTATCTACTACGATAGGTATATAAAAATACATTGATTATGGGCTAACAATAATCTAAAAGAAAAAAAAAAGCGGTCGAGTTTACCGTAAAAGTATTATTTACAGCAGTTTATGCTTGGTGATCCAAAGGGAGGCTCTTTCAGGACGCCTATTCTCTACTTTTTTTTCCAGAACATATGGATTAGACTATCGAAAAGGCTACTTATATAAATAAGCATGGTTCACTTTATGAATTCATTGGCATCTGTAGCCTTTTATACACGGCAAAGAATGAATCATCTCCACTGAGTGTGTATTACACGTTAACTTAGAATGCCTTCCATGAACTATAACTATCATCTGAACTTTGAAGAATTTTCATCTCGTCGACGATTCGTGGTAAAATTTTGTTGTGGTAGGTTTCTTTTTTCTTTTCTTTTCTCTTTTTTTTTTTTTTTTTTTTTTTTTTTTTTGGCAGACGAAAAAAGTGACTATGTTGATAAATTGTACGGTACATAGTATTTATAAATGCTTTTATAAGTTGTTACAATGTCTCCATCATATTTAAATAAGAATCGTTGGAAAAGCAACCTATAGGTACTCATGACAAAAATTCGATCTTTCAGTTATGTAAACCACATTACAATCTAAAATGCTTGATGTTAGCTATAAATGGTACAATACAGGTAGACATTATTTAAATTTGACTTAGATTCTAATTATTTCACAAAAGAAAATAAAAAGTCTAAGAATTGTTTTAATTTCTTCTTTTCTCATACATAAAAAGTTAAAAATTTGTCCTGTAGGTTTCATAAATGATCACTGTGATTCTGAGCTAACATATAAGATATGATTATTCTGATATGATTTACTGAGATAGCTCTGGTGGAAACAGTAAAACATCTCAATTATATAAGAGGTTTCATAATAATGCTTAATTCTGCTTTCTTAGCTCAACTTTTAGAACATCATGCACCATCATTAGTATCTGATGGTGAGATGTCCAGATCACTCTTTAGTTTCAAATGACACAAAATCGTAAACATAATTAGTACTGCCTTGTTAAAAATTTGCATTTAAGTTTTTTTTGTCTTGATTGTCGAGTTCGATTTTTATTATACATCTCGACCAGAAACGGCACGCGTTAAGGTAAAGTTTCTCCCAACCAGATGCTGCTGGAATTCGACCTCCTAACCTACCTTTCATGAAGAACAGGCCATGGCCTCCTTCCAACACCTAGCCGCGCTAACCAATTGAACCAATACAGGTAGGTTTGCATTTATGTTGTTATGATCATGAAGTGCACTCATTAATTTAACAATTATGTTGCAAAGGCTGATTATAGATCAAATTTAGATGGTAAAGAGAACAGAAACTTTAGGCTGTTTTCATCATTTCACAGCCTTGCATTCATCTTTCCAAAAAGTAATCTTAGCTTTCCTTGAATTATTTAGGGTTTAATCTATGTAATGGGGATTAGTGTGGCTAACTGCTGATGTCTTTTTTTTGGGGGAAAACCCTATTTTATTAGCACTATCTCTTTTTTATAGATAGAGAATACGAAAAATGTTATTCTTCGGTGTTGTAACAACTATGAAAATTTCGAGGTTGCTGAAAATATTAGAAAAAAACTACTTTTATTTTTATCATTTACTTCACGTAAAAAGTGGTCATAAAATTTCAAAATACTTTCAGCACAAATTGTAGCTGATACGTCACTGCCACACCAGTCCTGAAATTTTCGAGATTGTTACAAAATGTAGCTAATGTGTTACTGCCACACTAGCCCTGGAGGCGAGGGAGACTCAAACCCAGGGAGCTAGATAAATCACTAACGCCCTAACCGGGCGATCCCTCCGCTCTGTGGTGGTTGATTCTTAATTGAAACTTAATATTATGTAGGCCATCCCCAGGATTCCAGTGTATGCTGTTGCCATTTCTATATTACAGAATAAATATGCTTGATGACTAAGCCTAGACGTTTTAAAAAAAGGTTAAAAAGGGACAGGAAAAAAAAGTAGATCACAGAAAGAAGAATAAACATAGAAAAAAACTGAACTTGAACAACAATCAGGCCCACTATAGGCTTAAAGATTATAACCTAGAAACTGGTGCACCCATCCGTGATGATTCCTGCATCAGAAATGCATCAACTTTGATCCTGGTCGAGCCCCGATGCAAGTTACGCTGATTCAATCATGTTATGTGGCTTCTTCCTGAAATTTTGTTACACCATATGGTTTCAAGATTACTACTGATCCCAGAGTATATATGAGCACAGACGATTGATTCTCATGGTTCCATTCCATATAATCATTTTGAGGTATTTACGTTTTTATGTCCCTTATAATTCAAATTTTTATTTTTATATTTCATAATTTAAAATTGTACTTTTATGCTCTATTGATTCTATAAAATGACAAAACTATTCATATCTTTTTCTTGAAAGACGGTGAGAATTTTATCGTTTCATATAGACAATAGAGCATAAAAACGTCATTAAAAATTAGGAGGGCATATTTTTACAATTTTGAATCATCGTAGAACAGAAATGCAAATACCCCAATCCTTTTCATCCGTCAAACTCTTCACTTGATTCCTGAATCAGACTAGTTTTCCAAAATAATGTCAGAATAAGCTTCTGATAACATGGGTTGAGGAACAGATGTGATCTGAGATGATCTCCACCATTGCCAGCATTTTATAACTTTGCATCATGGGGATGTACTAATATGTATATATAATATGAGCAGTTAATCCAATGGAAAATGTCTCCATGATGCGGGATTTGGTGTGACAATGAACAGGTTCTGTTGGATGGGAGGACGGGAGACAAATTAAGGGATGTGGGGAAGAAATTAGGGAGAATTTGAGCGAATGTTTGGAATCAAATGGGAAGGAGAAGCTTGGCTTGGTGGCACTCATAATGGCAGACAGTAAAAGGAAGAATGGTGCATGATATTGCTTCGGTCCCACAATTTCTGCTTGGTTATCTTTTAATCATTGCTCTTAATGCAACCCTTATACTGTTTTTTTTTTTTTTTTTTTTAAAAAAGTTTTTTATTTTTTATTTTAGAAAAACTCGTACTGTTCAGGTTGATATTAGAAAGAAATATTGGATAATATAGCTCCTTTCGGCAAAACAAATCAGTTGACAGATGCATTTATTTACCCTGATCCCAATACTCCATCTCTTGCACCCATCACTATGGCCTGAATCGCACCCAATTTACATAATCCCCGCTCCTACACGAGTCTTAAAAAAAGAGCACTAGTTGATAGTACTGATCAATATATCATGCCTATGAAGTTTACATAACTTTTTCTTTTTTTTTTTTCGAGCCATGCGGGTGCCTATGATGGGGATGTGCCCGCGGTCGCGTGTTTACAGCAGCTGCGAAAAAACTGGCGGCTGGATAACTTCGAGTACTCCATGTTTAGTCCAGAGGCGGACGTCAGGCCGAAGTTTTACTCTCCTGCGGACACCTGGGTCCAAAATGGTCCTATAGGTGTTCGTAAAAAGTCGTGATCCGTAAGTTAGCGGAGATCCGGAGAGAAGTTTCACCTCGTTATCTCCAAAAAAAAGTTTACATAACTTTTAAGCTTGATGAAAATAGATGTTTTTTTTAGGATAAATCCAAATCAACTTCTAGATTTATCTTATTAATGTAGATCAAACCCAAATTTCTTTATTAATGTTTAAATTTGTAAAAAATTTCTCTATCGATATTTGTACTAGAGCTATTTTAATCAAAGTATTTTTGTAAAAAAATTTCAACATAAAAGCTATAAATTTTAATGAGATTTACAATTTGTTTTTCAACTTTGTTATAAAAAATACTTTCAAATGAATATTTTGAAACTTCAAAATTTTAGTAGATTATAACATTACTCAATTAACCTGCTGGCTTCAAAATACCTATTTAAAAATAATTTTTTTTAAAAAAAAAATTGTAGATCTCATCAAAATATTAAAATATTTCTAAATTAATATTTTAGGGTATAAAATTTAACGGATAAAATAAAAATTTTATTCGGACACTTAAAATGTGGGAGCAGCTGATATGTAAGTTTTTTTTTTTTTTCCAAAGAATCGTCAGGGCAGGAAACTTCTCAATCCATATTTGTAATTTAAGTGTTTTTTTATAGGAAATATAAGCATACATTTGCAGAAATGCAAACTATGCACGTTAACGTACAGAAAGTTTACTCTTATAACATATGGGATCCAATGGTGGAAGGTGGAAGCAAAGTTTTCTATATTGTACATAGCTGATTTTGGATAAATCCAAAATTTAAACGCACCAACTGTGCTGATCTTACAATTTTTAATTTTTAAAATATTAAAATTATTTAAATAATAAAAAAAAAAATAAGTCACTATATAACAAAAGTATAGATTCAATGTCATATAAAATATTGAAGTATCTTATAGAAAAATATACAAAATTCAAACTTAAAAAAAGAGATTAAAAAAAGAGTGTCGACCTGCACGGTATGCGGCATTACTTGACTGTGCCGATCGGCGTTAAAGCCTCGGCACCGAGGCGATGCTAGAACATACCATCGGGCACATAAAACTATGGATGGAAGGTACTGTTTTTGGTAACGGAACCAAGTAAATTAATCAAACAGCGTACGCACAGTTTAGAGAGCCTAACACTACAAAAGGAAGATAGAAAGAAAAAGAAAATTTGAATCATGAACTTACCAAAAACAACCCCACAATGGCCCAAACTCTTCATGTTGCCAATGTGTGACAGGATCTATAAGTACCTCCAGGTAACTGGCAAGGAGAAAAATAAGAGACTTTTATCGTTTTTGGAGGTTACATGCTGTATTTCTTGTTATTTTCTAAGGAAATTACAAATAATCAGTAAACCGGGTGATTGAGGATGACCGTATCCTTCCTAACAATAACTTCTGTACATCAATGGCAAAAAATATACAATAATACACATATGTATACAATTTACATTCATGTAGAAATAATCTGCCTCCATTTTGTCATCTTCTCCAAATTCTGGGATACCGTTGCGGTCAAGTTACGATCCTCAAAGCTAATTTCAGAACTAAGCCTGCTAAAAAAAATTTTTTTTTTTAAATATGGATCATCAACTAAAACATCAAAATATAACTCATCAACTAACGCTACAGATTCGATACTAATCAAATTGGACTAAGGATTGGATAAAAAACTGGCATACTTGGGTTCCATAATCATCTTCTGAATTTCTCTGATGGCCCAACTTGCAGCATACAAGGACATCTTTCCCACCTGCATTAAAGCTCACATCAAACACACAAACCTCTCCAGAAACTCCAGATATACATCGAGCAAAGTTTGCACTCTTTTTTTTTTTCCAGCTCACCTCCAGCATCTTCAATTTCGCATCATGATCATTAGGAAGACAGCGAATCTCTTGAGCTAATCGAACAGACTCGTGCAAACTTTCAGGCAATAAGAAATCGAATCCTAATTGGACCGAAGACTGCAAAACATTTTAGAAGAAATTTTACTATATAGTTTACAGCACTGCCTATTTTATAAATGTTCGAGAATCTGGACTAACTGACCTGGATATTCCTTAATTGGAATGGACATCCAGCAGGAATGAAAACAGCCTCACCAACATGTTGTTTGAATTCCCAAGGCTCTATGCCTAAGAATCAAATGTTTCAGTTGACTTAGATCTATTGAATGAATAAGAAAGTGGCAACAGACCTTGAGCTTCCAATCGCATACACTAAAATATGAATTGATTATATACCAAAAATTGCCCCACATAACAATTATACCAAAAACTTCATTATAATCTGGAATAAAAGGACATATTAGGAGAGGAGAATCATGCGCATCTACCACCTACCATATTCCTCCTTTAACTTTCTTTTCTGATGGTTGTTCAGGTAGAAGGCTTGCTCATATATTGGCCACGTTACCTGTCAAGCATACAGGTCAAATATTGTCAACAATGAACCCACAAGAAGAATGTTAACTGCAGCTTTGAGTTAATATGGCACTGTGAACCAACAAAAAAATTTCGTATTGTTACTTTGGAAATAATATTATGGTACCCGATTATATCTAAGCTGACATGTACATCTCCACATTTACCTAATACGCTCCTACCATTCAAGACGGTATTGAAGCACAAGCAAACATGATAATCACACTTGTAAGATATATTTACCGAAGCAAAAGGGCGACTGCAACCATGCACAAATTCTTGCTGATGAGTCCTCAAAAATTCATTTAGCTTTCCAACATCCTGTTGGCGGAAAACATCCCAAACAGCTCCTGCATGAGCTTCTCTTGAAGCCTGATTGAGATCCCCATTTGTCTGAACCTTTGTGGTCCCAGCTTCCTTTGTCAACATTGTGCTATGATCTGCATCGTTATTATTTATAATATGCCCATTACCATCTATGGTTTTTGCAGGAATCTCCTCGCAAGATCTCACAATATTCTCAACTATAGAAGTGTGCATCAATAAGTAAACCTGGAAAAGCAAGCATTTGTATAAGTTGAGTTTGATACTAAATCCAACCATCAGGTACGACCACACTCGAAAATTAGAATATTGACGTGTAACATACTACTCAAGTATAAACAAGATGACTTTTGCACCAATTTGATGAACTTCAAAATTTCATGGAAAAATACTATATAAGATGAGCTGAACGCAAGATACACACGAAAGTGGTATGCCGAAAATTCTAGCATATCCTCTTAGAATAGCTAAGAAGAGCAGTTATTAAAACCCAATCGAACGATCATACCAATTCTTCGATGTCAAACCAATCTTTAGCAAAGGCTACATTCAACTTCCTAAGGAATTGTAAGACAAGCAGAAAAAAGGAGTGCACATTGTAAAGTTTAAAGACTCATGTTAAAAATGTACATACAAAAAGATGTAAATACGCGTTAAACCATACTGTTAATCACGTGGGTGGATGAAAGCATACAAAGAAAGTCTTATCAGCTTACTTCACAAAAAAACAAGAAAAAAAAAACAACTAAATAAAAACATCAACCTATGACAATATACACAGTACCTACCTGGTCACTCATATTTATTTGAAGATTAGACACTGAATCGCCCCTGCCAAGTTCTTCCCGCATCCCATATGACATGAAAATTTGGGGTCCTACTTCAGTCTGTAGAATGTCAGGTGGAAGCTTAGCAGCAAGGTTTAGAAGACCCCATTTCGAATGAATAAACTCGAGCAATGGCAGGTTACTGAGGAACTCCGGCCGGTGGCACAACAGAAATTCCTCCAGGACACTGGGAGGGGGCCAATCTTTTAATTTAAACAATTTTGGCCAGCCGTCTTCATGTTCACCTCCATCATAATAACCTTTGATGAACTGCTCCAGTTGAATGTCAAACTGCCAGGGAAATATGCCTCAAATCATCAAAACTCTTTAACACAATATGCAGTTGAAATGCACGAGTGCTTGAAACCAGATAGTGTAATTTGGCAAATTGTTAATCACATTACAGGTTGGATAAAGATAGTCGGCAAAAAATCAAATGACAGAGCATCATCCTTGACATGAAACTTTTTCTCTACATAGAATTACCAATAATTTTTTATGCGTATAGAACGCACTATGCTCAAGCTTCTTAACAATATGACGTAACAGAGACTAGCCAATGAATTTGACATAAACAGGAGCATCACTCTGCCTCCTTTTAGATAGTTCTGTATTTGAGTAAACCGATAGACAAAGAAATAGCAATGTTATTATTTCATAAACCAAGTTGCTCAGCAACCAAAGGAAACATTTCAAAATAGATCATAACTTCTCTGCAATTGAATAAGCTTGCCACAGATAGCAAGATTAGAACTTCAGGTAGTAAGTTTGAAGAAAGTAGGTCATAAAGAACAATTGCAACATGTTATGGTGCGAACTCAGTTATTTCCCTCAACTTTTGCAAGTGACATCCTTAGGATAAGATAGGTATAAGTAATTCAAAGAATTAAGGAAACCAACCACAACATAAAAACATTTCTCGAAGGAACAAACGAACACCAAAATTATACCATGACTTAATGCTAAAGGAGTTCGATAAGAGGAAGTTGCCAAAAGGTTCATGAGATATGTACCTCCGCCTCGTCCAAACAGTTTGTTGCCTTGACGATAATACTATCCTTGACTCCTCCATCAGCCATCTCTTGAATGCCTTTCCATAGATTCATTGGATCCCAGCTAGATGCTAAGGAAGGTGCAAAGGCATTTTTAACAATGATGACTTCACCCTTAACCCAATGTTTATGAAAATGGTCAATCCCTTTGACCTTTAGATCTTCAGCATTAGGGCAATACACAAGGTTATCGTTGCTATTGTCTCTATAAGAGCTTGAGCGAATCTTGCCACCCATGGACCCAACTAATTTAGAGGCAGCACTCATGCAACAAGAGCAAGCTTCTGACACATCAGTTACTTTACATCCATTTACCATTTCCTCTGCATTTTTCACTAGTTTTGAGACCCAATTTATCTTAAGAATACGTCTTAAAACAAGTTTGGATGAGCCACAGCCATTTACTTCTTCTGGCGGACACGGTATACTACCATCCTTATTGGCCTTCCATTTAGGATACAAATGAGATAGATCAAGTGCATTCACATCAGTCATGCTGCAATCACTCGACGGTTCTAGTTGTGCTGTTGAAGTTACTAAGTCTTTGCTTTTAACACCATTTTGACGATCTGGTGACTCACCTTGAAAGCCCACCTTGGATACTCGACGAAGATCTCGACAACAAGATAGGCACAGATCATACATGCAATCTGCACAATGTCGGTGGTAATCAAAAATAGGTATCTTGCAAAGATCGCTGCACCGAAATTGCAAAGATGAAAACAAATAAGTCGAGAAGGGCAACATAAATACGAATGCCAAACATAAACAGCATAACAGAAAGTATCAAATAGTACCAGCACATTTGCTCATCCGCATTTATCTTTGCCCGTTGTATATCTGCTTTTACACCTGTATCAATATCACAAAAATCGAAGGGTCGCAAGGTCCATTCTTTAATAACAAGTGAAAATGAAAGATTTAATGCAGACAATGAATAAAAAGTGTCAAAGACTGCCTACCAGGTACTGGAGATTCAATAGCAATCTCAACAGATTGCTCAGAGTGGATCTGCTTCAATACTGGGAGCACAAAAGTCAACATCCTATGGAGATAACGTAACTTCTCTAGGGCAGGCATTTCTTGGACCCTAATCTGCTAAAAGAAATGTTAAAGGAACATGAACTTAATCACAAACAGCAACTAAAAACTGGCAAATGAGGTCCACACTTCACAACATAAAGATGGCGCTAACACCTTGATCAAACTATCGCCACGCATGCACATCCTACAGCTGCAGATATTGCGGCATGCTGGACAAACCCTCTGGACATCTTCAATTGGTATATCAGAATACCTAATCCGCCGAAAAAGTAAAATCATTATACTAGCATTGAACAGGATAAAGAGATCATCACAATAATAGGTAAAAGCTTGTAAAATAAAGAATACTAACCATCTTGCAATGCAGAAGCTACAGTATCCTCTCCTATTACAATTAAGGCACCTCACAATAACCGTCCTGTCGTTCCTCTGACACTGATGGCAACTCAGCCGCTTGATATCACCAGAAGAGTCTGAACTCCTCCCCGAATACTCATGCTCCTGTAACAAAGACAATCATCATCGTGAAATTCCTGTTTTTTTATGCATTACTTATTTGCAAAGAAATGATAAGCAAAGCTTCTCACCCAGGCGCCACTCCCAGTCGAACTCCGAAACCCCTTACGTGGAGGCGATCTAAGCTGAGTTTTCACCTTATCATCATCAACATCAACACGCTCATCGTCACTTCCATGTCTTATCAATCCGTGGGCCTTCGAGGAGCTTAGACTGCTGAGTTTGTCATTGTTCTTTGCCAATGGATCCTTCAAAGAGGATATCCGGTTCTCATGGCAAAAACTATCATCTAGATATCCCCGCCTGGCCTTCTTGAGGCTGGCGCGCATGGCGGAGTTAGCGGCCCGCTTCTTGGCCTGGTAATAATGCTTCTCGCAGACAGTCTTATCGGGCATAGAGAGGGCGTTGCACCGCCACTGCTTGCCGTCGGAACGTTTGCACCTCAGCTCTTCAGGAATACCCGCATTGTCCTCCATCCGCATAACTCTATCACCAATTCACCGTCAATTGTACAAATCACAGCCCAAAAAACAAAAACCGCAAAATTATGACAAAAGTAAAGACGATTCTAAACTCGCCAATCATCAATTCCAGATCTGTTAGCTACAGATGAATTGTGGATGACATGATCAGATCCCACAAAGAATAATCAATAATTCGCTAAAAACGAATTTCATCATAATCGTAATAAAATCGAAGATCAGGGGGAGAGAGAGAGAGAGAGAGAGAGAGAGAGAGGTACCTAGGGTTGGGATGAGCAGTCGAAGGTGAAGAGGCATGGGGAAAGAGAAGAGGAGGTATAAATAAATGTAAGAGAGCAGGGAAGGAAAGAGGGGGCTCTGACTGTGACTGAGAGAGACTGTATAATATGTATATACCAATAAGTCTCTTCGCTTGCTGTGTTTGTTGGATTCTGTATATGCTGCAGACGAAAGAGAGAGAGAGAGAGAGAGAGAGAGAGAGAGTCTTCTGCAACACAAGACAGCGGGTGAATCAATGAGTTACTGTTGCGGCCGGTAACTGTAAACAGTATGTGCCAGGCGAAGGGGACGCCTCTCCGGGCGAACACTAAACAGCAATAGATCTTAGCAGTTTTCTTCGTATGTTACCAATTCTCAGGTTGGTGGGATGGAGTTGTTCGGTTGGGTGGTCTAAGGAACACCAGCCACTTCTGAACCACTAAGATATATATATATATATATATATATATATAAATCACCAATGTTGCCGATTTCTATAGATAAACAGTTGCCTGAATAGTAACACAAACTAGATCCGGCAAAAATTATCCGCAACTACGGGTTTATCCATACCCGCCCGCAAACGGGCGGGTACGGATAAATAATTCACTCTTGAATAATAAAAGCGGGTACGACCCATACCCACCCGCATATAGCGGGTCTGGCGGGCGGGTACCCGCGGATGGACGGGTACCCGCATTCTAATAACGCAACATTGAATAGTCTTGTAGCATACTTCACATCTAGTTGTTAGGATGGCCAAAATCTTCACATCAAATTGTTAACAGTCATCGACCAAATTCTTAGAGGGCCCCATTGTTAAAAGCTTGGAAATAATTATTATCCATACTTCCAGTTCTGAATCTTTTTGAGTCTAACTTCTAAATTCAAGTTTATGTAGTAGACTGCTAGTTTTTGTAGTGGACTATTATCTTCTTTAAATCTTTTTTTTTTTAATTTGTTTCTGATCCATTAGTTTTCTTCTTTGAAATTATAGACTGCTTTGAGTAATCTTCCATAATGCATATTCTTCTCCTCAGATAAAGAGTTACGTGCTAGTCTTCTGGTAGTTGTAGTGCATAAAATCAGATAGCTAAAAGTTATTCTTCGAACCACTTATTAGCAAGTAGATTTTCAGCAACTATTAATTGCACTATCGCAACATAACATAATTCGGAAGACAATAATTTTCTTGTGTAAGAAAAAATGAGTATAAGACGGGTACCCGCATACCCACCCGCATTACCCGCGGGCGGATACGGCCCATACGGGTATCAACATTTAGATAACTCGAGAGCGGGTAAGTTTTTGACCCGCGACCCATTAACCCGCGATTTGGCGACCCGCGGACGGGTTCGACCCAACCCGCCCATTTGCCAGGTCTAACACAAACAGTGCATTTTTTGAAATTTTGCAATTTCACCTTTTTATTTATTTTAAACCCGTTAGAATTTCGGAGACCAAAACATCTATTTAAGTATTTTTTTTAAAAAAAAAATTTAATAATAAAATTATAGATATCATCAAAATTTATATTTTTTATTTTTAAAACTATTTTTAAAAAATATACCTAAATATATCTTTGGTATGTTTGTGTGTACCATAATATATTTTTCGTCATTTTTATATCTATATGACTTTGGAGCTCCGAACACAAATTTAAAATAACCTTTTAAAAAAATTTCAATATAAAAATTATAATTCTCATCGAAATCTATAACTTTTAAATTGAAAATTTACAAAAAAAAAAAAAAAAAAAAAAAACCTATCAATGCATGTTTAATATGCTTGTATATACCTAAGTATACGAATTTAAAAATAAAATTAAAAATTTGACGGGGCATTTGGAAGAAAAGGACGCCTTTGAACAGCCTCTAATAATGAAATCAAACTGTTTTTTTTTTTTGAATTTGCCCCTCCATTTTACCCCCTCTATCAAAATGCCTTTCTAATTTTTATTTCTAATAAATTTCTTAAACTTTACGAGTCCCAAAATATCTATTTAAAAAATTTTCTAAAAAATTTTCAACATCAACATTATAGATATCATCAAAGTCTTCAACTTTTGTATTTAAAATTTCTTTCCAAAAATACCACTACATACATTTTTTATATACTTGTCCGTATCGTAATACAATTTTATTTTTATATTTTAAATCCATTAAGACTATAGATGACCAGAATACTTATTTATAAGTAATTTTTAGAAAATTATTTAATATGAAAGCGTAACCATCATCAAAATGCCTATTTAGTTTTTAGTTTTTAGTTTTTTTGTTATTTAACCTCGTTAAGAATTTCGAAACCCAAAATAACTATTTAGGCACTTTAAAAAAAAAAAAAAAAAATTTCAAAATCAAAGTATAGATGTCATGAAAACATAAAACTTGATTTTGAAATTTTTTTCAAAAAATACCAATATATATGTTTGTTACGTTCGTATATATCATAATATACTTGTTTTTTATTTTAAACCCGTTAAAATTAACATTCAAGAACAACTATTTAAAAAAAAATTAAAAAAAAAATCAATATAAATATATAGCTCTTATCAAAATTTATAAATTTTATATTAAAATTTTTTTAAAAAAATATTACTAAATATATGTTTGTTACGCTCGTACACAATGTAATGAATGATTAAACCTATATAATTATATAAAGGTATAATAATTGGTTAAGATGAACATTTTTTTTATAATGCCAATTTTGTTTTGTTTCCTTCCAATATATATGAAGAAAAATTCTACAATAAAATGTTTACGCCATGTCAGTATATATACCCCTCGTGTTTAAATAAAAAAAAATAAATTATACAATTATTTTTGGAAAACTTTCTAAATAAAATTTGTAAATTTTGATGAGATTTATAAATTTTATGTTCAAAATTTTTTCAAAAAAGTACTTTCAAAAAAGTATTTTGGAGCTCCAAAATTTAACGGATTTTAAAATAATTTTTAAACCCGCTTTAAACTTGTTAAATTTTGGTGCCCGAAAATATATTTTTAAAAGTATTTTTTGAAAAATCTTGAACATTAAAATTGTAAATCTCGTCAAAATCTATAGCTTTGATGTTGAAATTTTTTTCAAAAAATATATCTAAATAAATTTTTTAAGGCCATTATACAGAATGACGTGATATAATCGTTACGCCCAAGATTCTCTCATGTGTGAATACCTTTTTCCATTGTTTTACAATTTCGTTTTGGGAAATTTCTTTTAAAGTGCATATATGCATATATATGTATATGTATGGAAGGTGTTTTCTTTCTTTTTTGCATTTTTTTTTTTTTGCAATTTTTCATTATATATATATATATATATATATATATATATATATATATATATATATAATTTTCCAATTTTACCTCCTAAAGTTACTTAAACAGTTCAAAAAGTGCAATTTCTTGAATTTTTACAATTTCACTCTTTTTTGTTTTATTTTTAAATATATTAACACTTTGAAGTCCCAAAATATTTATATAATATTTTGTGAAAAACTTTTAACATTAATATTGTCGATCTCATCAAAATTTATAATTTCATATTAAAACTATTCTCAAAAAATATATCTAAATATATATTTGGTATGCTTGAAGATATCGTAATATTATTTTCGTTATTTTAAACCTTCAAAGATTTTGGAGTTCCATACCTCTAATTTATAAGTAATTTTTAAAATATTCAATATCAACATTTACAATTTTTATGTTAAAAGTTTTATAAAAGTATCAATAGATATATAGTCTAGATGTTTGTCTATACCAGAATATATTAGTTTAAAAATAAACATATATATATATATATATATTCTCAAAAAAAAAAAAAAAGCATATATACACGGAGGGGTCAATTGAAAAAAAAAAAAAAGCGTGATCAAACAGTTTCTAGAACAGTTTACAATGAGCAGTACAATCAAATTGAATTTTTAATTAGCACATTTTTTTAAAAAAAATCCGTTAACATTTGTAAACCCCAATACCAAATGAGAAGCATTTTTCAGAAAAAGAAAAACTTTCTATTTAAAAGTTTTACTATTTTTATATTAAAATTTTTTGAAAAAAAAAAATATCCCCACATATTTATTTAGTATGATATCGTAATATAATTTTTTATTCAGATTTTTCAACCGTTTAAGAAATTATAGATGCAAAACACATATTTAGAAATATTTATTTTCAAAAATTTTCAACATTAACACCTATTATCCAAAACATATACCTACATACATATTGAGCATGTTCGTGTGTACCATAATAGGGAACTAGGACTTTAAATTCTTTATGAGTTTAAAAATATTTTTTTTTTTTTTAGTTTCTTTTTTATTTGGTCAACAATAATTGCACGATCGATTTGCTGGTGCTCGACTTCACCATCGTTTGACTTACTAATGCATAATATTTTTTCTGACTTAACATAATGTATCGCATATACAATAACATGAATTATCTGATAGTAATTTTTATTATTTTTTAATTACTATTTTTATCTTATTCGTTATATAAAATCCTAATAGATAAGTATTTCTTTAAGATTTTTTTATAAAAAATATTCATTAATTTATTTTTAAACATTATAATGAATTCTAAATTGATGGACGCCCGTCACCCCAACTAGTATATATATATATATATATATATATATATATAATATATATATATAACTGAGTGATAAAATTTATTACCATTACTTGATATTTGAAATAATTTTTACTATGCTATTTGACATTATTCTTTTTATTAAAAAAATTATGTAGTATTTATATTTATTAATAAAAATTTAAAAAGTTTTCAAAGAATATAAAAGATTAAAATTAAAATTAATTAACAATAACAACTCAATTAATATGATAATTAATTTATAAAAAATAATTTACGTGCATACATAAATATTAATATAAAAATAATTACACTATATATTATGTAATAAGATTTTTGATCAAGTAATTACATTGTATTTGAAAATAAAAATTATGTATATATTCATATATTTTCAAATATAACTAAAATTTATTTTATTATATATATATATATATAGTTGTATTACATATCACTACAATTTTATGATATGCCTTAAATAATTTTTGTATAGGCCATATAACTAATAATATATGACAAATAAAATATAATATTTAATAAAAGTGATTATTAATTTGTATAAAATAAAAAAATAAAAGATAAGTAAGCTTTTTAGAATATGATTATTAATTTGTTGTTATTTAAATAAAATGACTAATATTCGTACATCACACAAATATAAAATTAGTAATGCCAGTAAATTTAATTATTTCTCCATAAACCGTAAATTTGTATATTCGTATATACAAATTTTTAAACCTATTTTTAAACATCACCAACAAATTTTTACGGCAGCTTATTAGACCTATTTTTAAACATTTTTAGAAAGAGTTTTGAACTAGATTTTGATGTGAGCTATAACTTTGTAATTGAAAGATTTTTGAAAAAATGTCAAATAATATGCTAAAAAGATTATCAAAATTTTGATTACTCTTTTGGTATAATGTTTGGCATTTTTTCGAAAAACTTCCAAGTACAAAATTGTAGATCACAAAAAAATCTATAATTTTGTAGTTCAAAATTTTTTCTAAAAGTGCTTAAAAATTGGTCAAATAAGTAGACAAAAAATTTATACAAAATTTCGATTTACGTGCGCGATTTTTAGTTTGTGCATGTGTGGGGTGGGCAGTTCCGTATTATTTTTGCCGGACTTTTTTTAAGACAGAGAAGAGCGTTTTTTTGAAAAACGTTCTTCGGAGGAGAATAACGTTTTTTCAAAAAACGCTCTTCTTTTGGTGACTCAGTGCGGAAGAGCGTCTTTGCAAAAAATGTTGTTTCTATGTGACGCTGACGTGGCGCCGCGGATCTTAGTTTGGCAAATAAATTTTTAATAATATTATTTTAATAATTTTTTATTAAAATAATAATATTTTAAAAAAAAAATTCCCATTGGCGGAGCCAATGTCCTTGGACCATCGAGTGATGACATAATGGCAACAGTCATTTCAAAATGCAAGAGGTCAATTGTAGGTATAGCTATCATTAAGTCTTAGCATCAATTTCGGTATAATACATAAATTATTAATTTTTTATATTTTAAAATATTTAATTATAGATTATATTTAAGAAAAATTTTATTCAGAATTTTTTTAAAAAAAATATTTTACATATATATATATATATATATATTCAAGTGCTTTAAAATTTTAGCCGATTAACGGATTAATATTTTAAACTTAGTAAAACTTTAAACACTCAAAATATTAAATATTTTATAAAAAAAAATTTTAAATACATTATTATAGATTATATTTAGACCTTTATTTATTAATTTTTTTAAATATTTAATAAAAATTTTTTATATAAATTGATTTCTAAAAATTTAAAATGAGAGGATGATATACAATTTCCTATCAATCGTAACCAACTAATGGCAACATCTTTTTTTTTTGCAATTCAGATCCTTCCTAAATCTAGGACTGTACCTGTTGGTGACTCGGTTGTAATGCTATCTACGAGGACTTCTCTAAACAAAATTTCTCCTTGTAAAATGTCTTAAATAAGTTCACGTTTTAAAAAAAAAAACAATTACGAAAAATCAGCACCAAAGTACACACACGTACATATAAGCAATTTTTAAAAAATATTTGAATATTAATTGGTGCACTCTTTTAAATTCAAAACTTTAAAAAAAAAAATCATTTAAATACTTTCAAACTCCAAAATTTTTTATAGCATGAAACTGATTAAAGCACAACGCTCCAGGACTTTTAACCAGTAAAGACTTAACACCCTTGCAACATCTATATTTCTTTTCAAAAAAAAAAATGGTACAAAAACTATAATATTCTTGTAATCAAGATTTTTTAAAAGGAACTAGTTATATTATGTGTCTTGTACTAATACAGTAACTATGAAAAAACAAACAAGAAATTAATAGGAAAATACAGTACCGAAAGAGGCTGAAATGTAATTATCCTGTTCTAGGATTATCCTGCAGGCTCTGTGCATGAACTAACCCTCAAGGCAGGTAACCAGTGCACATGAGAAAGTTGAAATGCATTTGAATGATCTGGCACTTGCATTACTCCGCACAGCTAAATGAAAACCAATTCACAAGTACAGCTAATCTCTCTTTCAAATACTAAAAAAGATTAAAAGAAAAAAGAAAAAGAGCTTACTGTAAAATACATTCCACCATTCCAGCCCGAACAAAATAACTATTCCGTAACTAGTACATACATTTCCTAATCAATCGATCGCATACATTTATTGGGAAAAAGAGCTTTCTAGAGGTCAGGAAAAAAAAATGCTAAACCGATATTTTTCCTGACTAAATTTTAAACAAATTTCCATAGTAAATAGATATTTTTATGTGATATACAAAAAATTGTCACAAACCGGCATATGGAAGAAAATTGAATTTGTGTATATGCCCGAGAAAGGAAGCAGTGCAATGAAGAACTCATCCTTGCAAGAGTTACCATCCGTACAGCGAGATCTTGCCTGCACGAAGTTACCATCCTTGCAAGAGTTAAAAAACCCGGTTACGAGGGAACTCTGCTAGAATGTGATTTGTTTGCAAAGAATTGTGGTCCAAGTAGTCAACAATATGAAAGAATAAAGGGCTTCGCCCCGAATTGCAAAGTGTTCATGTCAATAGTGACTCCAACAGGTCTGAGGTGTATTCATATGCCACAAATGTCACAGCACCTGCCGGGGCAGACTTTATTATGGAGGGGATTATACCCTTGTATAAACCAGCCCAACCCTCCGTTCTCGTGATCTGTTTAATAGCATCAAACATGTTCTTGTAGGTATGGATCTCCACTCTAGCTCCATACTTTGGGTGCCTTTGTAGTCCTTTCATCTGCAATTTTTAATAAAAGTAAAAATTACCATAGGAGAAAGAAATGAGCAGATAACAAGGCATGAGAGGATATGCCACATGCTTTTTATTCGGTATTTACACAATATGACAAGGATGAGAACCCAGTCTCAACTCAAAGTTCCAAATCACTAAGAAAGTCAATTCCTGACTGTACAATTCAGGATGAAATCAAAATCAAGTATAAATAAAACCATTTTCCTGAATTGCGGGATCATGTTCAACAACTATTCTCTTGAGTAATGATTGCACTATTGCAGTTGTACTACATAGAAGAAGCCATGACTTGCAAATGAAGATGGACATTTTATCATTGTATGAAAATACAAAGTTAAAAATAACGAGTGTAATTGTAGGTTTACGACGTAGGAGGTGTTACATATATTGTAATATTCTTCTATTCCATCTTAACACAATAAAGGCATGATCTAGGATGAGTATTAAAACATACTCACTTCTAAATCACAGTTATTTAAATGATATAGCAGGGATAGTCATCCTTTAGTCTAATGCAAGTATACTGTTATCAAGGCTTTAATTTCAGCAGCGATCCAAGATTTGGGCAGGAAACATGCAAAAAAGTGGGGGAAAGAAGCAATTAATATCATCATGTTTCATTGGTTTTCGGACGGATAACAGTTGTGGAGCAGATTTATGTCGCTCCTTTCACTAGCTATGGCAGCCTTCATGCACTTCTGAAGAAGCCATGCAATTACTCAAATGACTGGAATCAGGGGCATACCTGAAACCTCTTCTTTACTACATCAAGTGGGTGGCATACAGCTTTAGCACATGTTCCGGCAGCAAATCCACATAGAAATAGCTGGAAGCTTGACAAAGTATCATCTGACTGAACTGAGCTTAAATTCGAAGGTCTAGATCTATTCCAAGCCTACAGGCAAAATATTATAAGCTATCAACTTAGTGGCACATAGTATAAATTTCAGTGTCTTAGATGGAGTTAGAACTAACAAAGTTAAAACAGCATTTTTGAAAGTTGAGCATGTAAAAATTAGTATACATTAGGGCAACGACTATAGATTGGAAGCGCATGAGTACTTTTACAGAGATAAGAAGGCAAAAGTCAGTAGTAACCAGAACAATTTACTATACAAAGTCAGTAGTGACTCCGCTTTAGTCCGTCAAATTGGGCCCCTGAACTTTTTCCTACACTAGACCAATCCAAATTATTAAACTGTCAGGTCTCATTTTGTGCGACTAATATGTTGAAAGGTCTCATTTTGTGCGACTAATATGTTGAATTCACATAATGTTGATCATTTGAAGCACAAAAGCTCAGAAACTATTAAATAAAAAAGATATTCAAAAAGCATTTACCAAAACAAAAAAACTTCAAATACAAAGAGATCTCAGTACATCAAAGAATGGTATATCCCAAGATAGTCAAGCAATCAGATGGGTTTATGTCGCAGCTCTTTTAAGGTAGTTTAACGTACAAAAGAAACAAAAGTAACAAGGAGAATTATTATACATATACTAAAATGAACCCCAGCTTTCACTGTAGATTCTACAGTGTCCGACATTTTTACAAAAAAACCCGAATTTTTTTAAAAATTTGATTTTGCACCAGCCAAAACACCCATTTATAAGCGTCTTCTCGAAAAAAATTTAACATGAAAGTTGTAGATCTCGATGAGGGCTACAACTTTCGTGTTTTAAGTTTTTTGAAAAGATGCTTCTAAATAGGCGTTTCCGAGGTCCGAAGTTTGGCGGGTTAAAACGCAATTTTTAAAAATATTTGGGTTTAAACGCAAAATTGGCAAATAGCGCCGCCTCTACTGTAGATACTGTACGGTCATTTTTAAAATAATTTTTAAATTCGTTAAAATTTTGGACCTCTAAAATCCTCATTTAGAAGCATCTTCTTGAAAAGTTTTCAACATAAAAGTTGTATATCTCATCAAGATCTATGATTTTTATGTTGAAATTTTTAAAAAAAAAATATCTCTAGTACATGTTTTATACGTTTAATCGCACTGAAATACGATATTATTTCGTTTTAAATCCGTTAGGTATTTACAAAGTCTGAAAACTCTCATTTAGAACTATTTTTTTTAATAAATTTCAACATGAAAATTGTAAATCTCATTATAATCTATGATTTTTATGTTTAAAGTTTTTTCAAAAATTATTTCTAAATATATATTTTATACGTTTTTGCTTATCGATGTATGATTTTATTTTGTTTTAAATCCGTTAATAATTTATTTTTTAAAAAATCTGTTAAGATTTCGGACCACCAAAATATTTAGTTAGAAGTATTTTTTTTAAAAAAGTTTAACATAAAAGTTATAGAGATAATCAGAATTTACGATTTTTATGTTGAATATTTTTACAAAAATTATTTTTAAATATATATTTATACGTTTCTTCATACCGAAATAAAATTTTATTTTGTTTTGAATCCATCAAGTATCGGAAAGTCCGAAAACACTCAATTAAAAGTATTATCAATTAAATTATTTTTTAAAAAAATAATTTAATATTATAAATCAGATAGTACAATTATAGATGTTAGGTAAATCTGGTCCTTCTAATTATGGATGATAGGTCTGATTTTTTTAATTTCAACATAAGATCATACAACTATGTATTTCGTATTAATATATAAATATAAATATATTAAAAATAGTTTTTCTTAAATTTTAAATACTAAATCTCATAGCTAAAAAAAATTAGGGTCCGCTGGCCAATAAAATTTTGTTTTTTTTTAAAAAATTATATATATATATATATATATATATATAAACTAAATAACTTTTTCTTTATAAAAGTTTAATTAATAGTAAATTAATATAAATATGTATTGTAGAGAATAATTTTTTTCTTTTTTTTTTGAAAAAATATATATATGTATATATATATGTAAATTTATTATGTTTAAAAAATATAAAATTTATTATTATGAATAAATAAAAAAATTTTTATTTATTTGGTTTTAAATTTTATTTAAAAAAAAATAAAATTTAAAAATTTAGGTAAATTTTGTCTTCCTAATTATTGTAGAGAATATGTCCCATTTCAGTTTTAAATTTAATACTGTTTGATGGGTATGGTTATTTAATTGCAAGACCGTACAACTATACATATCATATTTGAATATGTGTGATTAATAATAATTTTTTAGCTAATGGACATTTTCTTTATTTTCAAGTCTTTTCTAAAAAATTTAAAAATTATACTAATTTATATCAGTAAAAACACAAAAATTAACTTTTCATTTTAAAAAAAAAAAAATTTGTATCTAAAATTTTCAATTTAATATAATTTCTTCAAAAAATTTCTAAACATTAATACCATTTTTAATGTAATATTATTTTTAACTATATAAATACACATAAAATTTTTAATGCCCGCGGCAACGCGCGGGGCCGCAAAATGCTTGTGGTAACTATAGAGCACCTCAATGTGCAGCCACCTCAACTAAGACTCCGTCTATTGACCCTATTCAACGACGTATCCCATGCACCCGGATCACGCCCATATTTCCTCAAAGATTGTATTAGCTTCCATTTTCATGATTTTCCCATGCTTCTATTATCTTCATCTTCTCTTAAGCAACTTCTTTATCTTCAATCTTTTTCAATTTTCCCATTATATAATTATATCCTAATACGTACGACCTAAAGTAGAAATTAAAAAATATTTCACGCAAGATAATTATTTGACATGTAAAATCAATAATGAGAGAGATTCAGAGCATTTTCATTGACTGTCTAATGTCACACCATGTAACAGAGTTCAGAATTTCGAGGTGGCATTGCAATAATGTCTAATCTTAGAATATAGCTTTGCAATCTTAAGGTGGCATGTATACAACAGTTCAACTTTGGCATGCCTTCTTGAATATGCAGAGTATATAGGAATAAGAAGAGAAGTTCAACTTTGGCATGCACTTCTTGAGGCACAGTATATAGGCATAAGAAGAACCCCATTAACAAACTCAACAGCATAACAATATCAATGTCACTGCTAGTGCTAGTACAAAGCTATACTTCTCATATAGCACGGACTGTTTTAATACATATTAATTGACAAAAGACTAGTCAACTAAAGGCACATAAAAAACAGGCATGCAATATATTTTCAGAAATTCTTGGCATGCAATATAACATGTGAAGAATACCTAAACAATCACCTTGAGAATACATACCATCATCCAACGCTTAAAAGTATCGTAAGATCCAAACTGGAGGCCAGCATATGGGGCGATTTCAACCAAAGTTGGAGACAATCCAGAATATAGTCCTCGAAAGCCTCGACTGCTAATGATATCAAAAAAGGCTGATCTCATGTTTGGATACACCTGAGATCATCATATTCCTCATCATTTGTAAGGATGAAAAGAAACGGGCAGGCATATTGACAAGTTTGAGCAGCATAGCATTAACACAAGCCCTATGAAGTTTTCTCACCTTTTCATAGCAATCAGGTACATACAGAAAACAAAGACCATAAAAACAGTAGGTTTCCTGTTTTCCATCAGCATTCACTGGTATCTTATTGAAAAATATTCCACAATGCCAACACACCATTAGCATATCTTTATAAAAATCAAGCTCATTAAGATGTACTCATTAACAAATAACACTATGCGAATAAGTGTCCTAAAATGCTAATTGGTGCCTTATGAGTCATCTACTAACAATCTAGTTGAGCAAAATAAACAAGTAAAATTAAGTCCAAACAATCTACCAACACCACAAATGGGAGTCACAAATAACAGTCTATGAAAAAACACCAATCCAGATGTAGCATTTCCTAGTTTACTTCGCATTCACTTGCTCAAAGGAAACAACGTATAGCATACTTGTGAAAAATCATGCTACTCGAAAAATGTACTCCTGATATTAAAAAAAAAAGTGTCTTATGACTCTTGTCTCGGGGTAAAAAAAATAAATAATGGTCCACAAGCGACGAACACCGCATGGAACTAAAACCTATGTAGTCCCTAAAAAGAGCCTAAATACTATATAGCCCCAATAAGGAATCTATTCAAGCAGGGTTAGACACAAGAGGATCTGCTACCAAAGTAGGCTCATGCTGATATGGATAACGGAAAAGATATGGCTTGACGACGGCTATCCCCGATCGTCAAAAAACAAGAATATCCAAAACTGAAATCGTATATAATTAGGTACATTTAAAAGATAAGAAACAAAGTTACAAACCCAATTAATAAAGTTTAACATTTCAATCCTCCAAGCACTACTGTAAAGGGCAGGAAGCTAATGGTATAGTTGGACATCCTCCAGTTTTCTAATTGTTTTAGCAGCAATCAAGAAAGCAGCTCAAACATTAATTCTTAGAGCAATCCAGAAATAATTATCGAACCACGATACGATAGTAAACGTAGAATAGTGTTAGCATACATCTGTTATCCGAGTTGTAGAAGTTAAAATGATCAAAACATGAAGGAGAACAGTTCACACATGCTTTATAATCAGATAAATCTAAAATTGTTTAAGCAGGGAAAAAAGACTCTGGAAAGCCATTTGAGATAAACTCACGACAACTGAAGTTAAATCATAAAGCTAATTTACACCAAAGTCAAAGGCAAGTAAGCAAAATGTTGACAGCAAGAGCAAATGATTTTAACCAAGTGGGATCACTAAATATTAATAGAGATACCTTGGGCTCACCCTGAGATGCTAAAATTGTGCGCATGAGATCAAACGGATATGACCCAATAGTTGCTGCACATCCAGCTAATGCCCCACTAACGTAGGAGAGGTATGGACTCAGCTGCAGATGATCCTCTGGGGAAATGAAGTAAAATAACAAGCCTTGATGTAAGAGAATTTCATAGCTAAAGAATTTACAAGATACATCAAGGCAACATATTAATCAAGAGGAACAAATTAAGAAGTTCTTCGTCAAATTTTGAAGCAATGTTACTTGCACTTGTTAAAAGTGTCAGACTCTCCCTGGAACTGCCACAATGGGTGTGTCATCGTTTTTCATGTTTTTCTACTATAATTTAAAGATCATACTCAAGTATCCACACCCACTGAGTGTCTGATATGCCTCTGACATGGATATGACAAGATAAATCAAAGAGTCCAAGTAACGTCGTCTTGAAGCAATAAGAATCAAAATATTATTATTTTTTCTATATTAGACTAACCAGCTATTATGATTATCTTGATAGCTAACTGGGTTTCAAGTATTAAGCTATTGCATAGTTTATGGTCACAACATCTGTGTTTGTGGCTCCTAAATTAATATGCTAGTAAACTATCATAACCAACAAAACATCACGAACAAGAGCAAGGCATAATTAAAGGTTGTACTAATGAAGATAGCAAGATTATTTAAACACTTAACAGAGAAAAACTTTCAAGCAAATAATCAAAAGAATATCCCACAAAATAAACATGTCTCTCACATGTGTATTGTACATCCAATGGAAAGTAAAGAATAGCTACCTATAGAACCATGTTGTTTCACCTAAGTCGGAACACATAATGCACATTCAGCAAGGCAACATCCTCCGGCGGGGTTCAAAGACATAGGAAAGTACTTGCCCCTTAAATGTTTATGAAAATATAAACAGGAGTAAGACAAGGCCCACCCACAATATTACAAAGAGTCGCTTTTTCAAGATGTGCATTCATGCACAAAAGGTTCTGGAGGCTATCTGTTTGGGATACACCAAACAAGTCAAATAGTATGCCTATTTTGAACTAACAGCTTACGTTACCATCAGAAACTAATAGAACGTATGTAGCAATCATAATCAGAATAATCATGGGGTCTAAATATTATCAGAGAAAGTGTTGCAAGCCCTTCCAGAAATGCATATGATCCCTAGCTCACAATTTCCTTGCAAAGAATTTTCCTTTCAAGGTGTAACAAAATTAATCCCTAAGGTCAAGAAAATCTCACATATGATGTACTACCACCACTATAATAAAATGTACTCAATCACTTTTCTTTATGTTCTATTCCACTGTAAGGTGCAATAATAGTTTTCATTTTCGCTACTGTTCAGGAGTACTTTATGTGACAGTGTTTTGTATACCTGTCTTGGAGGAACCTGAAGCAAAAGTTTTTAACTTGTGCAGAACTGTAAACTGTATAGCAGTGTATGGCATGTACATAAGTAGAGCCGGAACATTGCCACGCCAAAATCCCTGCACAAAAGACGTCTCTATGTTATATAATAAGCATAACATCAGGAATAACTGACATAAAAAATGGTTCCACAAGTACTTCAAAAAATCGGTCTAGTTTCACAGCCCTCTGATACCAAAAGTAGAATGGTAAACTAAAATATAGTAGTTGAAATAATTGGTCTACTACAATTTATTAACGCCTGATGGCTAAAATTTATCAAGATCATAGAAATACTACTACAATAGGAAGGAGTCCAAGGAAAAAAGGATCAACCAACAAACTCTGTAGAGGACAGCACATTTGTGTTACTCATGAACCTTTCAACTTCCATCAAGTTGTTTTTACTTTTATACAAATCCTAAATTTCATGCCGAAGTTGAAGAAAGTTGAGTGACATCTCTCTCTTATTCATCAAGACACTGATATCAAACCAAATATACAAAGAACCGAATTCTTGTGAACATTTATTGAAATTAATAATTGGTTTTGGAGTTCTTTTTAAGAAAGTTAATTGGACATGGAGTTGAAATTGTTCCAGGTGAACCCAGCAGCTCATTAAAACGAGCCCACTCCTCCCAGTGCAGTGGTGTGAACCTAGTTGCGCGCTATTTAAAGTTTTACTTTTTATACACACCACAATTTTGGTAAATTGATAGTATTCAAACTCGGATAGAAAAACAACCAAAAAAAGGCTCTTGCACACTTGGGAAAATATGAGAAAGGGTAGGAGCATAGAGGGAGTAACAATACACACACACACACACACATGTGTAGGTACATATACATATCTATACACGTAAATACACACATATTTATAGGTACGTCTTAGATCAGTTAATTAAGAAATATAAGCTTACAAAAACCCCATTCACTGTATATAACATAAAACCATACTTTCAAAGTTTTTAATTTGCACATTTTTCTTGCAAATATTTCTCAACAGGCATATAACTTTACTTTATATATTTCATCACCACAAAATTGTATCTTACATTTGCATGTTACGTGACTAGTATAAAAACATCTGCACACAAGTAGATTCTTCTCCATATGCTTGAAAAGACACCTTAAAGATACAAACTAAGCTTAGAAGATCACAAAAGAACATGTGAAGGGAGGAAATGAATAAAGCACTATACCGGAAGACCTTCTTCTCGAAAAATATCCTTAGTTGCTTGCAGTAGTCCATTGTATTTGGAAGCTGGCCTGTATAAGTCCTTATGGGCTAAAACCCATGAAGCAGTGGGCTCTAGTTGAACCTGAGTATCCACAAAAAAAAAACCCTTTTATTCACTAAGAATGCGGAAGAAAGGATGATGTTTAGGTAACAAGACATTATGGACATATCTACACCATTTGGAAGCACCATTATTAAATGGCATAAGCTTAGATAAGTACGACACTATACACAAACGCAATGTTAACACTAAAAAGGAGTCTCAGTGCGACCAACTTAAAAACAATTGACCATAGAGCAGTCCAGCTAACTATATTATTAAATGCATGAACGGAATGGACGTGTCTATTCTAAAACCCATGCATAATATCTACGGTACAAATACGCCCAGAAACTCACAAGACCACACAACTTGGTGAAAAAGGATGCATGACTCACGTCCTTGCAAAATTTATCCTCATCTTAGACCCAAAATTCTACTACAAATCTTTTCATTTTAGACTCTATCTCTCAAACGAATTATTCCAACATCAAGAATTTGATTATTGAGAAATCTGGAAGCACTTTTGACAATTTAGCATTGCTTGTTCAAAAGATTTTGATTAATATAGTATGTACTAAACCTTCACTATGTGGCAATGTTTAGATCTCAAAGTAATCATTTATTTGTTTATCTAAAAGGAAAAAATAATCATTTATTCTTGTAGGAAGACAAAAAGCAGCTTCCACCTAGTCTTGTGAATATCTATATTCTCCATCCCAAGTGAACAATATTTCTGGACTCAACATGCACATCAGAAGCAGGTACACTTGCAATTACTTCATGCAAAAGTGATTAAGTTCACAAAATCCTCTTTTCCATCCTGCTCAAATCATAACTGCTCAAGCAATGACGTGGGACATTATTACTGTCAAGTTAGAAGAGAAGTCTTACTATACAAGTTCCCAATCCTAAAGTTCTATATAGACATTAATGTGGTGTTGGTAGGTTGAAATGTGAACGGACATCGGAATCTGAATGCACCGCTACCGGAAAGCGAATGACTAAACTACTTGTTTCGTTTTGGTTCAACCAAGGAATGGGAATGGGCATAGTTATCCCCTCTCTTTTCTAGTACACTAGGGAACCTAAAAATCTATAACTACCGGAACTTCATCCATGGTGGAATGTGAATAATTCCAGAGTTTTTTCCAACTAAACATCATCAGGGAATGGGAGGTTATTTCCCATTCCAAGAAGTTGAAACATAATTCAAAGCCACATAAATCAATATCTTTGAGGGATATTTCCATGAACCAATAAAACCAGAAAAACAGTCTGCATCCAGCAGAACTGCACAATTAATCTCTAATAACCCTAGCTAATTAACTATCAAGTATCGCAATATAGTATCAGTTGGAGTTGTTAAGAGTCATAAGCAAGTTCCCAACCACCAACAGTACTTCAACTATTCAATGGACAGTAGCCAATGCATCAATCGAACAAATCAGTCTTCTCTTACTTAGTGACATCCTCAAAACTACGGATATACTAAAGCTTCAGGCATCGGCAATCTTAGTTACATATATATTCAAAGGACTGAAAATTGTCAAAAGATTGAGAGTTGGAGGCCATAACCGAACCTGAAACCTAATTTTGATAACATCGAGAGGCGACGTCACCATCCGCGAGATCCCGCCAGAGATAGCTCCGGCGAGGGCGTCGATCAGTGCGCGCTTCAGCTGACCAGGTTCCTCCATCGACGGTGCACGAATCTCGGTGAATTTTACGCGGCGATAAAAAACAACAATTCCGGCGCGACTGAGTTTGTTATGCTTTGTTGTCGTTTGACGATGAGGTGAAATTTCGGGACGCGCGCCTGTTTAGTGTCCGGAGGGGCGCGGCTCCCCTGATGCTGAGGCATCAGGGTGTAGGAATTCGGACGGCCGAGATCGGCCGATCCGTAATAATACGGATCTCGAGATTTCGTATAAAATTTTCGTCGACTTATTTGACCTATGTTTAAGCATTTTTGAAAAAACTTTTGAACTACAAAGTTATATATTTTGATGAGATCTACAACTTTGTAGTTGAAACTTTTTCGAAAAAAAGCCAAAATACATACCGAAATGATGATTAAAAGTTTGAATCATCATTTCGGTATGTATTTTTGTATTTTTTTGAAAAAGTTTCAACTACAAAGTTGTAGATCTCATTAAAACCTATAACTTTGTAGTTCAAAATTTTTTTCAAAAATATTTAAAAATAGGTCAAATAAGTCGACGAAAGTTTTATACGAAATCTCGAGATCCGTATTTTTACGGATCGGCCGATCTCGGCCGTCCGTTTCCTACACCCTGATTCGGCCGAATCAGGGGAGCCGCGCTCGTGTCCGGAGGCTTCACGGAGTATCTATCGGACGCGGCTCCCCTGATGCGTTAGCATCAGGGTGTAGGATAAAACGTCCATCCCAGCCGTCCGTTGCAACTTTTACGGATCTCGAGAGATTATATAAAATTTTTGTTCGCTTATTTGACCTATTTTTAAGTACTTTTTGGAAAAACTCTAAACTACAAAATTATAGATTTTGATGAGATCTACAATTTTGTAGTTGAACATTTTTCAAAAAAATGTCAAATATTATGCCAAAAAGATAATCGAATACTTAGATTATCTTTTTGGCATAATATTTGACATTTTTTGGAAAATGTTCAACTACAAAGTTGTAGATCTCATCAAAATCTATAATTTTACAGTTTAGAGTTTCTCCAAAAAGTGCTTAAAAATAGATCAAATAAGCGGACGAAAATTTTATACGATTTCTCGTGATCCGTATAAACACGAACGGACGGCTGGGATGGGTGTTTTTCCCTACACCCTGATGCTTTAGCATCAGGGGAGCCGCGTCCGTATCTATCGGCTAAATATAGGGGCAATGATCGGCAGGCCCCTGGCAGGGCCTGCCGATTCCGATTCAGCCCCCGCTATCCGATCCGCGGGGGCTCAAAAAACGAGACGACCTAACACCTCGGTTTCGGTCAATTTTTTGAAAAAACTTTCAACCTGAAAGTTGTAGGTTTTGACGAGATCTACAATTTTCATGTTGAAAGTTTTTCCAAAAAATACTTCTAAATAGATGTTTTGGAGGTCGGAAGTTTAACGGGTTCTGAAATGTCACGTCAAAGTCCGTTAAGCTTTGGAACTTCAAAACACCTATTTAGAAGTATTTTTTGGAAAAACTTCCAACATGAAAGTTGTAGATCTCATCAAAATCTACAACTTTTATGTTGAAAGTTTTTCAAAAAATACTAATATAATGGTCAAAACGGAAATGCACATTTTACGAGAGATGGACATAAACAGTAACCAGGGACTGAATCGGTAGAGGTTTGTAAAGCAGGGGCTGGGGAGACATTAACCCCTAAATATATCATATGTAGCAGGTCTCCAATTAAAGAATGTTTTAATTTATTTAATTTTAGAATAATCATATAACATTAATTAAATATTAAAATTATTTATAAATCAGCACTCGCATTCAGAATTCGTATATTCAAATTTGGGGCAATGTTTGTTCAGCTCCTGGAAGGACAAAACTGGTCGTTTTCAGCCCCTCTTTATATCCGATCCGTTCTAAAAAATTGTGTCGTATCGTTTTAACTACTATATTAGTATTATTTGGAAAAAATTTGAACATAAAATTATAGATTTTAATGATATTTATAACTTTTATGTTCAAAATTTTTTCAAAAAATACTTTTAAGTAAATATTTTAAGGCTTCGAAATTTAACGGGTTAACGGGTCGTATCCAAATTCGTTAACACTTCGGAGTCTCAAAACACCTATTTAGAAATATTTTTTGAAACAATATTAAACATAAAAGTTGTAAATATCATCAAAATCTATAATTTTTATGTTTAAAAGTTTTTCAAAAAACACTAATATAGTGTTCAAAATGAGTTAGCTCGAATTACGAGAAAGGGGCCTAAATGGAATAGAGCAAAGTGCAGGGACTGAAATGGAAGACCTTTGAAAAGCAAGGGCTGAATAAGAAATATCCCTTCAAATTTTAGAATATTAAATATTTGTAATATTTTTCAAAAAAATTAAGTAAAATTCTCCAAAAAACTTAATAGTCCATCAAATTTGATAATTGTGTATTTCTTTTTAAAATTAAATTAAAAAAAATTACAAAACTAAAATTATTTTTTAAAATTATAAAAATAAAATATACTTGCCAATTAAACTGGCGAGCGAGTTGCCACACTAGCACCCGAATACACGTGGTGCCAACGTGACAGTATCGCCTATTTAACAAGCGAGAGCAGCTCTCGCTTGTTACATTGGCGAGAGCACTTTCGGTTAAACAGAGAGCGTTGAGCGCAGCCCCCCTACTTCTTTCCCTCTTTCCTCCTCCAACTAAAATCATCACACTATATATATATATATATATATATATATATATATTATATATATATATATAATATATATATATATATATAGTAATAAAACAAAAAATCGTATAACTATTCCGGCTGAAGAACTTTTATTTAACCCCCACATTGACGAAGAATTCCTAAAAAATATAATTTGTTGGAAAACATTGACAAAATCTTTTCTATATATACAGACAAACACACATGGATTGTAATTTTAAAATATTAACATTAATTCAAACATTCTACTACACTGGCACCACGTGTGTTCGGGTGCTAGCGTGGCAAAATTGGCAAGCGCATTTTATTTTTATAATTTTATTTTAAAAAAAAAATATTTTTGCTCCTCTCAATATGTTCTCTATATATTAAAAACCTACTCCAAATTAAGCTTTTATTTTAATTAATTTTTAATTGATCAATGCGTGCCTTTTTCTTAATGTTATTTTAATTGTGCCAAATTATAAATATAAAAATTAATGAATTCCTTGCCCGTACATAATTTTTATAAAAAGTAAAAAATTTTGGGATTCTCTGGCTTTACAATAAAAAAAAAAAAAATTTCGATGAGAAAAACCGTGCACAAGTAGGTATCACAAACATTAATTTTCTAATAAACCAATTGGATTGGTACCGACCACATTTGGTGTTCATTGTAAAATGTTTAAAAAAATAATGGTAAAATTGAAATCTATAAGAGCATAAACTGTTTTGTGGAAAGTATAAATAAGGCTAAGAAGCATAAAACATTCATAAAAAGTTTAAAGATCAATTATAAACTTTTTTCTTAATAGAAAGACAGAAATAAATTGAAAGCAAAACTATCAAGCGTTCATCTTCACACCTTGGAGAACTACATGATCATCTTAGAAAGTTTTAAATAATAGTTATATAACACGATAAATTTTTGGATGTAATGGTTAACCACGTCACTTCGTATAACGGTAAAAAAGAATTCTAATTAGAAGTATTTTGTTTTTAAAAAAAAAAAACAATTAACATCAAACTTGCAGAATTTGACGAGAGTTACAACTTTTATGTCAAAGTTTTCCAAAAGAAAAATATTTCTAAAAATGTGTTTGCTCCGAAGTTTAACGGATTTGAAACGGGTTTAAAAATAGTATTAAAATTCGTTGAACCGATTAAAATTTGGAGTCCAAAAAAAATCTAATTTAGAAAGCATTTTTTGAAAAACTGCCTCGGTGCCCTCGGCGCCGCTCGATCCATCGTCGCGCTAGATCTGACTGCCGTCGTCATCTGCAACCCCTTCGACGTCGTCCCACGCCACTGTTGACCCGCCGCGGCACCGGATCTTCTCTCTCTCTCTCTCTCTCTCTCTCTCTCTCTCTCTCTCTCTCTGCTCATGCTTCCGACCACGCCACCGCCATTCATCGTCGTTCCGACCGTCGCCGTCAAGCTCGCCACCGTCTTGCCGAGCCTCGTATGTGCTAAGTCCCTTCGATCATGGCAAAGCTTCTCCACCGCCCGTAGCCGCCACAGTCCGACCGTCTTCGGTGAACTTTTTCGGCGAACCCGAGTGTCTTGTAGCAGCTCCTCGACTTCCTGGACGCGTTGATGCCATTAATTAGGATAGCCGCTACGAATCTACATTGATTTGTTAACTCTAATTTGGTAGAATTATGGTGATTATGAGTGATATCTTCCCTCTTTAATTGATGTGAATTTGGTTTTGAATTCACAAATATCATCGCAATGGGTTGTATATCGTAGATGTGTGTTGTATTGAAGTCAATTTGAGGTAGCATGCATGTTTGTTCGGTCTAATTAGCATGTTAATCCATAGATCGTTAATTGAACTTAGATACCATTATAGGCTAATGGCCCTAGAGGTTAGGGCTTAGCTATTGGAACAGTTAAACTTATCATTATTGTAGACGACGTAGACGTAAGTTCAAATTAACGGCACTTATGCATATTTGGCTGTAGGGCTCGAGGTAGCTCCATGTTATTTTCCTTGCATATTTGATACCGTTTTTCCCTTAGCTCTGAGATTATAGTTAAGGGGTATTGACACCTAGATTATGTGATAGTCGACATAGATTAGAACTGATGTTTGGTCTTGATACTAGTATTGGTAGTTGACTTTGTGTGTTGTTTGTATGTCAATACAAATGTGTTATGTTATGCATGAATGTATTTATATAAGTATGTTGATAATGTTAATCTTATGCTTGAACAGGTACATGAAGATGGAATCATGATATACCTATGGATGCATATATGTGATCTTTATGACATGTCTTGTGTAGCCTATGATGGGATTTATTGTTATGTATATAGATGCATGTTTGCATGGAGTGCTCTCATGATAATGTTATGGCTCGCATGTCCGGATTCAGTTATATGCATGCTTGAGTGTATTAAATGAGCACATTCATGATCTGGTTGTGCATCATGTTACGCATGTTTATGTTTGTCATGCTCATAGTTTTATGATGGTTATTATATTTACATGTCATATTGGAATGTTGGACACGTTTTATTGATTTATAAGATGATGGTAAGCTTAATGCATGGTTAATTGATTATGTGGAAATGTTGTTGGGTCTCTAAGGGAGGAGGTTCATGACTGTTTTACGTAGTCACGCGTGTCTCACACTTCCCGGTCGCGTCGGGGGCCAGTCTTCTAGCCAGTATGGTTAGTGGTTGCGACACGTGGTAGTACATGTTAAAATGATACGAGTAAAATAACAACATTTCCACGTAAGTGCTACATGCATATTACGTCCCTCGAAATAGGGTTGGCTAGGATAGCTGTAAAACGTAGATGTTATGTTAAGGGCACTTTGGGTTGTTCTTTGGACAGATCTATGCTTATTTTTTATAAATACGACGCACTAGTCTAATAATCATGCTTAATTATATATTTAAACTTAAAATCTGTTATGCATTGTAAGGTATTGTCATGTGCGCCTGTAATACTATAACTTACGTTTTATAGTGACTTGGTAGGCTAATTACAATCTTAACACTAAACCTGGTGAGTGCTAAGAATTTATCACTTACTAATCGACCGTGTTGAGTGAGCTTTCATGTTAATAGTTATGGTGAAGTGTAATTTATTTGACCTTGTTGTGTTTAGTTGAGAATTGTATTATTATCATTATTTTGAAAGTGCTAGCTCATAACGTCTTTTTAATTCGGTAAATATTATTATATTTGTTTTACTTCAAAGAAAATCCTTTATTTTCTCTTGATTCCAATTTCAGGACGTTACAATTTGGCATCAGAGCACGGTTATAACTTAATACTTTCCAAGATTAGTTTATAGGATGGTTATGGGTACGTGTGGAGAGTTAGGCAATTGATAACCCCGCTTTTTGTGTTTTACAGTATGGTTATCGTTGCAACTGTTTTTCCGCTAAAGCATGATTTTTTTACTATGAGATTTTTGCATTAAATGCATGATGATTACTTGACTTGCTTAATTGTATATGTTATGCTTATTTCTTAAGTGGGGAGGTGCTCCTGCACCTCTGCCATGTTTATTTGTCTGTTAACCTCGTGGAGGTAGGAAACTTTTTGGTTGCACTTAGATAGTGAGATATAAGAGGCTTTCGATTAAGTGCTCTTGTGAATACTATAGATTGAGTTGTAACCATGTTAGATCGAAGGTAACCTAGATGGTATGGTATTATCTCCTACCGTGTAATGTCTCGTGACTGCATGCGTGTGATGTGTATTAGATGTATATTTCTATCGTAGATTGCTTGTGGTGCTTGCCTTGCGCCACTAATCTTTATTAGGTGCAATTTCACACTTCAGTTGGGCCGATATCAGATATGATATCTGGCGTTGAATTTCTTTTTCTCCGATAAACGACGTTTGTCATTCGAGAGTTACGACGTGTACATTGGAGTAGTCTCGCTACACGCTAAAATAGTGCTTACTAGCAAATAGTGTTTTGTCTTGGTCGTAGGGTTGTGAGTTATATCGAACTCATTGGATGTACTCTTTGAACGTGTCACCTATCTATTTTTACGCGTGTGGCATTGTGATACGTTAGGGAGAGTAAACTAAGAAAACGTATCATGTTTTTGCACGAACTTGAGAATCGTCGTTTTGCGTGAGCACATATGATGTTTGAATTGCGTGTTTGGCGTGATGGAGATTAGAGAAAGTTCGAATGTATATCTCGCTTGCATGGTTTATGTTTATGTGAGTTGATGATCATGTTGGTACAAGTTTTCTCTTACATATGATGCTTGTAAATACGAGTAATTTCCACACCCTTTCTTACCGTGGTTGCATTCATGTGTTTTGGAAATGTCATTTGATCCGACCTGTGCCCCATGCCCTAGATATTCAATTTCGGCTTACTAGATCAAGACCCTTAATCTTTGTTGTTTAAGCAAATCCTTTCAAAATGCATATTTGATGGATGCTTGCTTGATTCGTCCAGAAATTGCTTTTGATTGATTGCTCACTTAGTTCTATTTGGGCTATTCTCTCTCGTTTTAGTGATCGTGAAATACTTTATTATTTTAATGTATGATTATCGGAAACTTTCTCAAATATCAATTGTGCTTAATTCGAGTTTAGCTCAAAGGATGGTTCCGCGAGCAAATACGAAAAGTTGTCATAATAAGGTCTGTCTCTCCCACATATATTTATTTGAAACCTTTGCTTGAACCTTCTTCATTGAAAATGCTTTTAATGAAGGTATTATTTCATTTCGACTCGCCCTATATGAAGAGTTGTGATTTATATATTTTCAACCTTCGTCAACTTACTCGTTTCCAAAACGTTTCTTGAATTTCATAGCCAAAATATTTTGGCTATTATCTGTTTTGTACAAATCCATTTGTGCTTTTTTTCTAAAAACACATTGTTAATTGGTTATTGTTCATGTTTTATTAGAGAACCTTCTCGACGTTTCATTGGCATGGTTAGCATAAAACTTTTGTTTCGAAACTTGAATATAATATGATAAAATGTTTATATGATAATTTATTCCCGATTTTGTTTAGTATGTGTTGAAAATGCCACTCGTTTGTTTGTTTAAAACTATTTTAAGTTCAAAAGTGGTATGATCTTAGTTATTTGTTTTTTACAATAGTAATTGTTTTATATAATATTTCGATTTGACTTACATCTGTGGTATGGGATATGGATGTGAGTCAAATCTGACGCACAATTATATTATAGAATATGGATTGAGTTTAAATAGTTCCACATCAATGGTATGAGACTTTGATGTGGTACTCGTCAATGATGTGTGTAATTAAATTGTTTGATTTTCATTGTTTAGAAATTTCAGCAAACGTTTTAGTTTTGCAGGTGTTAAGTGAGTACTTTTTCATCGAAATCTTACGAGATTGAGTTTCTGGGAAAAGTTTAAGTTTCAGGTGAGCTTATTCTATCTTCAGCGGTGAGCAAGTAGCCCTTATTTCTATACATTATGAGGGTGCGGCCTAGTTATGCAATTGTTGGCATTGTAGCCCATTTTTCGTTTCTTTGTGGATGTTCTGAGCAGGTAGCACCAATAGAATTGTAACATTAGGTTTGGAATTTTAAAAAATACAGGAGAGACTCGACAGAATTTTTTAGTGATTTATGGAATGAAATTTGCTTTTCGCAACCTTATTCCTTATGGTACCCGTGTTTTAGGTTTGATTAAATTTTTACATCTTTTCTTTTGGTCTACTAGTTGTTTGATTTGGAGAACCAAATCTCTTAAGTGGGAAGGGATGCGACGTTCATAAAAATAGAATAGATATTAATTGACTTTTTAAATTAACTTCGGATTTTTTTTTTTTTTTTTTTTTTTTTTTTTTTTTTTTTTTTTTTTTACGAGCTATGTATTGTGATTAAATGGATTTTGTGGTGTTGGATGGAATTTTGGACTTTTTAGGCTAACTTTGCATTATATTCTGGTGTTCTGGGCCAATTCAGGCCCAGTTTGGACTAAGCCTAGCTGGCCGAGCCTGGTCAGCCAAGCCCAGCCGGCGGAGCTCACGGACTCGGGCGAGTCGAGTCCGGTTGGGCGCCCTCTCTCTCTCTCTCTCTCTCTCTCTCTCTCACCCGCAGTCGCTCGCTGCACGCCACCGTTGTTCGCACTGCTTAATATTTAAATTAAATAAAATATAATATTTTGAGATTTATTCATTTTTATAAAGATTTTATATATATATATAATCATAAGAATAACTAAATAATAGATTGAGTAATAAAAAAAATTTACTAAACAAAGTTTTATCTATTTTAAAGAAAATTAATATTATAAGAATTTTATCATCGTAGTACATCACGTGTACTTATAATTCGATTAAAAAAATAATATTTTAATATTATATTTTATATAAAATTTATAACTAATATCGGTATAATGCACGAGCATACAACTAGTAATAAACAAAATTGTTTGTTATTTTATTTCAGAGGCCGCAGAGTGCAGCCTTTCGTTGCTTCTAATACCATTAGACGTAAATATTACGCCCCTTGATTCTTTTCTTCTCGCACTCGCAACTTTTTTATGACATTCATATGCAAGTCCTATGCTTTCAAACCATACAAATAAACGCATACGAACTTATCTAAATGACAATCGGTTTGTCGAAAATCAACAATTTGTTAATCACGGAAACACATCAATGGTGATTAATCAACCTTCGCATGCGGTTACTGAGCAGCCGTGATTTCTCCATCAACATCTTTATTGTAAAACATTTTTTGTAAACCGGAACACTTTAAACGAAAACCCTTTTGCTACTCTTGATTGGTATATATATTTATACAACGTCAGTCAAATTTACCCGTCTCTAGCTTTCGTAATCCGCATACCTGATAGCCGACCTTTGTCGCCGTGGATGGCCGCCGTCTCCACTCCACCGTCTTCTTCCGCCGCCTGGCCGGACCCAAACCCTAACCCTATCCCTAGCCCTAATCCACAAGAAGATCTCCAGCCCCCTTTTCTTGATCCTGCACCGCCACTGCCGGAAGAATCTGATGAATTCGAGGAACAAGAAAATCAACATAATATCCCCCAATCGCCGCCGCCAGTGATATCCGCCGCGCCACCTCCGTCGGCGTCGTCGGAAGCTCAGCCGTCGGTGCCGTCACTACTCCACCTCTCGTTCAACCAGGACCAAGGCTGCTTCGCCGCCGGTACCGACCGTGGCTTTCGAATCTACAACTGCGACCCGTTCCGCGAGATCTTCCGCCGTGATTTTGACGGCGATGTGAATGATTCCGGCTGCGGGATCGGTATCGTCGAGATGCTGTTCCGATGCAACATCCTCGCCCTTGTCGGCGGCGGTCCACATCCCCGCTACCCTCCGACGAAGGTGATGATCTGGGACGACCACCAGTCGCGTTGCATTGGCGAGCTATCGTTCCGATCAGAAGTTCGCGGCGTGAGGCTCCGCCGCGACCGCATAATCGTAGTGCTCGATCACAAAATCTTTGTATACAATTTTTCGGATCTTAAGCTTGTACATCAGATAGAGACTGTCCCGAATCCGAAGGGCCTTTGCGCGGTGTCGCAGCAGCAGGGATCGCTCGTTCTCGTTTGCCCTGGCGGGCAGAAAGGACAAGTTAGGGTTGAGCATTACGGTGCGAGGAGGACTAAGTTCATAATGGCGCATGATTCAAGGATTTCCGCATTTGCGCTCTCGCAGGATGGGCGGATGGTGGCAACCGCCAGCACCAAAGGCACACTTATTAGAATTTTCAGCACTGTTGATGGCACTCTGCTTCAGGAGGTATGACAATGAGCTCATGGAATTATATGTTTTTTAGACTCATAGTTCTATCTGTTTGAGGTCCTCATCAGTGGTGCGTCTAGGTTATTAGTGATGGATGTCTGATTCAGTTTTAATTATGCATATCTTCATGTTAGTGTAGGACTATATAGATGCAGATGTCTCAATGTTTCTTTGCACTACAATTGCGGGCATTTCAAGGTAACACATTAGCAGCCAGCATTCTAAATATGCAGCTCTAGTCTAGATAGACTAATATTCCACTTTCCTGTTGTCTATGATGTTTTTGGGGAAACCTGGCAAAGTTAAAAACTCATGCCTAGCGACTAAAAGGTCATAGGTTCGAGTCATGGGGATCTCCTCCTGCAAAAAGTAGGTTATGATTGCGTACATTAGCAAGAAATTGCTTGTCTCATTCCCAGAGCCTGTCCATATATGTGCGGGAACCCTTATCGTACTGGGTAGCCCTCTTTTATGATGTATTGATAAACAACAAGGCATGTGGATTCGAAGTATCTGAGATGCTGGTTTTTTGTCCTTATTGCCTTGATGTCTCAATGTGACTGTGTACTGCAATTGCAGACAATTGAAGATGACACATGAACAACCGCAACTGTAATTATCGGCCCTAGGCTAGTTAGGCTAATTTTCCTAACAACCGCAACTATAATTATCGGCCCTAGCTAGTTAGGCTAATTTTCCTAACAACCGCAACTATAATTATCGGCCCTAGGCTAGTTAGGCTAATATTCTTTTTTTTTTTGTTTGATAATAGTTAGGCTAATATTTCTTGTTCCTGTTATCTCTGATTTATTGATAAACAGCGAGGCATGCGTTTGAAGTATCTGAGGTGCATGCAAACAATGTAATGGATCCTTTTGAAGTGCAGACTTTGTGTCTAATTGATTTCATACCTAATGGCTATTAGGTGTTTTAGGATCAAAACGTGTAGTAGGATTAAAAGCCTATTGCGTGTTTTATTATGAACCAATCTATGTAGTTGATCTTAAACACTGGTAATGAATATGCCTACTGTCTACTGTGTGTTAAGGTGGCGAATCAGAACGTAGTATTTTAAATGTAGTTTCTGTTTCAGCCACACCTCATGGTCACAGACTTCAAGGACACCGTATCTTTTCTACAAAGTCTAGTGCTTGGCTTCTGTTATATACTTATATAGTAGTAGAAGGCATAATGAAGGAGAAATGCTTAACTATTGTTGCATTAGACTGAGTTTTATTTCCTCAGCAAACCCATTTATTGGTAAGAAAATTAGGTATGTTTGTTCCTTTTTAGTTTTTTAAATGCTATGGTAATGAGCTTAAGGAAAACTCCGTTAGTTAGCTTTTTTGATGTAAGCAGTGGTTTGGAGCTCCAAAAGAACATTGAGTTCATGCCTGATGTGTAGATATGTTGCATGCATTTAGTTTCATCACAGCATGTAACATTTGTATGTGTATGTTTTGCATTAAGAAATTTCATGGCTACAAAGACTGGGTTAACAATAGTTAACTGATGGTGAGATAGACCATCATCAGTGAAATGTGGGATAAAATTAAGCGAGTGAATGATTCAGAGGAAATATATTATTGAAGAGCCTAGTGAAATCTAACTAGATCAAAGAGACGGGGTTTTAATATATCTTGCCAATGAATTTTCTTTCTATGCCCTTTGTTGCCACATAAACATCAGTTCATGTTTATCATTTACTTCCTTTTTAATCTTCTGAGTAACACATAGTTAAGACGCTTCACTTATTTAGAACCTGAGTCTACAGTATAAAGTTTTTGATATCTCTATTATAGTTACGTCAGATAAACTTTTTATACTGCATTTATGGTGGCACAATTTTAACACTGACATATTGCACACACAGCACAATTACTTTCGCTAGCACAAATAACTAAGGCATGCCTAGCTACTTACACTGGTAATGCACTTCTAAAAAGATTAACGTAGACTCTGATTTGTTTGTATTAGTTTACCATGCAAAATAAATCTGACTGCTCTGGTTATGGTTCCTTCAATGTAACTTACTATTCTTTTTGCAGAATACAACTTCTCTTTCGTTACATAAGAATGTTTTATAACCATTTTTCATATATCTCTTGCTTAGGTAAGAAGAGGTGCTGATAGAGCGGAAATATACAGCCTTGCTTTTTCTCAAAACATGCAATGGCTTGCAGTATCAAGTGACAAGGGAACTGTACATGTATTCAATCTCAAGGTTAATCTGGGATTGACAACAACTGATAAGCCTCGTCCTTCACCAGATCCAAATATTCCATCAGTAACTTCATCTCTATCATTTATTAAGGGTAAGCTATTTCAGCAATATAGCCATTGATATTAACATGCTTTAATGCAAAAGAAACATGGAATGTTGTAATAAGGAGTTTGGCTTATATTGGCTCAGATTTGAAAGTGTATCACAGTGAGATTTTAAGATGTTGGCTTTTTAGTCTGCTGCCATTTGTGGGGGGAGAGATGAAGAGAATGGAAAATTGGCGTTGCCTGTTGGAAAACTAAAGTGGAGATCACGGTTGCAAAGAGAGGGTGGACAATTACACCATTTCCGATTATATGTGACCCCTATCCAACGCAGTGCCGAGACAATATAGCTATATACATAGTCTCAACCTGCCTTACAGAGAATTGTGTTGGTCCGGTGAACGCCCTATTGTGAAAGATTAGAATAGGAGTTGCTTCCAGATTTGGTTAGAATAGTTATGGAGTTTTTCTGAATGTAATTTCACCATAGAATTTCATTCGGAAGAATCGACTGCACTGAGGGGATATTTCTTGTCTGCGCTTTTAACATTTTTCAGTTTAAGGTCCTCAAACTTTGTATTACTTAATCAAACGTGCTGTGGTTAGCCTTTTTGGTGAAATTCAAAGGTGGAAACCTTTGCAACTACGTTGACCTTGCTACAATATAACTCAATCGAGCAAGGAGGATAGGTTTTCTTCGAAGATGGCAACTATCTTAATTTCTTTGATTCATGGTTCTTTCCGCAGGTGTCTTGCCAAAGTATTTCCATTCGGAGTGGTCTGTCGCTCAATTCCGGCTGCACGAAGGTTGTCAATACAATGTTGCTTTCGGCCACCAGAAAAATACGATCGTCATTTTAGGAATGGATGGAAGGTATGCCTACTGCAAACTAAACCAGTAGCAAAAAGTATTGCGAGCAATAGTTATAATAACACCGAAAAGGCTTAAGCTGCTAACTTTAATAAGTTTTTTGTTATTCTCATTGTATTCTCAGCTTCTATCGATGCGAATATGATCCTGTGACTGGTGGAGAAATGAAGCAGCTGGAGTGTTACAATTTCCTAAAATCAGAAGGTGCGTTTTAGCATCCTGAACTTGATTGATACCTCTGTCTTTACCTAGTGTTGTATCTATCTACAATATTCGTTATGTTGGACATAACGAAAATGTAAATATTGAAGTGCTTGTCTTACGGTGATCAATAGTTTTTTTATCTTGAATGCACAAAAAAGTATCTTATGAAAAAAAAAAGAACACTTGTACATAAAACAGTGAATGTGCTTTTGCTGAGTTTAATACCAATAATGTTTATACTTAATAAGATATTAGCTGACAGTAAATATTATTTATTTATGTTTACAATGATAGTATGTTGTTTTTATTTGATGATGGACCAATAGCTATCGAGATTATGGTTACCGATAGAGTGAGCATTTCTTTTATTGATGCAAAATTGATAGATGAAGTGGGAGAACTACACACTGTCGATAGAAAATCTTTATTCCTCAGAAGAAGTGCAAAATTTTCTATCTGTGCATGGCACAATTTTCATCATTAATTTTATTTCCTACCTTCTATTTGGCTTATACTTCAGATTTTTTGGTCATAGTTCGGTTTGAAATTGAACTACGATATATTCATGCCATGGATTATAGTGTACTTCATGGATAGAGCAATATATTTTATATTAACCTCATTTTTAGCAAACAATATGGGATAAATTTTACGTATAAGTAAAGGAGACATGGAATGGAAACTTCCTTTCCGGTTTCTATTTCAGTTATCATTGCGGGTGGGGGCTCCGAAACCCATAGGCTCTGTTTAGAAGTAGAAAATAATTTTCTATTTTTTATTTTTAGTTTTGTTTTTTGTTTTATTATTTTGCTTTTTTATTGGAAAACTTATTAAACATAAAAAATATGATCAAATTATAGATAATAGAAAATAATTTTCTATTTAAAAAAAGAGATAGTTTTCAAATGAATCGTCAATTTTAAATACAAAATTGTAAAAAGAGGGAAAAACATGTTCGAATCATATGAATTTAAAACATACTCACAAGCGCTTGATTAATATAGTTATTTCACAATTGATTTGTAATGTCTTCTCGCGCAAGCATTAAATTTTGTTAAGTCATGTTCACCGAAATTTCTTGTTGAATAATTGATGGACCATTTTGAGTGCTCTCTAGTAACACTTTCCTTTCGTAAATACTAAATAATTATAAACTTTATCTTCAATTCTAATAAAATTATGCAAAGCGTAACATGCTACAGGGATTAGCCTTTGTCATCGTAGTGGATAATTCGGCTTATTGTCTAAGATGGTAAATCTAGCTTTTCGCACACCAAATGCCCTCTCTATTACATTTAGTGGTGATGAATGTCTATAATTGAACAACTCATACTTTGTTCTCCTTCTTGCACGTCCGCGAAAATTATTTAAGTGATATCGTTCACCACGATATGGAGCTACGAATCCATGAATATTTGAAAAACTACAATCTACTAAATAATAATAATATGCAAGTCATTAAATTTATGTTAACGTTTTTGTAATATACTAGTCACCGATAAAAGAACCTGTATGCGGTGGTCGCAGGTGGCACAAAGCTCTCTTACTTCTGTAAAATTATTTTTTAGTGTTTATGCATATGAAGAATGTTGTTGTTTAAGGAAATATGAAAGTATACTTGGAGAAACGTGTTTTCTATTTAAAGAATCAGTGAAGAACTGCGTTTTAGATTTGAAAAATTAATGAATGAAAAAATTAGAAAACATCATTTGCTAGTTTTCTAAAGATAGTACAAATTTACAAAATTAAAGAACCGTGTTTCTAATTTTACAAATAGAATTTTTTTTAATTTGAACAGACTAATGAACTTGAAATTTTTTTAATTTTTCGGGCTTCATTTGCTAGTTTTTTTAAAAGTAGTACAAATTAGAAAATTGGAGAACTGCGTTTTCTAATTTTACAAATAGAAAAGTTTTTCAATTTGAACAGAAAATTTTGATTTTTCTTCTCTATAGAAAAGTTTTCTACAAAACTGTCTAATTTTTCAATTTCTGAACAGGACCAAGGTTTTCATTTTGTATGTTCTGGCCTGTCTAGTTTAGATCTTTTTTCATGTCCAGTTTGGTTAAAAAAAGGGAACCAAATTAAATTCCAGGACCGGAGACTGATTTTCAATTATTGTATTTAGCTATTTCAAGAATCACTATATAATTATAATTATATTTGTAATATAATTGTAATACTTAATACTTATAGTAGTGACTTTAGACTGTTATTTTAAAGGATAAATATAAGGAATAAGTTATTTTTTGATCAGCTGGAGCTGGTGGCTAGCCCACCAGCTATAATCTACCCACCATATCCCACCTGGAATCGATCCCAGGACCTCCTTCTAAGGGGAGGATTTTGATGCCAGCCGAGCCGTGCTCGGTCGGCAGGAATAGGCTATTTTATTAGCCTCAAATTTGACAAACAGTTTGGGATAAATTTGCTTTCCATTTTCTTTTTTTTTTGTTAGGATTCCCGCCAGTGTCCTCACCTCTATGGGGACGAGAATCTCTTTTCGAAAGTGAAGTAACTACAATTTCTCTTTTATTGATATGTGCTTTTTTAGGGACTCGAATCTATGATATTGCAGTGGTTTTTTAACCACTAAGGCTAACTTGCTGACTAAGCGATAACTTAGTTGGTTGCTTTTCATTTTCTATTTTAATTATTGTGATGGGTGGGGGCTCCTACGGTTGGATAATGGATTTGGCTGCTGCCAGAGGCTCCTACGTTTGGATAGTGGATTTTGGCTGCTGCCAGAATTAGTTTCTAGTTTTCTAGTAGGTACGCACACGTGGGTTTTGAAAAAAGATCGACGTGCACTGAATATTATCCTTCTAACCTGAGAGCTATATGATACTCTTCCCTAATTTTAAATCAACATATACATAAAATTAGTAAAACATCTAATAAATATTTTTACACATCCAACGATACTAAAATATTTGAAATATTACATTTAATAACTTTTTACACATCCAACGACACTAAAATATATGAAATATTACATTCAATAACTTTTTATCTCATCTAATATATTCACAGCGCTACATTTAAAACGTTATAAAACACATGAAATACAATATTTAAAACATTATAAAATATTCAACAAGTCTAACAAATATAAGATATCATAATATCAATATAATAAAAAAAAAGTTCAAACATAAAAATCGCATTTACGTTTTATTAGATTTTCTAGCTGGCTTTGACCTCTTCCTAAACAACATCATAATACCACCACCATACTCATCTTATTGTTCCTGCTCTGGTTCTTCATGAGTTCTCTTGAAGAACCAGAGCAGCAACAACAAGAGGTCTTATGAAGAATTAGAGCAGTAACAGAAAGTGGAATATGATGGTAGTAGCTCACTTTGATCTCCTCCTGAACAACTCTATAATACCACTACCATACTTCTCTTGTTGTTCCTACTTTGGTTTTTCATAAGACCTCTTATTGTTGCTGCTCTCGTTCTTCAAAAGAACTCATGAAGAACCTGAGCAGGAATAACAAGAGTAGTATGGTGGTGGTATTATAGAGTTGTTTAAGAGGAGATTAAATCGAGTTAGAAGGCCTAAACAATAAGTATATAAAACGTAAATGCGGTTTTTATGTTTGAGCTTTTTATTTAACATATTGATGTTGTGATGTCTTATATTTGTTAGACTTGTTGAATGTTTTATAATGTTTTAAACATAGTGTTATAATGTGTTTTATAACGTTTTAAATATAGTGTTGTGAATCTGTTAGATGAGATTAAAATTTATTAAATATAATATTTTATATGTTTTAGTGTTGTTGAAATGTGTAAAAATATTTGTTAAATATTTTACCGGTCTTGTGTATGTATTGATTTAAAATCATGGAAGACGATCATATAGCTCTCGGATTAGAAGGATAAAGTCGTCTGTTTCAGTGGCGACCTAAAGGTCGCTACTTTAACAGGCGAGTCGCCACTGAAACAGGCGAACCTACGTGGTGTGCCATTGTGGGCGCGCTCTTACATCCTGGCCAAAGTAACAGACGGTTGAATTTTATTTTTATAAAATTTCTAAAATTAATATTTAAAATAATTATTTATTACAATAAATTTATTAAAAAAATTCTAGTTTTACGCTCTACTTATCTAATATTTAGTCAAGAAAATATGGAATAAACCTAAAAAAAATAAACCAAAAGGTTGTTTTGTCATGAAAAATTGCTTGTTTTGCTAAAATCTATTAAATAATTTCTCAATTTTTAAATAACTTATAAAATTATTTCAAAATTTTACTTATAAATATTTCAGCAAATATTTTACAACCTTACAACACTATTTAGAACCATTTTATTTTTAGAAAAATTTCAATACATTAATATATAGCACATGATCAATATTTCCATATTAAAATTTTAAGTATATATATATATATATATAACCTTACAACACTATTTAGAACCATTTTATTTTTAGAAAAATTTCAATACATTAATATATAGCACATGATCAATATTTCCGTATTAAAATTTTAAGTATATATATATATATATATATATATATATATATATATATATGTAAATTTAATAATTATTAAAAAAATAAAAAATTTATTTGAGATGATAGTATAAAAACAGGCTGATATGAAATTCCAAAGTAGTTCGGAATCAGCAAGTTTCTGGTTAGTGAGGACAGAGTATCGTGAGTCTTGTGAGCTAAATATTTTGCGGGCGTAGTGGTCTTGTTTTAATTAATGCCAATAAATATGACCACGGGAGGAGTAGCTATGCAATTGCGATTGCGATTGCGATTGCGATCTCTCCTGTAGTGGAGTTCTGCTGTCAAAGATTGTCTTCTCTAGCCGAGAGATTCTTTTTTAGATGTGAACTTTGTAAGTGAGCAGCGTATTGACTTACCGTGTATGACATAAATAAGGAGATGGATTCAACGATGAAGGACTAATGCCATCTAGAGTTTCAGGGGCTGATAGGGCTCACAAGGTAAGTCAAGTTGCCAAAATATATTTCGATTATGAGCATCGAGTTCGATTTTTATCATATATTCGTTGGCAAAGGTACGATAGTTTATTCTAATTTACATATATTCGGACTCGAACCTCCGACCTGCTGTTCATGAAGGATGGGTCGCAACCACCTTCTAGCATTCAATTTTGCTAACTGACTGAATTAATATTAGTTGGTGCCAGAATATATCTATATTGCTCAGAAACTATGCAAATGGCACATCAACACAACGATGCTCGCCATTATATTTTTGAAAGATGGACCTATATCATTCTTATTCACAGTTGATGCTTTAATATATAAGTACAGTAGTATAGTTGTCAGGCTGCGATAATTTGAGAAAATTAAGTCTGGAAGAGAGTTGTTATATAGTGTGACAAACAGGGTGAAGATCAACCTCTTTGGATAGGTCTTAGTAGATGGAATGTGGAGATTCAACAGCTGCCTTACAAGCCAGCCTGATATGGCAGAAATACTTCTCCTAACTAAAATGAAACAACATTTTGCTGATTTTCCCATGCTGGAAGAACCCAGACTCCCAATCATAAACAGAGCTTGAAATTGGAGGCTGACAGAAGAACTGAGATTTCTGCATCGAACAATAGAAGCATTTTCCAATTTAAGATTTTTTTTTAAAAAAATTAACGTAAAAAGACAAACTTTACACGTAACAAGCTTACTTTATACGGCCGTCCTAATAAATAAATCCATAGATAGTACTGATCTATATTTTATCAACCACATAATTTCATCCTTTCTATCTACACATGTCCGAAGATCCGTTTTATCTTTTACAGAGTACAGAGGAATAAATTAATTATACCATTGCGGATGATGTCTATAGAATTTGAACATGAGACATTCGCTTCTTGAGACAGAAGTCTCCAATTTCTGATTATAATGCTTCTTTTGTATTCCACTAACATTCATAATCTCTACAAACATGAAGTCTGTGCATAAATCTCAAACCAAACATAGTTCCCTACTTTTTTTATTTTTTCTTTTTATTTTTATTTTTTCATGTCAGAACGCTTGCGGATTGTACCAACATACAATCATCATACCATATTGATTGCCTTACAATTTCGGGCATTTTCATGATTAAACCGCTTGTGTAAATAAAATAACCAGCATTTAAATATGGAGGGGATCCAAGAAACTGTCAAAATTACAACAAAACTTCGATAATATAAAACGCATAAGGCAAGAATATGCTCCAGCATCACAGATCAAGTCTTCTTCAATGATCTTAGGTGCAATCTGCTTCAATTAACCTGCAGCAATGAAGTCACCAAGTCACACACTAGTACATTGTCGATGGATACCTACCTTTATTTTTTGAGGTAACAGAACCAAACCTCTCATGCGACATACACAAAATTATTTTTATGGGAACAATTTTTTAACTACATTCTATTGGACCATATTTCAACAACAATAACAAAATTACAGCCACGTCGGGTTTGGAAAAGTTTGATGTATACAGCCATTATCTGAAAGAGGTTGTTTCCGCGGCCATGCCCATGATAAAACTGTTTCCTTAAGACCCTCGAAAACAGCCTAACCATAGTCTGTTGAACTATGGCCATGGAGAAAATTTTCAAACGTGTTGCCTTCGAAACATCGTTAAGTACATGCATACATATCTGAGATAAATTATCTATTTGGTACTCCGACTTGTACCTATATTAACTTTTCGTACCTCATTTTACAAACGCACCTCAGCGCATACCCCCAGCGATAATCCGTGACGGCGCCGTTAACATGGATGACGTGACAAAACGGATTTTTTACCCGTTAACATTTAGGCCCCAAAAACACTAATTTAAAAGTATATTTTAAATAAACTTTAAACATGAAAGTTATAGATTTTGATGCGAACTACAACTTTTATATTTAAAATTTTTTCAAAAAATGCTTCGAAATGTGTGTTTTGAGGCTCCCAATTGTTAACGGATTTTAAAATCAACTTATTAACCCGGTAGAATTTGAAGCCTAAAAATACCTATTTTCAAATATTTTTTGAAAAATCTTTAAACACAAAAATTGTTGAACTTATCAAAATCTATAACGTTTATATTCAAAATTTCTCCAAAAAATACTTCAAACTAGGTGTTTTGGGGTATGGAAGTGAATAAGTAAAAATTTAACTCGATAAAATATGGTGCCTCATAACACCTACTTAGAAATACTTTTTGAAAAAATTTTGAATATAAAAATTGTAGAGTGTGATAAGATTTACAACTTTTATATTTAAATTTTTTTTCAAAAAATGCTTGGAAATAGGTGTTTTGAGTCTTCAAAGTGTACCGGGTTAATAAGTCGATTTTAAAATCCGTTAACAATTGGGAGTCTCAAAACACACATTTCGAAGTATTTTTTGAAAAAAATTTAAACATAAAAGTTGTAAATCTCATCAAAATCTAAAACTTTTATGTTCAAAATTTCTCCTAAATATGCTTCTAAATTGGTGTTTTTGGAGCCTAAATATTAACGGGTAAAAAACCCGTTTTGCCACGTCATTCATGTTAACGGCGCCGTCACGGATTCTCACTGGAGGTATGCGCTGAGGTGCGTTTGCAAAATGGGGTACGAAAAGTTAATATAGGTACAAATCGGGGTACCAAATAGGTAATTTACCCTACATATCTGCTACAACCTTTAGAAATTTTTTCTGAAAAGTCGGAAAAATTTTTATCCCATATTGTAGCAGGCAAAACTCAATCTCGTAAGTGACGGTTTATAAGTCACCCATCCTACTAGTTGAGCTATCCCACCGTAGGCATAGCTACCTTTATGAATGAGAAGGCCCCGAAGGAACAGTAGGGAAGGCAATCGAATTAAATGGATCAACTAAAAAATGTTGCACTTACAGTTTAAAAACAACAGCATCCAAACCACCGAAGACATGTTAAAGCTCTCTCATCATTTTGGCCACCAGTCATTCAAATATAAAACTAGGCCCCGTGAAGAGTCATGCTAGTCTTAAGGGCAACAAGAGATTGTCACATTTATAGTAATCTAACAACAGCAAAGTCGTCCCCTCAAATAAAGCAAAAACTATACAAATGTATAAATCAATCAAAGCGGTTCAGCTGGCGCCTAAAGATCTGAGAGTTCCAACTTCCAATTTCTTTCATCACACTACAATTCAAAAAGGAACTTATCCGATTTTAGGTTTACTATCATGCCATTCTGTTTTCCTCTTAATTTATGTTGTTACTCACTTAGCTACGACAGAAACATAGTTCATTGTAAGAACGGTTAAAATTAAACCTGTTTTCTTCTTAATGTACAACCATATTAATTCCTCGAATACATCATAGCGCAAAAATCCAATTTAATTAAACTATATTGAATTATCTTGCACTTGCATGATACTTTTAAGTCTAAGTTGCACCTTCACAAAGTTCCTCTAATTTCACTCCTAGCTTAAACGCAGTCTGACACGAGATATTTTCTTTCCACATGGGGTAAATAATTATATCAAACATAAAATGTAAACCAAAAGAAGATCAATTGGATTATGGATGGCATTCTCAAGTTTAATATAATCATTGGTGCACCTTGTTTACATAAGATAATTCAACCATCCCGTGTACGATAAGTGTTTCAACACAGCTCGTATATTCTAATGACTTGAAAACAAGATGATATACAATTGTTCACGCAGAAGTAGGTGTTAATGGATCACTGCCTCAAGACTTGCTCACTACCCTGTGCAGGATTACTCAGGAAAATCATACCAAAACACAAGCATTTGCAACTTCTGCTTAGACGAGAGTCGAATTATCAATATATAATTGAATAGAATCTAATTTTCCACATCTAGCTGGTTTTGATTTCCAGCTGCACGTGCACGTTGCAGTTTTCAATACCTAGAGATAGTTCTAAATCTGGCTTTTGATTTGGTTCATTTAAAGGAAGATCTTGGATTCTTAAATTTCAGAAGTCATATAGTAGATTAGATAATAAAATAGGTGCATGTCATTTGCTGCAGAAGTGGTAAAATAAGCAAAAGCATAAAAAAATGTTTTCTATGCAAATCGACAATTTCTTGCTCTTGCGTCTCGGCCTCCTGATATACTTACATGTTTTTCTCCAAAGTGTTCAAAAGTTTTTACCAAGAAGTCAATCTTAATCCCAAATACACATGATTGATTGAGCGGACCAAATCCTTTATTTCTAGTTCCACATTAGTCACCATTCGTTTCACCCTAGCCTAGATGGATTATATTTGGAGTAGACTAATCTATAATACGATAAAACTCTTTTACACTACTAACTATTTATTAGGTAATTAAAAAATTAAAAACTATATAGAGCTTATATTTCAGCTTATAAAGTAGATTGGTAACACATTGTTCATTTAATTATAAATGATAATGGGAACTTAAATTTTATATTTTTTTTTAAATTTTGAAAAAGCAAAGGAAGCTTGGTTATGACATGCGTAATGGCTATTTTGTATAACGACGTAATGGAACACAAGAAGAAATTTGCTGCACAGGAACTCTACCACATTAAGAAAAAGAATAAGAAAAAAAATGCAATTATACCTTATCATGAGTACCACATGGGCTCATCATCATTCTCCATATGCAAGTACTCCCCAACATTAGCCTGGTGGTTGACAACAATCGCATCAGCAGCCGCCTTACGACAATCCTGCGTGGACCTCGCCGCTACGCCAAACCCCAGCGGCAGATCATTCATACTGAAAACCACAACTCCGTCACCAGGTTGAACCCCTTCAGTAATCCTCCCAAGCCCGCCTTTCAAAACGCTGTTACCGTACAAAAACGACTGCTCTGCGTTAGGTTTCAGCCAAACTTTGCAGCGCGCGTGTGCGGCGAGGAGGTCGAGGCAGTGTATTGTTAATCTGTACGCGCCGTGGTGGGTGAATTTGCCGAGCGGTTGGCCGATCGCGACGAGCTTGTCGCGCGAAATTGGGGTGGCGCGGCGGATGAGCGATTCGCTGACGTAGTATACCCAGTTGTTATGGAGACGGAGACAGTAGCGGCCATTGACGGCGTCAGGACCCTCGACGGCGGGGCGATCGACGATGTGCTTCAGATTTGGGCCCGTGAATTTGAACAATTTCTCGAAGACGAGCTCCGTCTCCTTCTCGTCCAGTGGCCGCATCTTCTCCTACTCCGGCGATGGGTTGAATTGCCGAGTGACTGTGTTGGTCTAAGATGGAGGAGGGAAGGATTAGGGTTTTATTCGTAGTTGGAACAATTTCGTTAGGGTTTTGGGCTTGGGCCATTGGCCAAGAAGTAGAATATCACAAGTGCTTGACCCAAAAATTTGGAACAAATTGGAAGTGGACTCTCAGTAGAAAATGGTATTTAGGTCAATACAGTCGCACCGTCATTGCTATTTTAATATTTTTTTAAAAAAATATTATTAAAAAAAAGATTTATTGTATATGTTCAAATAAATTTATGCAATATTCACAAAAATTATATAAAGAAGTGTAACTCACATAAAAACATAACATTGTCAGTATTTAATCCATGGGAATTGAATGTAAAAAATGTGACTAAACACTTCTTATCATAACATAGATGCAATTGTTGAACATGGCTTCACAAATGTAGGTTGAAGTCTGGAATTTTTTACGTATTGCTAAATAAATCCTAAAAGTTGGTTAATGTGAATAGTGATCTAAATGACTCCTCTAGTGGAGCATCTTATGTTATTTGCTCGAGGCGTTCAAATTTCCATTCGAACCAAAATTCGGACTAAATCTGTCAATTCGATCTTATTCATATAGACCAAACCGAAATCTATGGAGCCCACCGTCTAAAGTCTAATGACCCTAATATGCGTTCAGTTCAGATTGGTAAAATTCGAGGACCTGACCAAATATGATTTATTATTTTATTTAAAAGTATAGTTATTATAGCCCTAATATATTTAAAAGTAATATATATATATATATATATATATATATATATATATATATATATATATATATATATATATATATATATATATATATACTGAACATTGTTAATTCGGTCCAAACTAGTATGCTTCGGTGAATTTTAACCGGTCTGACCTGTTTTTGGTCTGTCTTGATGTGAATTTAGAGCAGAATCAATCTTCTTTTCATTTTATTTCAGTTCAGTCCCGGTCTAGTTGAACTTGTTGTACAACAACATCAGCGTTAGCCAAATAGTAGTTATCATTGTCCTAAAAAAAAGGTGATATGTTTATGCAACCTTAGGGAATTGGAGACCCAAAACGAACAAAAATTTGATGATCTGATTAGTTCATTGAAAGTTAATAAATTCGTGGAGCCTATTTTAAGTGGCCTGTTCTGAATATAATGGATCATATTGGCCATAGTTGGTTTTTAGACCCCAATTAAGCTAGTGCCATGCCCAATGATCAATCAGGCCCACCACTACTAATTCGATCTGTCTAGGGCCCAATTATGTCCATTGAGATGTAATCAAAAAATTACTGAGGACAGATAATTTTAAAATCGAATAGCAGCATTCTCCAAATATTCCTCCTAAAAGTAATCTCCCATCACTAGAACTTATTTCTTGATTAATGCCTAAGAGTTGCCATTATATATATATATATAAGAAATTGTGGAATGACTAATATGTGCTCATAAGAAATTGACCCACTACGAAAGTAAAAGGCATATAAATTAGAAGAATATCAAGGTGCAACATAAGCTATGGTACTTCTTAATTATCATGTATATATGTATGTACGTATGCATATATACGTGTATATTTTTTTTTAAATCCAAGAGTAACATTGTCTTTCCACCACCTACCATCACTATAGAGCCATCATTTGATTGCGTTAAACGGATCCAACGAACAACAACATATCGTAACAAATTCAAATATTACTGATCAAAACTTTACCTCCACATACAGCTTGAATTCTTCCTAATGTTTTACTATTGAACACAGCTGATGACTCACATTTTTTTAACAGTTTCGAAAGCTAAAAATTCTCGAAGTAGCAGAACTATTTCATCTCCAAGATCTTTACTGGTACTCTTCACTGTGTTGCAGGCATAAAAATTCTCTGCTGCATGGCATCAATGTGCAAGGCATATAGCCTCCAACTTGAAGGATATAACTAGACGTGAAGTGCGAGCCGAGCCGCCCCACAGTGCTTGGGCGAGCTGGGCCAGCCGATTGTTTTGGTGATAGATCTTCTCCATTGCTTATCGCTCAAGTTTTCTCCGATTAAATAAAAATTAATATTTAGATATATTTAAAAAAAAAAAAACTTTTAACATAAAATTTGTAAATTTTGATGAAATTTACAACTTTTATGTTTAATTTTTTTTTTTAAAAAAAATACTTTTAAGTAGATAATTTGAAACTCCGAAATAGTAATGGGTTTAAAAATAGTTTATAGATATATTTATACCCGTTAAGATGTTAAAACCTCAAACAAATAATTATAAGTATTTTTTTGAAAAATTTTAAACATAAAAATTATAAATTTCATTAAAATCTACAACTTTCGTATTCAATTTTTTTTTTTTTCAAAAATATATTTAAATATTAATTTTTATTATGAATTGAGGAAACTTGAGGATGAGTATTAGAGATTATCTACACCCGATTGTTTTGGAGGGGCCCGGCCTCCAAACTATCCGTGTACTCGGTTTGTGGCCCTCGAGCCAGAACCTGGCTGCACTATTTTGAGCCGGCCGAAAACTACAGTTCAGCTTAGACTGACTATACAGTATTGGTCGAGTTTGACCTGTAATATTTTTTTCAAATGGACCAGGGTTGGCCCGCATTATTTCTACGACAATAGAGCAAGTCCTTGGCTGCGGGCTCTTTTAACAATCCTAAATATAAAAAAGCATGATGATAATTTAAGAAGTACAATATCTGATATTTAACCCCGGAACAATTTTTTCTAATTCCCCTCATTTTAGTGCGTGGACTTGCTGTGAACGCATGCAGCTCAAAACATGCAATCCTTTTAAATTTTTATCTCGGGTGCATTATCGCACATGACAAAATATGTATTTGACGTATGCTAGGTTACTATGTTAAGCATCTGCTCCTTGATATTTTGAGGATCGAGTCGTGTCGGAACAGTAATTAACCGAAACGATAACGCGAAGGTTGCAAGCCTCTCCCTTCTTAATTGGACTAAATCAAATGTACTATACTTAGCTAAGTCAGTCCATGCTAGGAGTGAAAACGAGTCGAGTTCGAGTCGAGTACCACTAAGCTAAAGATCTGCTCGATTGGTTTCACTCGAACTTGAACTCGAGCTCGACAAGTTTTAGAGGCTGGAGCTCGAACTCGACTCGACTCGAAAAATATCAAGCTCGAACTCGACTCAAGCCGTACTCGACTCGAACTCGGCTCGATTGAATGAAATAAACCAAGCTTGAGTCAAGCTTGAACTTGTTTAAGTAATTTTATTGTAAATAAATACTTAAATAAAATAGAAAAGCTTGTTTATGCTCGCGAGCCTGATGAGCCGAATAACACGATACTCATGCTCGGCTCGTTTAATAACTCGAGTTTGAATCCGTGCTCGAACTCGACTCGAGCTCGACAATACTCGAGTTTGAGTCCGAACTACTCGTGAGCAGCTCGGCTGATTTTCACCCATAGTCCATGCTTGGTGCAATCTAATTGCTTCTGTCATGTTTGAAAGAATGGGCCCATGCATCCTAAATAGTGGTTGTCTTCCGTCACCAGCTGCTTTGCACGTGATATGTAATCTTCACACGTGATGTTCACGTGAGAGATAGGGAACTGTTTTGTTCTATCTTTTCTATGATTGAACAGGAATTTTCTTTTCTTTTTTTTTTTCTTTTTCTTTTGGGATCCCTAAATTAACTTTACAAATTCTCTCCTCATCACCCATTTTTTTAATGAGGAGAATTGATACCAACATTCTAAATCTCCTTTATTCTCACTGCAATACAAACCCTAACATGAGAGGCTAGGGTTTTTATTATTTCCTATTTAATAAAGTTTCCAATAGTTTATTTATAACGAACATTATATAATGAGAACATCAAACTTTAGCTTTTGCCCGACATTTACAATATTCTTAAGATGTTATCTTCAGGAATACACATGTTATATGATAATTCAACCACGGAAAGCAGTACTGGTTACGTTCCATGTGGCTCGGCTTTTTTCACCCTAAAGGATTGTTTTTCCGCATTATTTTGTGTGAAAAAGAGAACATATTCTTCAAATGATTGAAAAATAGGCAAAGAAAAAGATTTAAAAAAAAATAAGAATCTTCCCCAATAGTACTTTCATAAAGATATAGTTTAGAGTGCTTAATAGATTGATGATATCTTATATATTATTCTTAACATCATTCTTGCGTGTTCAAATGCGTAATCTTGATGTTGGTAGTTAATGAAAGCTACTATCAGAATGAATAGAGTTCTCTTTCTCGACATCCTTTTTCATGCATAGCCTGGCAATTGAGCCTTAAAATGATAATCCTTAGTTTTTTTTTTTTTTTTTTTTTTAATGAAAGCTGATTTTGAGCTTAACTCATCCACTGAAGCTCATCGAGCTAAACCAATTCAATCGAGTTGGAGTTAGGTGGTGCTCGGTTCGAACTCGACTCGTTATCACCCATACAACCGATAAGCTTTAGTTGAAACAGACATATAGGAGCAACTTATTTTTCCTTGAGATTGATAAATGAGCAACCTTTCCGACATCTTTGACATCTATTGCCAAATTTGTTAGGTATCCCTAATTACCTAATTCTAAGTTCAAGATGCCACGAGAACCAATTATTATTAACTCCTAAATAGATCGGATAAGCCTAGCTAAGAAGAGAACCGAATATCAATAACATAATGTTAAGAATAATCGGTATGCTTCTAAGTTTTATCCAATATTTATATTCCCGGCATAGTAGTTCAACTAGTGGATTTGGTAGTTTATAAACCATCACTTACGAGTTTGAATCATGTCCATCCTAATACTGGATTAAGAACTTATCCGAATTTTCAGGATTTTTTTTAGTAGGTTGTTACATATATTTAATTGAGCTCAATGATACCTCAGAAGACAGCACGTCCGGAGTTTTATTTTATAATTAGTGACCAATAATTGTGTTTAGAAAGTACCGTATAAAATAATATGATATTTATTATTGGGAGGTTATGTTTCGTTATTTAAATTTTTTTTTTTTTTTTTTAAATCGAATATTCTGGTGCTTAATCCCCCAAAATCCTTTTTTTTTCATGGTTTGGTCATTTCCTCTTCTTGAATTCCTTTGCATTTACTACTTAGAGAAACTGCAAACAAAGCGACAAAATTACTGAACTTAGAGGCAACCTACTAAGCCGTAGCGTATGGCCCTTGACGGGTTCCCTCTTTCAATTATGATCCATGATAATGCAGTACAACGAACTCTTAAACAGTATCGACTGTTATTTAAAATTTTTTAATATTATTTTTAAAAAAATTCAAAATAGGTTTAAGTCTACTTAGATTTTTTAATTCTGATTAACTATTTTGAAGTATATAAGGGAGAGCAGATTTTGTTGAAAGCTCCGCATACGACACGTAGCTAGGATTCTGTCCGCATAAGATTTCCATCTAATTCTTCTAAGAGGACCTCTTATCACGGGACTGCCATGTCGCACACGAGTGGACACAAGTGGACGTATTCGTCAGCATATCATATTTTATCTGCAACTATTGTTACGAAAAATTGAACGGAAATAAGGAGGTTTTCTAAGGCCCACATTGCCACCGCAGCACCATGCTATCTCTATGAGAGAGATGAAAGCTAAGTTAGTAATGTGGAGGAAATCCCTTCCCTAACATCCTATGGTAACAAACAAGGCAAACCAGAAGCCAAGAAACATATGTGACCAAGATGCAATGAATAATTTTTCATAGGGCCACATCTTGTCTCAATCCTCTCCATAAGAAGGAGACTTCTTAAATTCAATCATAGCAAAATTTTAACTTGTTAAAAACTTCAAAGTATTAATGGGAATGAAATTTATGTCTTATAAATTGGAGATTTTTAGATTGCAACTGACATCTATAAGGATATAAGATATTTATCCTCCATATATCTTACTGAATGTGACATTGGCTTGACAAGACAGAAGGCCGGGAGTCTAGATTGATAAAATATGAACCGGAGACATTCATGAGCTTATCTGTTATGCTGGTAGCAGGAAGTTGATTGGTTATAGAAAGACTTTTTATACTATAATCTCAATAAAAAATAGCGTATTTTTGGATACCTGAAAAAAAAAATACTAGAGCAATAGTGCTAGTGGGTGAAGACAATAATGCATATGCTTGAAGCCAATACAAGAGGATCTACCTTTGAAGGACCATTGTGTAAGATGATGTGATTTAAATGTACACATACCTTGCTTTCCACATCCATATATCTTCATATTATCAATAAGAAGTATACCCATATGTTTGTTTCTTCTTCTTTTTATTTTTATTTTTATTTTTTTGTGAAAATATATCATAATCCAAGTATACACATCACATATGTTCAGCTTCTTCTTAGTCGCAGATGAATACATGTGTAGAGTCTCTACCGATGTTCGCTCTTGTAAGTTTAAGATTCACACACACACACACATGGAGGAGCTTGCTTCAAGAACCGAGAGCAGTCGCGGCCCTTGTTCGGTTGCCATAGACACCACCAAGACCAAGAAGGAGACGCTCTACTCCATATATATATATTATATATATATATATATATATGGGTTTTGCTATACTCACCCAAAAAATCATAATAAACCACATAGCATACGTGGAACATCAAGACCACATATTACAATGGGAATATTATAATTTTGATAATTTATACGGATCACGAGATAAGTGTGTAGATCACGAGACGAATGCGTGGTGGAGATTAGTTGTGTGTGGCTTAATGTGTGATTTATTGGAGGTGAATAATTTTTTTCTATATATATATATATATATATATATATATATATATATATATATATATATATATTGCTCTCGTTATCGTTTCATACCATACCAATGTCTGTTTGTGTTTTACGATTGCAAGTGCTAGTGGGCCAATTATGGGTATATCTTCAAGTTGCATGATTGAATTAGATCGGTCAGCTTCGTATAATGTCGCTATTTGGTTCCTATCAAGTTATCTAGACCTAGGAATTTCATAGCAGGATAACTCTATGATTTTTCATCCAACATGTATTGCTAAGGTAAACAACATAAAATCATAATATATTGGTGACTATACTGGCAACATATGTAATTAAACTTTTTAAAACTGATTGCTTATCCAGTTTGTAGATAAAATACATAAATTCTAGCATGCTATTGTATAATTACATTGTTTTCAGAATATGTCGTAATAGTGCGGAAGTGGATCTGCGCTCTCGCTATCTCCGGTGTTCCTCGATGTTAGGACCGGTGCTCGTCTTAAAATGCGACGCCGCAATCTAAGGAGTCGTCTCCTCACATATGAATCGAACACAAGTTCAGCCCCAGCTGGTGTAGGGCAATCTGCGCTCGCAGTGTTAGCTGCGTGAGCCAGGGCCCAACCACCCCAGCCCAAGCAGTCTTGTTGGCCCAGCGAACGTGACCTACCCTGCACGAGTCAGTTCTAACCTGCCGACTTGGCTCGCAAGCCTCCGCCTCGTAGGCTCGACCCGCCAGGCGCACGCGCTGGCACTCAACAATCCCCTCCAGCACTGCTCCGGGAGGCTCGCACGCAAACCTGCTCTGATACCACATGTTAGGACCGGCTTAAAATGCGACGCCGCAATCTAAGGAGTCGTCTCCTCACATATAAACCGAACACAAGTTCAGCCACAGCTGGTGTGGGACAATCTGCGCTCGCAGTGTTACCTGCGTGAGCCAGGGCCCAACCAGCCCAGCCCAGGCAGTCTTGTTGGCCCAGCGAACGTGACCTACCATGCACGAGTCAGTTCTAACCTGCCGACTTGCCTCACAAGCCTCCGCCGAGCAGGCCCGACCCGCCAGGCGCACGCGCTGGCACTCAACACTCGATATATTAGTACTTATGGCGATCTCTTTGTTTCTGAGAACGGCTATTAGATTCGTTCTTACAGTACTGTCTAGATCGTTGGATTCGTGACAATCTCACATATTTGTCCAAAGAGGCTGACCCAATAGATCAATGTGTGTGTGCGTGTGTGCGTATGTAAACTTAATCCTTAAGGACATAAATATGACTTTGTCACATTAGAAAAAAACCAAATGGGGAAGCGTAACAAATATGCTAACTTAATAAGTAGGGTACAATAACATGTAACATGTAAGCATTGCATAAGGTCCAAACTACTCTATTTTCATCGAAATCTACCCATTTTGACATTTTTGAAAATAAAACTCTTGTTTTGCTTACATCTTATTCATTTATTTTTTCCGTGTCTAACGATTTTAAAACGAAAGTGGTTTTGTGCACCTTACACCTATAACTTTCGGGTTTTAGTTGACGTCTATTGAAAGCAAGAACTTGATAGATACTTTTTGTGCGATCTCGATCACATATTCCTTTCACTTAGAAACAAGTTTTCGGAATTGTAATAGCTAGCTCGAAATATCCCATTTACACCTTTTGCTTTCACTTACAAGTATGTATGCAAAATGCTAATATAATCTAATCCTTTAAAAAAAAAGGCTTAAAATGCTGAATTTTTACATGCTTATAATCTTAGTTCTTTTCATAGCTAACTAAGCATGACTTTAGAAAATATATTGTATATTTTGATTGTATGGTAGCTAATAGTTAGGTAGGTCATATTAATTTAATATATATATGTGACTTATATAAGATCAAATTGAAAGACAAGAGGCATCTGATCTCTTTGTCATTCATAACCTAGTGACACCTTAAAATGGTGACTTTGCAAACCCTAAAAGTGTTATGGAAACCTTAGAAGACAAGTAGCATCTCTCATCTTAATTCCTACATTGGGTAGTGGATATATGAGAATCTTTCATATATTAAATTAAAATCGCTCTTGTAAATCTTACCTCTGTTTTTTTTTTTTGCCCATCACCGCCGAATTCGATCACTATCCTATATCTCAACAGGAAATAGGGCGCGCGCGTCAACTTAAATTCCTTCAAACTAGATATTATTGTGATTCTAACCCATGATGCCCTTCATGAGGGGCATAATATGGTCTCATCTAAGCACCCAGTTGCAGTAACTAACTGGACCAATGTTGATCGGTTCTTATGAGTCTTCCTAGTATAGCTATAGAAAGCTTGAAACAGAAGCATGTTACTACTTTTTTCTAAGAAAATTTAAGTAAAGAAGATGGTTGATTCCTTCCAAAATTAAAGAAATTTTATTACCGGTAACTTTAATCACTTGCCTGTAGAAATTTCGAAAATTGCTAATACATTCTCTTAATATTTCATTAATCGTAGAATAGGAACTGATAATCCACGGGCCACGGGCAGACTAGCTAGTATCTGCATCTAGTTCTCCGACAAAAGAGAAAAAGCATATATATATATATATATATATATATATATATATGCTTGCCGATGATACATGGTCCACTTAAAATCATCTACTTACTAGTTTGAGCTAAGATAAGATTTTTTTTTATTTTTTATTTTTATAAATAACCGTTTCTACTTAAAAGTAAGTGGTTTACTTTCTTATTAGGAATGCGAGCATAATTGCGGCATGATATAGGTAGACATAAAACAAGAACAAATGATCCTATCTCTTTCTAACCCAAAACAAGTAATCCATATCCGCATTTGTAAATCACATCCCATACTGAATCGATCTGGTACGCTCAAACACGGAACGTATGAGCAAATTTAAACTCCTATTTATGAGTATTTTTTTAAAATATTTTAATATAAAATTATAAATTTTTTATTAAATTTATAATTATGTTAAAAAAAACTTTCAAAAAGTATTTCTAAGTAAATATTGTGGAGATCCAAAGTTTAATTGATTCTAAAATAATTTCAGAACCGCTTCAAATCTGTTAAATTTTGGAGTTTCAAAACACATATTTTAAAATATTTTTAGCAAATTGGCAAATCACGCCTCCGTTAATTAGAATTAAGCGAACATCGCACCCCTATTTAATTTTGTCCAAAAAGCGCCCATTTACGATATGAAATGATAAAAATGATCATATCTCGATCTCGATTTTTCAGTCATAACTTTTTTTTTTTTTTTGTAGAGGGCTCCAAATGCAATGAAACTAATTCCAAATGAAATATCTTCAAGTCTAATCTTATGCGAAACTGGTTTTAATCTCATTTAGAGCTTTCACTTGATATTTTAATAGCATCTTAATAGTTTTGGCATAACTTTTTGTGTAGAGCACAAAATGCGATGAACAAAATCCATATGAACGGTTTGAGTCTAAATTTATGTAAAATTAGTTTCACCTTATTTGTGGCTCTTTCCCCAAAGTTATACTAGAAATACCGATATGCTATCAAGCTAGTGTAGTGTTTGACAACGTCTTCGTATTTTTGGTATAACTTTTCATAGAGACCTCCAAATGAGATAAAATTAGTCCTATATGAAAGAGAATTCAAAGAGCTTTCTAACAAATAATATGGCAAACACTTTTGAACACATGCGAACACCTGCAAACACTTAATATCTTAATAGCATCTTAAAAATTTTAGCATAACTTTTTATAGAAAATTATAAATAAGATGAAATTATTTTCATATGAAAGTAGACTTGAATAACTTTCATATAGATTAAGTTTTATCACATTTGGAGTCCTCTACAAAAAATTATACTACAACTATTAAGATGTCATCAAGATAACAAGTGTTCGTGGATATTCGTAAGTGTTTAAAAATGTTAAACTTATATTTGTTGGAAAGCCCTTTGAGTTCTCTTTCATATGAGACTAATTTCATTTTATTTGGAGATCTTTATAAAAAATTATGCAAAAAATATGAAGAAGTTGTCAAACACTACAACGGCTTGACAACAGCTCTTTGAGTTCTCTTTTATAGGTGACTAATTTATCTCATTTGAAGCTCTTTACCAAAAGTTATACAAAAAGAAAAAAAAATCGAAAACGCTGTCAAACACTGTAGCAACTTGACAGTGTTTTTATATGTTTAGTATAACTTGGTAAAGAGCTCCAAATAAGACTAGTTTCATAAGAAAGTAGACTCAAAAAACTTTCATATGGACGTAGTTTAATTGTATTTGGAGCTCTTATGCCAAAACTATTAAGATACCATCATGATATCAGGTATTCGCAGGTATTTAAAAGTGTTTACCATATACTTTTTGTAAAGGTCTTTGAGTCTACTTTCATATGAACTAATTTTTATCTCATTTGGAGTTTTATTCGAAAAGTTATACTAAGAATACGAAAATATTGTCAAACACTACAGCAGCTTGACAGCGTATTTTTTTTGTATAACTTTTTCTAAAGAGCTACAAATGAGATAAAATTAGTTGCATATAAAAGTAGACTCGAAGTTTTTTTCTATGAATTTAGTTTTATCGCATTTGGAGCTCTCTACAAAAAATTATGACTGAAAAATTGAGATATGAATATTTTTGTCATTTTATGTCGTAAATAGACATTTTTTGGCCAAAACTAAATTAAGGGCGCTGTTCGCTTAATTCTAATTAGAGAGGCACGATTTGCCAAATTTGTCAAGTATTTTAAAAAAAGTTTTCAATACTAAAATTATAGTTCTTATTAAAATTTATAAGTTTTATATTGAAAACTTTGTAAAAAATACTCGTAGATCAAATTATGAGCATTCCATACGCTCGTGCGAATGGGATTGCCATTCCATGCCATATGCTCTTTGACAATTCACAAACTAAAAGAACTATTACATAACAAAATAAAAGCACACTTACAGCAGGCTTTACAGTCTTATCCTTACCACCATTAGGCTAAGTGCTTTTACGCACTTTTCTTCCCTTATTCACGTAGTACTCAACGGCTAGCCGTCACATCTTAAGACCGGTCCGTCCCAGAAGGACGCGGCTCCGCTGATTCGGACGAATCAGAAATCACCGAAATGGACGGCCGAGATCGGTCGATCCGAAAGAATACGATATCGAGATTTCGTATAAAATTTTTGTCGATTTATTTGACCTATTTTGAAATATTTTTGGAAAAAATTTTGAACTATAAAGTTGTATATTTTGATGAGATTTATAACTTTGTAGTTGAAATTTTTTTGAAAAAATGCCAAAAATATACGCATTAGGAGAGCCGCTTCCGTGCCAGAACGCATTCAGCATCATTGCATCCCCTCCAATCAACACCAACCCAACCAAGACTGCCCCATCCCAAAGAATTTCCTAAGCTAGACAACAAAGCCCCAATGAAATGCTCCCCTTCCCCCCCCACCTTGTGTTTTCCTGTTCCAGCCTCCCTCTCTCTCTCGCTCTCTCTCTCTCTCTCTCACTTTTCCCCCTATATATACATCTTATCATCCACATAGTAGCATAGGCTATCTACAACACTCAGCAATACACAGTGGTATATAGTCTTTGAGAGAGAGAGAGAGAGAGATCAAATAGAGGAAGATGTCAGGAGTGTGGGTTTTCAAGAACGGGGTTGTGAGGCTGGTCGAGAATCCGGCGAACGAGCAGTCATCGACGGCGAAGAAGAAGGCGCTGCTTCACATCCCCAGCAACGAAGTGATCAACTCCTACGCCTCCCTCGAGCGCAAGCTCACAAGCCTTGGCTGGGAGCGATACTACGAGGATCCCGATCTTCTTCAGTTCCACAAGAGATATTCTAGAGACCTCATCTCTCTTCCTCAGGACTTCAGATGCTTCAAGTCCATGCACATGTTCGATATCGTCGTCAAGAACCGCGATGTTTTCAGGGTCATCGACGTCTGACGGCCGTGATCCGATGGTTGATGACTAATGTATAAGTATATACACCGCTTGTTAAATTATTAGGATGTGATGGAGATTGTTGCTGTTTTGGTGTTGTTGTTTGTTAAATTTGGTTTTGTAAGTGTGTTACTGCTGTCTGTGTTAGTAAGTTTGAGAAATATTACAAAGCTGGAGAATTAGAAGGTAAATGTTCTCGTGGTTGTACTTTCTAGAAGGATTGATTCAGAGTTTAAATCATACTTTTACCATCTCCACTCAGCTTCGAATTCCGATCCCATCAAGACGTACTGATGATAACACGGACGTATATCTTTTGACGTACGACGGATAGCGACGCTTAATTTGTTTAGACCAAGGTAGTTCTTTTTTTTTCAGATTGAGTATGGTGCAACGTCGATCTGTTGCTAAAAAAAGTTTAAATCTCATTTTCTGGTTAAATTATATATATGATACATGTATAATTTGGATTCACACATCACTTTGTTCGACATTCTTTATACATTACTTAGGGAGAATTTTTATTTTTTTTTAAAAAAAAATCCAATGCATTGACAAACTGAGACAGTAGGTTGTTCAAGGGCCCGTCTTTGTTATATAAATAGAAAAGAGATTTATAAGGGGTTTATCAAAAAATTTGGTTAAAAGGCAAATGAGCATGTCTTTATAAAGGGTTTATAAAAAAAAAAAAAGAAAAGAAAACCTTCGTCGTAAAAGTCTCTCAAATCCACCATCAAAATGAAAAAGTATATTAGCTCCCCAACACTAACATAATTCGTTGGAAGACTAATATAGCTCATGGAGCAAAAAATGTAGATCATCCGAAACACTCAAACATAGACATTATTATATTAACACTGACAATATAATATTAATTATATATGACACTACGCTAACTGTGGGAATGATTTTAAATTTTCGATTAGACATTTAGTTGAAAAAATTGAAATATAAACTGATTTTTACATATTTCGATTAAATTTTAAAATATTGGAATTTATTTGACATTATACTTTTTATATTTTCTAGAGTTCTCCATCTCTAACTGTTCTAGAACATAGAGAGAGAGAGAGAGAGAGAGAGAGAGAGAGAGAGAGGTGAATCAAATCAAGGGAATGAGAGAGGTACAGGGAAAGAGGGAGAAAGGAGAGAGCGAACTTTGGACATAGCGAAGAAGTTCACGTGAACTGATCACTTCTGGTCTCCGTACCCTTCAGCAACCTGCACGTGCGATATTTACTTTTCTGGTATGAATCACGTGTGGTATGGCATAGTTCATTCCGCAGAATGGATTCCTGTGCTGGGTCTGCACACGCTAATATAATAGTTAAATAAAATATTAGTATTTTATATCTAATTCAATATATATATATATGTATATTAGATTAGATTTTTATTATTTAATTATAATTTCGATTCAGTACAGATCGATGAATTTTAGTTAGAAAATGATGTATTTAGTAATATCAAAAATTAGTACACTTAAATATTTCGTGTCTTGTTATTTAAAAAAAAATTTATTATAATGCCAAATTTGACAAAGTGATCATCCCAATTAGTTCAGGTATTTTTAAGGGAAATTACATATCAGCCTCCTGTTTTAGGGGTGGATACAAATCAGCCTCCGAAAACGAAAAAAATGCGCGATGTGTGCTGTCACGCCGAGCATTTCTTCCTTTTTCGAGGGCTAATTTTTATACAGTTTGAAAATGGGGGCTGATATGCAATTTTTACCCTTTTTTCTTTATTATAAAATCATTGTCTATTTATTTAACATAACTTTTATATATCATGGGAATATTTTGAAGTAAAGAGTACTTTTCTCCCAATAATAGTATATATTGGAAGGAGTTGCAAAATAAGATATAGAGGTATTTATTCTTTTGAATAAATTATATTTATCAATTGCAAATTCTATTAGAGCATGTATTTATTCTTTTGATATATACATAGGCATGGTAGAAAATTATGTAACACATAGAGGTGTTAGCCAAAATTAATATGTGAGTTAAATCCTGTAAAGTTTTGTTTGTAGCATATGTGATATGCTTATTTAGATTTTTAAATAATATAAATTTAATTATCTAAAAAATTAAAATTTTGGGACAAGCTTAGGGCTAAAAATCTAGCATTCTGGTCCGCCTAGTCTTGCTCTTACCACTTGATTGAGCATATTTGTGCGTAAGTCTGGTTTGCATATATAATACAACAACCAAGTTAAAATATACGTAGACATGTATCAAAAGAGGCTGTTATCGACAAAATTCTCCGAGCACGTAAGAAAAATATAACCAAATAGGCGCAAATATGATATGGACATACACAGACACTGCATACATAATAGGAAAGAACAAAAACTAGCATTGTATGTCCCTATAGAAGATGGAATATAGAAATTACTAGCTAGCTTTACATGGGATCCATGGGTCTAACAATAGGGAACATGGAGGAGACCAATTTGATTGTTGCTACAGGAAAGTAATTATCATCGATATTATATTATATAATCTTGAAAACCATGGATATTATTGATCGAGCGGGTCCTCGACCGATCAATAATGTGATCGAAGACAGAATTTGGCTAAAGACGTAACAAACAGAATAGAAAGAACACACACACTTTGTACGTGAAAACCCTCGTAGTTGAGGTAAAATCACGGACGGTAACGTAATGTCAACGGAGAGAACACTAAGAGTCTTACGAAACTCATGATTCTCTCAAATACACGTGCTCTCAAAGTGATTAGAATCCAATCTTCAATACAGAGCCGTAGATGGCCTTTTATAGACGCCCCGGAAGCTAAGCCAGCTAGGTGGCAGTTGAGAAATTTTCGGATCTCGGATAGTATTTTGGCTTGACTGCATTATCCTTGCGCCACGTGGGCCAATACATCCGCAGAAGACCAGTTCTTACGGCAGGCGCTTGCTTGGCCGCGGCGTGGAGGACGTGGTCTCCGGTATATCCGCGCGGGAGCGATCTGCGAGTCTCGTCGAGGTCTTCTGGTCATGTATGGACCTCGGATATGGAGATCCCGAGGTGGGTCTCGGTATTGCACACTCCTGATATAGCCGTGACACTCTCTTCTGAGGTCCGACCTGCACGGGCCGTTGGCAGACTTTTCAAGATCCACCATCGTGGGCTTATTTGTCCACGTATATGAGCCTTACTGCTCTCCTGACACGTGGCAGTCCAAATCCGAGCTCCATCAATTATTATATATAATATCGAAAATGTTTATGGCCACAAATATTGTCAAACGAATACAATTTTTTATTCAAGTATTTATTATTAAACAAATATTTTTTTTGAGATTATTATGGTGGAACCCGTAATGTAAGCCCACGTCTCTGTAGAGACCTTAAATGTGCGAAAAACTTTCACGTTCAGTTCTGATCTACGAATATGAATATAGATCTTTTATGAACGAAAGTTTTCTCTATAGAGTACGGAAAATTTTTCTTCAGAAATCATACGAGAAATTTCATCCTATTTAATTTTAATATGAATAATGATACTTTTTGAGATAGCTTTATTTGATCGAGCTAGCTGTACTCGGCAACAAATACATTATTGTTATTTATGTGAGGCTGAGCCCCCATTCCCTGTTAGCTGGATGATTAGGGTAGAATGGTCCTACATGTTATCGACTTCGTGTACATTATGGAAGCATCAAACACGTGCACCACGTCTTATCCTGCACCATTAATTTCTATATTTATTTATTTATTGCACTAGAAAACAATTTTAGAGACAAATTTTCATAATTTGTAAGAAAACTATTATTCAGCTCTCTATTCATCAATAGTTTACAACTTAATAATTCATCCATAATAGGATCAAATTTATGTACGTGATCTTATTGTATTTTGCACGCTAGAGCATGCATTCTCTTATCTCTTATGTTAAAGACATGACCTTCTTCTACTAGCTCGTGTCCTAAATTCATTGGTAAAATAGTTTAAACAATTAATTTTAGCCAAATAATTTTGAAATAATTGCATATCAGTCTTCAGAATTTATGTTTTACATTTCAGCCTCCAAAAATATGTTTTGGCGCTGTGTGGCACGCTCTTGCGCCGCCACGTCGCGTGTTTTTGAAGACTGAAATACGCACCTATTAGTTTTAGAGTGACTGATATGCAATTATTTTAATAATTGTAATCAGAAAATGATGTCAATAATTTAATCGAGACTAAACTATAATTTAATCATTACATATATAATAATCAGCTAGCATAAATTAAAGCTTTGTTCCAAAGCTGCATTGTAACGACTCAATTCCGTTTTTTCATCGCAAATGTCTTTTTTTTTTTCTTTTTAGGTCATGAACTGAGGACAACTACCCCTTAACCTTTAAATAAATTAGGACAACCGAAACATCATAATCTATATACATATATATAAAACTGGGAGATAAAAGTCGTTATGCCACGTGGCATTTTGAATAATTTTTTATGTGCCATGTGGCATTTACTTTTATTCTAAACAAGTCATGTGACATATGTATTAATTGATAGATTTATAAAATTATATAACTTATTTGAAGAATATGGAAGGTCTAATGTTACAAAATAAATATTTAATTAAAATAATAATTTATTAAAAGTAATCTTTATATAATAAAAGTTAGTATAAAAATAATTATATTTTATATTATTTATTATTTAATATCAATTTTTTAGAATAAATTTTTATCATGTAGAAAATTTTTTAACATTATTATTTATATGCATGATTATATATATGACTTATAACCGTGCATCGCACGGATATAAAACTAATAAAGTAAAATAAATACCTCCGGAGGAGGTGATAGGAGCTGGTAGAATTTTATAGGTAAATCGAATGCTTTGTGAGTAAGGATATTTACTGTTCTGTCCGTCTCTTGGTACACATGTTAAATCTGGACCTCCCATTCCCTCTTCAATAGGAGAAGTTTTATAATGCTTCAGGTGTAAGTTTCGTAACTTACACCACACCTATTAAATTTATATTTTAAGATATTTTAAAAAAAAAAATTCAATTACAAAATTATTCAGAAAAATAAAATACATAACTTTGTTATTCAAGTTATTTTTATAAAAATATCATATATTATGTTAAAAATGATTATCAAATATTTGACAAAGTATTTAATTTTTTTTAAAATAATTTATACTATAAAAATATAATTTATTTTTCTGAATAATTTTGTAGTTAAAATTTTTTTCTAAATACAAATTTTAATAGTCGTGATGTAAGTTTTGAAACATACATCCGGAGCATTATAAAATTTTTCCTTCAATAGATTGTGGCTTGCATATACAAAATTTCTACAGCGGCTATCCGGCAGATGATCCGAGTGGGAGGTAATGGAGCTAAGAGTGTCACGCCCCGATCCATCCCGGGCCCCGCACCGCCCAAGTCCCGACCGCACCACACGGTCGGGTCCTTCAAAAAGGTGGATCCACTTGGTTAGTGACCATTCAAGACCTCCCAAGTATATCAAGGTAATTTTCCATCCCATTTAAGGGATATGGGACAATTCCTTCCCTTGGGCTCTTATGGCCCAAGGCCTTCTTCATGGGCTAAGGTCCATTATATTGGATATTACAAAGAGAGTCCGCCTCAAACTGAACTTTCCGAAGTCCCATTTGTCATGCCAACTGCAACGCCTTTAAACATTCACATATCTCGGCTTCTATAATTGAACAACTTTCCAAGCTGGTGCTAAATCCTCCTATCCAGTGATCCAATGAATTCAGAATAACACCCATGGCTATATAATTGAAAAAACAATTAGTACTAAATTGATAATAAAGAAATAATATTAGCCACAAAATATGGCTTTTACACGTCAATAATTCAACCGATAATGACTAAATCATAATTTAGTCGTCACATAATCACAATTTCAAGTCGCTAAATTCTTATTTTCAATGACTGTACATATTGAAAATACAATTAGTAACTAAATTGGTAATGACGAAATAATATTAGCCACAAAATACAGGTTTTTGCAATAAAAACGATTCTTAGATGTTAATAATTTGAACAGTAAGGACTAAATTATATTTTAGTAGAACATGGATTATTTTTTTTTGCTCACCGCAAACACTTTAACCAAAATACTGCCATATAAGTTGGCAAAAATTATAAAAGTATGTGATACTAAATTGGGCTTTTGAAATAATTTTGCATATCTAATTACGAAGTTTTTCTTTAAAAAAAAGTTAAAAAAATGGTAGTAACTGACATAGATAGATTTTTTTTTTTTTTTAAATATTTATAGATATTATTCCTCGAATGATAGTAAAGAGGCATGGCCATACCCCAATTTCTTTCAAGCTTACTGTGAGCTGGGATCTTTCAGATTACGTTTTGGCTGGCTACTTGCAGCAATGAGCCACTCTAATTCCAAATGACAATTTTTATGCTTTTGACCCTATAAAATGATAAAATTACTCTCGTTAAATTAATTTTTCTTATTTTTTGATCAAAATAATAATAATAACAATTTTATTATTTAGAGAGTTAAAAAATATAAAGATGTTATTTTGAATTAGAAAGATATAGAAATATAATTTTAAATTATAAAAGATATAAAAATGTAAATGCACCAACCAAATATATTGTTGCACGGTATATAGTACGTTACAGTCCTGTACATTACGTAATGGTCTCTTTGTTTTTAAGGGTTTATAGAAGAAAAAAAAAAAGACATTTTTTTTACAAAAGTATTATAAATATATGTACAATATTTTATTTTAAAAACTTTTTTTTTAAAAAAAAAAGTTGGTATGCTCTACTAACTTTTATACTCAAATATTTATTTCTGCATAGATATTTATGAGGCTTTAAAATTTTTATAAATAGTAAAACTTTTGAAGTCTTAAAATATTATTAAAATATTAAAAAAAATATAATTATAGAGCGTATGAAACTTCTTATTTAAAATTTTTTAAAAACAGTTATTCATTTATATATTCGGCACGAAATATTCATGTAGCTCGAGCTATGATGTCACGACCCGCGCCCCGAGGCCGGGGGCCGCGACAACGGGAAGAACACGTTTTCGAAAAATCATTTTGTTTTCGAAATCAAAACGCTTTGCGGAAGCTCGTTTAAAACCGATTTAGAAACAATTTTGACGGATTAGCCGGTTTCGGACTTTCGACGCGCCCGAGGTCCACGGAGGAGGTAGACCCTGCGCTCGGCGCCGACCCAGCTTGCAATAGATACTAAGATATCAATCTCCTCCATTGATATCAAATTATCCGTTGCAATCTAAGGTCCGAATTTAAAACGTTTTATAAATTCAAACCCTTAAATCTCATTTTCGAAATTCCGGCCAAACCCGTATTTTTCTAAAAGATCCGACGCTTTAGAACCCCTTATATATAATTCTAAGAGGCCCTAAAACCATCAAAAATAATTTTAATTATCATTTAAATCCATTTTAATTTCGGATTTCCAGTGGATTTTATCGGTCGACCGCTCTTGAGTTTCGGTCGACCGAAACCCCATGCAAATCCGCAATTCCCACAATTATCGGTCGACCGCAGGATGGATCGGTCGACCGATACTGATAAAATCAGCAATCCAAATTTCAGAAAAACCATCTTCTCGCCGCCTCGAAATCCGTAATCGCGTGGTTCTCCGGATTCCGACCGCACGTGCTCGTACGTCCCACATGGACACACGTGTACGCCCTTCCGCAACCACGATACGACGAGACGACAAGTTTTACAACAAGTTTTATATAAAAACGAAATACGACATTTTCAAGAACCTATCGCTTCAAACTCTGTTTGGTTAAATTCACAAACCGACAACCAAGCAAGTTCAAGTAGGCTCAAATACGTCGTATTACGCAAACAACAACCCTCTTGGGGCAACATTTCACAAAATCCATGTTTTACCAAATAAACACCTTTTCATTGAAAAGCTTTAGAAAAACAACTTACATAAAAGTACATTTTTCTCAAAAGCTTTACAAAACCCATCAACAACAAGTGTAAGTCAATGCTTCGCAAAACTAATTACAACTAGAGATTCTATACATGTGTAGCTAAGTACAAAATGTTGTATATTTCTAACTACACCCCAAAACCCATATACCTCTATCACCTCCTTGCTATATAAAGCGTCCTACGCGGGCTCCTTGCCCCTCGTCGTCGAATCTGAAAAAGAGGCAACAAAGCGGTGAGTCATCCGACTCAGTGAGCGGCACTTGTACGTTCTCCCCCGAACGCCCAAGTGACACCCAAACACAAATCAAAATGCAACCATTACGCATTCGAGATCAACCAAATGGTTGGGGGAGCACATTCACAATCAATCACATATCACATGCACATTACATCAAGTAAAGCATGCACTAACTCGTAGTTAGTCAAAAACCACCCAACTATCAGATTATGCCAATCTTTTTAAGTTAGCGTGATCTATTGCCCAATCGCGATAAGGTCTTATTTCAAATCCAGTTTAGGTGAAGCCGGCCACTGGCGGCCACTGGACTTCCCGAGCTCCTAAACCCAAACCCGGGCAAGCCCCACCGCCCACCAATCATCACCAAGGTCTTGGTCCCCCGCACCGGTAATTCCGCGTGCCACCAACACCTAATAACGACGGAGGCGACCCCATTGCGCGACACGGGGGCTACTCGGATCTTTTACACTATACGCAACCGAGCCTCGCACTCACGGTTGCCACCGAGGCCAACCGGTGAACAACCGCTCCGCCGGCCTCCCATAGAGGCGATCCAAAGCTCATACCCGTGTGTTCTAACCTCCCACATCCCTAATGTCCCGACTCCCGGCTCGCGGCCCCACGGATCCTCGCGGCCCCACGGATCGGACAGGATAGAGGCTCCGAACACGCACATATGGGTAGCCAATCTCTAAGTTGTTTTAACAACCAAATACTCTAGTTCGAACTACTAGTCCTCTAAGACTTGGGTCGCCTCACCTCAAGTTCTTTTTCCTCGAAGGGCCATTTCCCAATCTCAGACTAGTAAACAACTTCCGAGTATAACCTTTATTAAGGCACATGCAAACGAGTGTCCCTAGAGTCCAATCACTCTATCTACTCGCAAGCAACCACGAAGTACGCATAGTTATGAATCAAGCAACATCAATCTCCAAGTTCGCATATAGAACTAACATGATTTGCATATTCATTTCACAACTATAAGCATGCCAATAGCATAATTGAGCAACTAAGCACATAAGCATGTTCTCAATCAACGTAATTGCATACAAGGGGTAAAACCCTAATTTAGCATATTAATCACACATAACATGCTATCAATCAATCCATATAAGGAAATCCATGCTATCACACACAAGCATGGTCACACATTGGTGCTTAACCGCTCACCTCAAGTCCACGCAGTCCTAGCCCCGAAATCACCTCACCCCGGCCAAGAAAACGCGAAATCTCGGTCACCCACGCGAGGAGATCGGCTAGAGATCTAGGAAGAAGAGAGAGCAAGTGAGAATCGAAGCTAGAGGGGGGGAAGGGAGGTCTAGGGGACTCACCTAGGGCAGAGGCTGCTCGGCTCAGGAAGAGGAGTTATGAAAATAACTCCAAAACGCGTAAGTGTCGAACTTAATCGCGCCCACCAGCCGACTTTCGGTCGACCGATACCCCAACCGGTCGACCGAAACTCTCGGCCAAAGCAAAAACAGCTAAGCCACGAGCACGGCCCTAACGCGCGACGAACCCCGCACTCACACAACACTCCAAACTACAACTAGCTCGATCCTAACCCAAACAAGTATGCATGTACATCATGCAAATGCAAAGTCAAACACAATGCAAAACAAACGGACTCGGACACGGACCTCACATATGATCTCTTTGTTTTTATATAAAGTTAATTTCAAGAACAAAAGAAGTTATGTTTATGATATTTTAAGCCCGCGAATCCCACCATGTATAATACATCTCAATCTTTATTTCTATGATAATATAATATAAAACAAAAAACAAAATCACTGTTCATGGCATTTGAGTATTTAAATATCTCGTCTTGATTACATGCTATGTGTCAAATAAATTTATTGGACAATTGCACTGCAGTTTCCATATTATTTTAATATTATTTAAATCCTCATAACTTTTTTTTATTGAGTCAGTTGGCATCTTTTAATATATTTATAACACTTTTAATGAATTTCTGATACTAGCGGTATTTTGATATCATAATATTATAACGCTTTCTTGATAGCCTATGACATTCTCTTAGTAATTTTTGATATCCTCATCTAAAGGACTTAAGTGTAAACTTTTTAAACCTAAGTACAAAATTTTTTGACAATTGGATATAAGTATAGTATGTTTAGATCTTTTGGACCTTAATGCAAGTCTCCCTAAATTTATTTAGATTATTTAGTACTATATGTGACTCTTTGATTGTCCATGATGAATTTTTGTAATACTTCTATGGCATGTCCTACATGTATTTGATCGTGTCTGCGCGCATGCATGTTGGACATTGTATGAATTAAAATTTCGGCATATCAGTACTTACTAGTATAAATGTGAACCACCCTCAACTTCGCTATCCCTAATGATTAGTGCGTGAGTCGTATATCAACTTATGTACTATTTCAACTTTACAAATAAATTTTCCATTTTAAATTTATTTATATTTTACGTCCCAAAATATTTATTTAAGTTATTTTTAAGAAAAATTTTGAAAATAAAATTATAATTCATATCAAACCTACTTTTTTATATTCAATTTTTTTTAAAAAAATATTTATAAAATAATGTTTGATATTTAAAATCTTAGCAAATTACCCACTAATATGTTAAGAGTTTAAAATTTTAAAATATCTAAGTAGAAATATTTTTAGAAAAATTTTAAATAGTAAAGTTGTAGGAGCACATTAATATCTATTTTTATAGTTAAAATTTTATTAAAAATAATTATAGAGTAGTTAAAATATTTTTGATACGAATTTTGAGAGATGGACTAATTTTAAAAAAAATTGAAATAATTGGCTGATTTGTACAACTTCTAAAAATAGAAGCTGATATGGTATTTTTCTATGATTAATTATCACAAATGACATTCCTATTAAGCATCTAATCAAAAAAACTTTATCTTTTTCATAATAAATAATTCCCATCAATTTATTAGCTCCTCTCTTTTTAGAGCCCTTCATGGAGAAGATTGCACTCGCTTTTTGTTAGGTGGAATAATATTTAATATACCGTGCTTATTGGAAAATGGTACAGATTCTTTAAAAAAAAAAACAGTTTTTAAAGTGTTTTTTTTTATTGCCAGAGGTCTATCACAATTAAATAGATTTAGGGACTAGTCCAGTTCGAAAGTCTGTAAAATTTTTAGATATGGTGAAATATATAGTTTAGGCCATTATAAATCTATATATATTATATCAATATATAAAAATAGACTAATTATTTACATAATTATTTTTATTAACTAAAGAAATATTTTTTGATTTTGAGATGAGGCATGAATTTTCTGAATAATACTTGAACGTACCAAACGAAGCACGAAATATGTGAAAAATATGTTTTTTGCGCATAAAAAATGCATTTTACGGGCGTGAAAATGCATTTTCCAAATGTGCGAAATACGTGGGAAATGCTTGAGCATTGCACATTTGGAAAATGCAATTTTGCGCCTGGAAAAACAAAGTGGCTGATGTTGATTGCATAAAAGTGAATCCATGTAGACCAATTATCGATTTTCGCATGATATATATTTTTAATGACTTTTCGTTCTTTGCCGTTCATTTTCGTTAATTTCAATTCATCCGATGTACCAACAAAATATAGTAAAAAAAAAAAAAATTTGTTGTGGGAATACTTTTAGGTACGTTAACAGATCATGCGGACGAACTGATCTCGACCGAGTTCTGGATTGAGAATCTCGGTTGTATGCGGATTTATCGAGTAGAAGGCTAAAGAGGTGTTATGTGTAGTTCTGTGAAAGAAATATAATATAATGATATTTTCTCTATATTTCTTCTTCTCTCAAATGATAACAAGAATATATATATTTAAAGGAAGCCCGTGGGCAACCCAAAGGTCTCAAATATCTATAAATGCTATCATTAATACATATTAATATTCTCATAACTATATCTTAATGACGCCTCGTAACCGCCACCCTTTGGTCTTCTATCTCTTGGTCTTCTGACCCTTCAACTTCTGCCTCTTCGTCTTCCGACTCTTCGGCTTCTGACTCTTCGTCTTCTTGCGGTCGCCCGAACACCTCGGCTTGGTCTTGACTACCGTAGTGTTGATCAAGCCGACTTCGGTATTGGATGTTCTGATCTCGGTATCGGACAAACCGACCTCGGCTGAGGTCATGCCGACCTTGGCATTGGATGTTCTGATCTTGGTATCGGTCAAGCCGACCTCGGCATTGGATGTACCGGTCTCAGTTTCGGTCGCGCTTCCGCCTCGGCTGTGTTTCGCACCTCGGTCTCTTCCGATATCGGGATCCTCCTAGATCACAAACCGATCGTCCACTCTTAATAGATATAATAAAAAATAATACATTTTGTTCAGTTCCGAGCTAAAACAGTCTTAGAATAGCCTAACTTGCTTTTACCAAATATATTGTATCTACAAATATACTATTATTTTATCAACTAACATTGGCCAGTTCATCAACGGGACTAAGTGTTAAAGAAAAATTATAGTCTATTTTTATAAAAAAGTATATTAGAAATTCGAATTTGAGTAAACATAAATTAAGAGTAATTTACCATGCTGTTTCGTTTTTTATCGAGGTGCAACTTCAAACAGGACTCAGCAGTGGTGACCTACCAAAAAAAGCTGTTTTCTTTTTACCACATTGCTTTATATTTTGCGAGTTCAAATAAAAGAGTTGTACGGTTTGATAGATACTTCCAAGTCAAAAGAATAGACCCTCGGAAAGAGGCAAAAGAATAGACGTAGATCAGAATTTGGCTGAACCACTATATATCACAATATAGTATTTTTTATTCTTGCTTTTTATTTTATTTATTACTAGATTTATACATAGAAACTAATTGAATATCTTTTATGCATAGTGCTTCACTTGCTTGTGTGTAATTACTATATTTTGTTTAAGTTTTTATTTATCCAATTCAACCTTTCTTAGCGTGGACGTAGGTCAGAATTTGGCTGAACCACTATACATCACAGTATCTATTTCTTTATTCTTACTTTTTATTTTATTTATTACTTAATTTATACATATAAACTAATTGAATATCTTTTATGCATAGTGCTTCACTTGATTGCGCTTAATTACTATATATTTTGTTTAACTTTTTATTTATCCAATTCAACCTTTCTTAGAATTGCCGCAGGACGAATAATATAGACACATGTATCATAAAACAGAAATGTATAACAATGAAGTCAGATAGAAAAAAATGGAAACAATTAAGCAAATGTAATAAAAATATACAACTATCAACAGAAAATTAATAAATAGGGAAATTTAAATCCTTAAAATGGAAGACGAATAACAAAATTCGAATGATAAAACCGATAATATGTAACATAATTTAAAAACAACGGAAAACAAATAATAGAAAATAAAAGTTGAATTATCAAGTGAAAATGGGGTTCATTTACTAAAAATATAGTTTGTATAGCAGATGACACAATTGTAAATGTATGATTCCCTATAATTTATTTAAATTTTATATACACTTTAGCTACCAAAACACAAGAATAATATGTTATATTGAATCTAAAATATAAGAAAAAAATTATGAGACGGAGAATGTAACATGTTTGAGATCCTACCTCGAGATATCATTTGTAAGTATATTAGCGATAAATATCTGTATAAACAAAATTCCAAGGATTAAATAGTTTGTATAATATATAAATATAATTGTGTATATTGGGAGGATTTTTCGTCCTATTGGGATACATATGTGGTTTCTAAATATACTATAAACACATAATTGGAAGATTTAATTAGGATGTTTTGTTAAGAAAAGCTACTGGTAAATATAAAAATAAATTTTTGTTAGGTAAATATTGTCAAAACTTCTCATTGTTGAAGCTTAAAAATAGTAAATAGAATATGAACGTGCATTACATATTCCTGAATATATTATAAATATATAAATTTTAAATATCTAAATAGAATCTTTTTAAAAAAATAAATACAAGTACCAAATTAGTGTTAGCTAAATATTATTTAATAAGTTTTTCTAAATTCAAATAAAATAAAATAAAAGCGTGCATCTTCCGGGCTTCTTATATCATGTTTTTACTTTTTTATCATTTTAATTTAGCTTATCATTATTTATTATTATTATTTGAATTGGATGAGTCTCTCTTATATGAATTGTATCTCTCATTGTTAAGTATTTTATATTATGGGTATTATCTTAAAAAATACTTTGTTATTCTTACAGCACCACCAAAAAATCATCAATTTATATAATTAAAAAGTATTTTAAAAAAATATAAAATTACAGATATTGCACCACTTTGATTTTAAAAATATTTATAAATAAAAATTTTAGGACTCCAATATATTTAGTCAAAATCCCTTAGATTTTTTATAACTCTAAAATATTTATTCAAAATAATTTTTTAAAAAACTTAAATATAGAAATAAATTTGTATTAATTTTTTTTCTAAATTATTTAAATTGGTAATTTTTTTCTTTTAGCGGCGCGTCGGTGTGCGACAGCGCCCTACCTGAAATTTGTCTGTCACTCTCCACCTCTCTGGCAACATAAACCCTCGAATCACCATTATTACAAGTCTTCGCTTTTCGTTTCTTAGCCAAATCAATTTAATTCTCCGCAAAATTGATCTTCAATGGCGGATTCAGATCCTTCATCGTCTCCCCCTCCGCCCGCCTACACCTCTCCACAGGTACTAATCTTTCGAATCTTCGAATGCGAGGCGATATAGATTTCTAATCTTGCATTTGTGTTTTCAGAAAGATGGTGTGCAGCCTGTACGAGCTCGAATAACGGTATGATTACGCGTCGATTGAGATGAAGTTATCATAATCTGTGCTTGTTTGAAAGTATGGTAATGTTTATGATCTGTGGGTTTTGGGTAGGACTTGAATCAGTCGCAAATGGAGCTGATGGATAGACTTAAGGGTCTCAAAGAGGTCAGTTTAATATTCAGTTATGATTTTTATTTTTAGAGTCCAGCTACACGTCCCTAACAAATTGCAATTCACTTTTATTGTGCGATTCGTACGAGTCAGTGAGTGTGGGGAGTTAACTAGTTGGACAAGTACTGTTGAAGTATGAGCAATTTATATAATTTTTCTTATTTTTATTGTGATTAGGATCTGCAAAGCTGGAGAACCAAGTTGGACACACAAGTGAAGACCTATAAGGAGGTGATTTTTCCCCAACATTATGCAAAATTGAACTTTCCAATGCTGTGTTAAACTTTTATAATTGGAGTTGCTTGTTTGAATGATGTTTGTTTGTTTTCTTCTTAACGTAGTAAATGTCATCTTAATTCTTGTAACTAAAATTGGTCGATACATTGTGATGAGATGTGACCTGCTGTCCTGTTTTTTCCCCTGCTGCTGCAATTTTGTTTATAGAATGTTCATTGGCTTACTGGAATTTCACCTTGTTCAAAATGTTGAGCTGTTGCTTTTCAGAGATGATATATTCGTTTTGAGAAACAGTATGAAAATATTATAAACAAGGAAATATGTAAGCATTTTAAGGAAAATATCTCACCTTTTTCTGGCATATAGGGGATTTTTCACATTGTGCAATTTTAGAGAGAACAAAGCTGGGCAATTTTTTGTCGGTTTATAGGCTAGTTGAAAATGCTTTGTTTTTTTTTTTGGTTTTTCACTTGTTAGCAGATTTACTATGTGATAGTTGACCACTTGCTTTACACTGATGGTGCTTTGAAGATCCCTCTGCCGCTATCAAGATGCATATGCTGTCCTTGACTAGGTAGCTGAAATCGATTCTGATGTACTCGTAAATAATACTATATCCTTTAAGAGGTAGACAAGTGAAAGGATCTTTGGTTACTCCATTGAACTATGTTTCCTGGGCAATACATCGCAACTTTGAAGCTAGAGTTATATGTTTTCGAGTTGTATTGTTTGATATCAAATTTGCAGTTCCAAATAACTCCACTTCATCAATAAATTATTTGAAGAATAAAATCACTTGTAGTGGACTTTATTCTACATTCTTCTTCTTGCACTGCCTTTTTTTTCCAAAGGACACCGTAGGATGTCACTTGCATTGGCTATAACCAACTTCGACAACTCATCTCTTTAACTAACGTCATCGTCAACAGTTGCTGCTACCTGCCAATGCTTCTATGACATTTGCCAATGGCCGCCGTGCACCCCCAAGCAATCCATCCTTGTGCTTCCATGATTATGCTTGAACATCATTTCTATCTAGTCACCTAGCCTTTGATCTTTTCCATATCATCTCTCACCCTCATTCACCACCATCAACTATCAACAACAACAGTAGGTACCACCAATGAACATAGCTATAAGTTGTGATATTGCTCCATCTGTTGATCAGTATGGCCAGCACTACCCATCTCAATAACCACCATGACCCTCGAACTACTCTTGTCACCTCAGGCTGCTATTGCCAGCACTCTTGGAACACTGCCACTAGCCAAGCTCACGAGAGCATGGAAACGCATACTTTAGCAAAAGGAGCATTTGTGTTTAGATTATCTTGTCCCGAAAGACATTTAAGTTAATTTTATTTTATTCAGATATACGACCATTTAGTAATCATGAAAACTAGCGTTTTTCCCCCTCTTTAAGTACCCAAATGGAGCCTGGTGATTACCTTGAGGGTGCTCGTCATATGGCTTGTGTTGCTTGGTCGCCGATTACTATGTTAAAAATGTTTGTGTACAGGGTAATCATTTTTTTGATGATTTTTTGTTTTGTTCTGGAATCATGTTTAGATGTCCATGCCCATGTCTATTCCAGGAATATTTAATGGCTTTTTAGGAGAGATTTACTTATAATCTTTCTGTCAAAACTGTCTATCTACTTGACGCTGAAGTTGTGTTGAAGAACATGATTGTAAGAGTTTAAGCAAACTTTACTAATTTAACCCTTGCGGCTTGACTTGCCAAGTTAATAGTGGGCCAAGTTATTTTGTTCTTTGGTTGTCACTCTTTGGGTAAGACAATTACTCTGATAATATCTTACTGGCTCTTCTGAATTTGAGGTATTGATAATATTACTAGACAATTTCACCTGTTCAGTGTGCAGTGCGCCAATAGTCATTTTCATGGTTCCATGAGCACGCAGATCTGTGCATGGTGACGTTTGTCAAGTTTACTTGACATGTGCTTTTATTGTTGGCTTTGTCTGTTATTATGTTTTTAATCTTCTAGATCAATTGATAGTGCATGCTGATTTTTTAGATATATTAAGATTCATGAAATTATAAATTTTACATGATTTCGCATTGTTTCGTGGTTTTGTTATTTTATTGAATATAGACAGAAGATGATTGTGCAATCTAATTGGATCGAGCATAGATACATAGATGTAGAATACCTAAACATTCATCCTAATACAGCCTGTTGCTATATATATATATATATATATATATATATATATATATATATATATATATACATAGGGGGGTGTGTGTGTGCGCGCTTTCTGTTATATGCATCATTGATGTAATTTTTGTTAGTTCTTAAATGTTGGTAAATGCATGGCATTGCCATATCATATTGATCACAAATAAGTAATAGTGAATAACAGTCCACGTACATGATCTTAATTCTATGTTCCATCTACATTTTTTTTTGTATTTTATGTAATATTCTTTTTTTTTTTTTGGTGTTTGAGTTTTTCTTTTGTTATTGTTTTGTATATAAATTAATAAGGGCAAGATTCTAATTTAATAACGTCGATATGATTTTTTTGTATCCTTTAAATTTCTTTGTTGGATTTGTGTTTTGTCGTGTTTAGTTGTGTTTCTGGCTCTCTACATGTTTTTAACCTTGTGCTTTGTGTTTTTGTGTTCTTGTACTTGGTGCATGGGTTACTTTCAGTTTGAGAGACCTATAAATCTCCTCAGGAGCATGAGTGTGTACATTTTGCTTTTCCGAAACCTTGCTTCTTGGAATTTCACTGGATTGTTGTTTTATGTTCTAATTTTTTGCTTTATACTTTCACATCCTTCTTTTGTAACTTCATGGTGTTGGAATTTTCTGTACCTTCATGTTGATCTAACTTTATTCTTGATTTATCCAAGTTGTATTGGTTTCTTCTGAAATTTATTAGACTTTCAAGGATTGATGTGGGCTGTTTTTGTGAACTTCTAAAGTATACAATTTTTGAATTCTAGGCTCATTAGAAGTTTGATTTATTTATTTCCAAATTATTTTTGTATTTAAGTTTATCCGAACGTTAAACCTTATCACGAGGAGGTAGGGTAAGGCCCAAGAAGAACTTGCTTGAATATGCAGAGAATGATTTAAGTTTTCTAGACTTGAGATATGGTTTATAATAGTGCATGGTAGTGGACAAGGATCAATATAGCCGACCGCAACTAGTGAGAAAAGCGTTGTTGTTTCTGTACCAAGTTGTTCTACTTACCAATCTGACATATTCAAACAAAATAAGCTAATTGCGAGAATAGTTTAATGGTGGAATTGGTTATTTTAGATTTCGGATTACTTTTCTCTTAAATAACCCAATGGGGCCTAACAGTGATGTTTTGGCTGAGCATGGTCCAATCCAGTCTATGCATATGCTTGTTACCTTGCTACGTAGTCTTAGTTATCTGTTATACTATAAGTTTAGATGGTCATGAAGATTAGCTGATTCTAACTTTGTAGACAATTGCACTATATGCCCTTGATCAACTAAACTATAGTACTGCATTATCTTTTCTGTATAAGGGACTAAGACATGGGTTTAACAAGGGCAACCTTATTTTCCTCATTAGTAACACCCTAAAACCGTTCATTAGAAAAGTCATTGTCACTTAGGGAATGTGATGCTATGCTTCATGTTTTGATATGTTAAAATTATGTTGAACTATAAGAGTTATTTATTAGCTGTTTTTTTTTTTTTTTGGTACCCTTATGTACAACCTCTCACATATCCAGGGGTGTGTGTAGCTTGTTCTTATACCTTTTTGATGGGCTGGTCATATGCTCCTTTTATGGTTTTATTTTCTAAAAATAGATAGACAAGATTTGGCATTTTAACGAACAAAATTTACTAATATGACAACATCTTCTACGGTAATAATGATTGTTTTTAACTTTCTCACTGTATTTTCACCAAATGGAAAGAAAAGTACTTTTCTACAACTATAAGACCGGCTATATTATATGGCATCGAGTGTCGACCTGTTAAACGTCACATACCCAGTTGATGAAAGTAGCGAAAATGAGGATGTTGCGTTTTGGATCCTCGACCACTCTCTTTTAGACATAATTGGAATGTGATTAGCAAAAAACATTAGATGCCCATTGATTGAGAACAAGATGAGGGGAACGATGGTTGCATTTATTTGGTCATGTCAGGCGGAGATCACCACTTGTACCTGTAGAATATGGGAGCATTGAAAAAGGAGTGGTAAAGGAAAAGAAGTATGCCTAAAATGGGTTGGAGAGAAACCATTCGACAGGACCTTATCTTTCTAGAGCTAGGGCAAGACTTAGCTCTCAATTGAACTTGAGTAGCAGTGTAAAATTCGTGTTAGTGACACCGTAGTTTAGATAACATAGAACCTTTATTGTTACTACTATCTTATTTATTTTATTTTTAGTTTTATACTGTTTTATATTAATTTTTTGTTTTGTCTTTTTGTGTGGTTAGTGCTTGTTTCGGACCTGCTTGGTTTGTTTGTGTTTTTTTTTTTTTTTTTTTTTTTTGAACGTGTATGCTCGTGTATCTTGGATTTTCCTTCCACAGGTTAAGAGTCCTTCATAACAGCTTTTTCCTGGACATGGCTGCGTACATCTGACTCTCCAGGCCCCACCTAGTGGGACTTATCGTTGTGATGTTTGTTGTTCTTTGTCAAGATCTTTGCTTGATTTCTAGTAGGGGAACATACTTCTTTATGTGAATGTTAAATTCATTTCGCTTAATGTCGGTTGAGTCGGACATCAATCTCAAAAGTTCCTAGTTTTTGGAGCTGTCAGATAGATGAGCATTCTTGGCAGATTTACTTCTCCTAGATTGTCATAAAGAAATATTTACTGCGAGAATGTAATTTGTGCTTTAGCATTAGGCTTTTATTTGTAATAGTTCAGAACGTAAGATTCTTGAAGTGTTTGGCTAGTAGTGCAACACATGTCATAACAACAATAATTTGCTTTGAGATATAACTTATGTTATCACCATGAAAGCCTTTTTTTTCTGTTGCAAAATTTTGATGTCTGACTGCTTTACAGCTTCATCTATAATTAATTTCTCCAGAAAAGAACTTTATCCCTTGCTCACCCCTCGACACTTCATCCCACTCTCAAATCACACCCGCTCATTTCTTCCCATTCCATCCACACACCCATGAATTGAATCCATCCTCATCTTTCACTCCACCAAGTAGGAAACTTGGTCGGTTAATTGGTGGAATGTGTAGCATGCTTGGAAAAAAACTTCATCTGTTTAATTTTTTGACCTTATTGCGGCATAATATGCAGGAGCTTTCAGATCTTAAGAAGACACTGGATTCAGATATTGAGAAACTTAGATCAGTAAGAAATTGGATAAGCTTGTCACTAATTTGTTTGTTGTCTTTTCATATGTGATAAGTTTGATGTGTTTTTCTTTTTTTGGGCTTTAGGAATTCACGGAACTAAGAACCAACCTGCAAAAGCAGCAAGAAGATGTTACATCTAGTCTTAGAACCATGGGTGTAAGTTCTTTGTGCATTCTCTGCTATTTTTCCTTTCCTATAAAAAGCATCACGGGTTAATATGAAATGAGACTGGATTTGTTAGAAGTGTACTTCAATGTGACACCTCAGAAGTTATATATTTTTTCATTTAAGTTTAATTCAGAAAGTCAATAATCATAATTAACGAATAAAGAACTGGGAGATGATACTCCTGTCTTTTAGAATGACTATGTTGGGTAATATGCCTGACAAAATCCTTAACTGAACTTTATTTCCCTTTATTTTCAGAGATTATTTTCTCTTGTGAGGCAGAAATGATACTTTTTGTGACACAGACATGATACCCTACAAATAGCAATTATAAGCAAGAAATTATTAGCTGTAAGGGAATACAACTAGAGCCTCTTTTGATGTTGTATCAAGTCACTAGACTTAAGGATGGCCTTTTCTTTGGCATGTCGCACGTGTCTAGGCATACATGTTTGCTAGATTGTTATACGCTAGCAAGCTGTGGTGCATGACATCCGTAAAATTAAATTTTATAACTTCCAATTTTCAATGTTTTCTGGATAAGCCTACAATATCGAGAAAAAAAACAGATACCATATATGTAATCAAAACTAGTAAGCAAAGGCAAAAGTAAATGGAAAAAGGCCTATAAAACTTTTTTTTTAAAAGCCACACAGAAGTTTGTTTTATGCCTGGATTCACAAAATGGTGTCGAACATTTTAGCCTTTCTAATGTTTATAGAGTTGGTGTAATTACTTTCTTAGTATGGTGAATGTTTGTTTATTGGAAAAAAAGAAAGTTTACCCATAACAAGAATTGGACGAGAATTATAAATATTGATTAATATTTGTTTTGACATCCCCTTCCCATGAAACTACATCGTTATTTATGTCGGTAATGAATCTTTCATTTGCAAATGACTAGCCAATCTGATTTTATCTTGGGGGAGAAACCAACCATACTTTCTTTCTTGCTCTTAGAATATCAACTACCCAAGAATCTGACGAAGCATGAAATTTGTTCTGTACTTGCTATTCTGCAAAACTTGTTTAGTATTTTTGTTCGAAAAGATTATGAATGTAACTCGTGTGTTGTGCGCGCGCTTTACACACGGCCGACACACAATCAAGTAATCAGTGACCAAGGTAGTTTTTTTCTGTACCTTGCAGTTAGAGGATAAGGATATGCCTGAAAATGTCGAATCTCATAATCATTTGGGGGGCGATTCAGGAACATCTGATGCTCCTGCAGAGAATGGTTCTGAAGGTGCCACATAGGATTTCAAATGCTTAAACAACAATTTGGATGGATATTTCAAGTATCAGAGTTTGAACACTGAAGCTGTTGAGATGTCATTGCAACTTCATCTTGTTCTCTTGTAGTTATATTGGTTTTAGAACCAAATCCATTCTACATAAGCTTCCATCGGCTGTTCGAAATCTTTTTTTTTTCTTGAATTTTTATCTGTAGCTCTTGAATTGGTCAATTCAACAATGTGATAGCTTAGCACTATAACTAAATAAATTATGTACTCCAAGATTAAGAAGCTTAGGATGAGCCCAGATATGGATTTAAGTAATGAATATGATGGGATACCACATCACCAAAGGGATTATATTTATTGCTGATTTGTCCTTAATATTTAGTGGAACAGCTCATCGAGGCCGTGGTGCGCACTTGTCGCTGGACCACCTACACCGCGCTTCCAATTGCAACTAGACAATTGGTGCTTGTAGCAGTTTGCTGGTTGCACCCAAAAAACCCAGCAAGCTAATGTGATACAGATTGGGTGGTTAGTTTTGGTATTTGATGTTGTACAGTAAGGGAATGGAGAAAAGAATATTTGAGAGTTATATATAATAGGAGGAAATCTTGGCCATCTAATTGGTACATCTAGTTTTATTTTAAATTTTTTAATTTGTAATTTTAATTTTTTTTGAAAATAAAGCAAAGTCCTACCTTTGCTAATGCTAATTATGTAAGTACAAACAACAGAGCAAACCAAATAGGTAATGGATGGGAACTTTTCATTCATGGTATGGTGTCATTAAACCTAACTTCTCTCCGTGATAATAAAAAATAATCGTTGATATATTTTATGGCTGCAAGGTGACCAAAATAGCTAACTTTGACAGGAACCACGCTCATTTTCATATTGAACTCAATGGCGCATTACGGCTCTCAGAAGTGCTTACGTTAACTGGTTAATGAGTTTTTATTCAAAAGAAAATAATGATAATAATGATGTGATCTCTTTGAAATGTAAAAATGAAATCCATTCCCAATACTTGTCAATATAAAGACTTACTTAGTTTTCATGGTCTCATAAAGTCTTTTTATTTTGGGTTCTATTTTTCGTCATGTTGAGGAGGGTGAATGAGATTGGTGATAAAGTGTTGCATCTTACGTTAGTATTGGAGAAGAAGGGTCTAGAGAGCAATTTTATTTTACTTTATTTTATTTTTATTTTTGTTTTGGGTTCAAAATAGAGAGCATCTGTTTAATGGCTATGTTAGGATGCACCATGAAAATTGGCTCCTCTCTTCTTTTCTATTAATGTTGGGGAATGGGAGATGTTTGTGAATTTATTGTGATTTTTAAAGTGGTTAAGACTTAAGGCTACCTCTTTATGTAATTTTATTGTGACCCCGTCTCAGAATTATGTAATTTTATGTACCTCTTTATAATAAATCTTATCTTTAGTAGAAAGAGTTAAAGTTGCTAAAACATACAAACTAAAGCATGAAAGTAGTGCTTTTATGAGAAAAAAGTTGAACTTCTAACTTTGAAGCTCAGTTGGTTGGTTTTTTCTTTCTTTTTTATTTTTTATGTTTTTATTGAAAATTTTGTTTTTGTGTCTGTGAATTTTCTGTCCACGTTTGTGGCATAAAAAAAAAGTATGAGCTTCTTGGGTTGAGAAATGTATGTACTTAATAATGTTATTGAGTTGCATGTTTATTTTTTTATTTATTTAATTTCTTTTAAGATAACGAAGCGTAACCTCTCCAATGCACTAACTTCTAAAATTACTGGGACCACCGTTTTCAAATCATAATTCATCAGTCAACCAGTAGATCTTTGCTCCGTCGAGTCATCCTACCAGGGATCTGTATATTTAATCTTGGGTCATCTTTGTGTATCAGCCCTAACCTTTGAGGGCCAGTCTGTCATAGAGCTCAGCTTCCTCTCATATTGCTTCAGCTGTAATAAAGGATTTATTAGGGATGTTTAAACCCGGGGATCCGCGTCCTGCCAGACCAGGACCCTACCAGCCACCCCCCCAGGTCTGGGCCGGCCAGACCTGACCCAACCCGAGTTGGTTCGGGCTTGGTCGATTCAGATCGGATCTAGTCGGGTCTGTTTTTTTTCGACCCGTTAAATTTAGAGTTCTAAAATATCTATTTGTAATAATTTTTGAAAAACCTTGTTAACATAAAAATTGTAGACGTAATCAAAACCTATAATTTTTATATTGGATATTTTTATAAAAAAATGCTCATAAATTTGTTTTTTTTTTTTGTTTTAGTCTTACGGGTCGAATTTTTGGGTCTCAGCAACTTAGATCCGGACCCGAACTCGGGTCTATAATTTTGACCCGACCTGTGGGCCCGATAGATTCGACCCAAAACATTCGGATCAAATCGGGTCTGTTCAAGTCTTGGAGTCGGGTTATTTTTTAAACGTCCCTAGCATTTATCGGTAATATATATATATATATATATATATATATATATATATTGGAGAGACTGTTGCCTCCGGTATTATAACTACTAATCTGCGCCTGCTATTCCATTTCCTGAAACAGATCCACCTCCTCTCGGAAAACAACTGGACCGAACTTCGTTGCATGCAGTTACCGTCGCGCGTTGATATGTTTATTGAAAATTTTTTATGTTAAGCTAAAAATGAAAATAAAATATCATAATGGGCCCCTTTTTTGTGTCTCTTTGTCTATTTTACGAGTTATCAGAAATTCTTTTGGGAAGTTGTAGTCGTTGGGAGTTCAAGATCATCATATAATGATCACTGGAAAGATCTAAAAGTCTTTTGGATGCAATATATATGTTAAAGAAACACTATATGTTTGTAAACATTGCCAAATATACATCTTATAATTGCTTTTCCTAAAGTTTTTTTATTCTTTCCAATAAAGTTTTTGGGATTATGGATGGAGTTAATGCAAAATGTTGCATCTTGTTAGCATCAGTTCAATGTTATTGGGGACAGCAGTAATCCCTTTGTTAAAGCAGATAGCTTTGAGCTAATAATCACTACCAACTGCAATCATGCATAGTTAGTTGAATGATTTTATTATTTGCTTTTCTCTTCTTTCAAAAAAAAAAAAAAAAAAAGATCCGGACCCCAATAAATGCGTAGTTAGTGTGTACTCTTTTTCAAATCAGCCCCTCAATTAACAAACGATATTATAAGTCAGTATTTCACAATACTAATTTTATTTTACAGTAACACAAGCTTCAATTACGTAACATTTTATATGTTATATCACAGCGCAGCAATACACTGTTAACAACACCCCAAAAAAATTGTATACCTACCGCTCGATATATTATTAGCAACACTAGCAAGGTGATGTTATACCTAATCTAATAAATTAAAAGGAAAATAAATGTTTGGTTCCTACACAAAAGGAGTCCTTTTTTAAAAAAATTTTAGTTTAACATTATTTTAATAATTTAAATGTGGAAATCCTACACATTGCCACCATGATTTGGTCTTCCTTTAAAAGTTAAGCTCTGTTCTGAGATCATGAGGTTCTTTAAAGAGACTTGTTGCCTTTTTGTTTTCTTTATATATATGTATATATATATATATATATATATATATATATATATATATATATATATATATATATATATATAGTTTTTCCCTTGTTTTTGCACTTTTATTTTCCTGGAAAAGCTAAGGGAAACAAACCATAGTCTCAAATTTTATTGCTTTCTTTCAGCAGGGAAAAATTATTACATTTTGATTGCCTTCCAAGTTCAAACTCCAAATAATGGAAGGCTTCTTTCTTTGAAAATACATTTGTTAAGCCCACAAAAAATTAATTTGATGTAAAAAAAAAAAAAATCATAAAGTGCGATGTTTTGCATCAAATCAAATGTAACAAGGTCAAAGCACTTTTTTTTTAACTTAGCGTCATATTTATCATCATTCTGTTTATGTATTACCGAAATAGGATGAGTTCAATTCAGAGCTTTGATTTGAGTGCGTGAAAATGAAAAACTGAAACACACGAGGAAGATAAACTCCTACTAGTAAGTTTTGTTTTAGATGCATAAGATTTTACATGATCCAGTAGTCCAAGCACGAACATAACAGCCTGTTGGATGTAAAATTTAGTATAAATCACATTTTATGGTATATTACATTTTAATATATAAAGCATAAAGTATGCCATTTTCTATTTTGAAAAATATATAATTCAAATATTCAGATTATTATTTCAATTTAGCCATATTAGATTAGCCATATTTGGATGAATGGTCAAAAATATTTAAAAATCTTTACAATTTCATTTACTATAAGTTTTGTACACCCAAATTATATATATCTAATGTTTGCATTTTTCATTTAAAATTCAAATTGTACAAACTAGCTAGTATTATATCGCTAGATAAATAGTATAGAAAACTTATCCTTGCTATATTCGGTAGAGAGTGACATGAGCATTTGCACGTGTCTGGATTAAAAGTTAGGAATTCTTAGTTGGTAGAACATATGTCAATGGTATTCGTGAGTGTATTTGTTACAACGGTCATACTAAAATTAATCGGTTGCGGATAGAGTTTTTCTATAATATTCTCCAAAAAAATATATTGGTAGTAGGATAACTCATAGATTTAGCAAGAGATAGAGAGAATAATGGGGGTCCATTTTGCCAAAGTCGATAATGTAATGCAGTTGATGTAATAGCGATTATATGGAGCCTGATTGAGCAAAAGTAGTCCCCTCCTCCGTGTTTTTGTTTGTCCCTCTAAAGTTATAAACCCATTTTGGCAAGATGTTAAGCTTTTGCTGAGCAGATTCACTCTTCCAATCTTCTTATTCCTGCAAGAATATTCTCTCTTTTCTTAGTAATATTTCTTTTTTTATTTTAAACCAATGATTCAAGAGGAGGCATAGACTTATCATATTACATTAAAACTTGTATTTTTAAGAGGATAAAAGATATTAAAATTGACCGCTACTTTGACAGATATAGAATATCGAACCAAACCTAAGCGTAGAGTAAAAGTCGAACAAATAAAATTCCCAATTTTTGGGATGCCATGTGGGATGACTTGGTGTAATTTTTTTTATTATTTTTTTTTTTTTGGGACTTGTGAGAGTCAAATTTGACTTATATTCTACATATCTTGAAAGAAATTGAGCGAAAATGCAGTCTATCTCAACCAGTGTTTACTGCGATCCAAATTTTAGATCTATCTTTTATGAATGAGAGATCGCAACTGTTTTTTCAGTCGCTAATGTTGTCATTTTTCAGAGCTAATGCTGGTCGGTAGTTTTATATAATTCTCTGTATTTCCTCCTATGGTAAAGACGTCAGGGGATTAATTGAAATTTGAACCTTTAGAACTGGAAAAAAAAAAAAAAGAAATATCCAGTTAAAAAACTAATTTGGTACCACGATAATTACTGAATTTTATTTTCTTATGGGATTTTTTCATATCAGCCCTCTTATTTTCGTTTCGGCCGAATCAGTCCCTGAAAATATATTTTCAGGGACTGATTCGGCAGAACACCTAAAAGTTCAGGGGCAGATTCGGCCGAACACCGAAAAGAGGGCTGATATGAGATTATGATTTTTCTTAATCCTACTGTTTTCATGTCCTTTTGTACATCATCAATGTTAGTGATTATTCATAATTAATAGTTTCTAAAGGAGGAAACAGTATTTCATTTAGTTCTTTTTAAAAGTCTTGAATGAGTCATTGACACATCATTACGATTGATGATATCACAACCATTAAATGATATGGCATCTTAGAGAGAGAGAGAGAGAGAGAGAGAGAGAGAGACCACATCTTGATTAAAATATGGAGCCCATTGAAGATGTTGGTTTCCAATTTAGTTTTTAGCAAGGAAAGAATCAAAGTGGACTTGCGGATTAGCCCATGTTTCTAAACTTTATAAATAAATCTTTTATTTTTAAATCTTTTTATTTTTCAGTCACTTTCACTTTCACTTTCACTCCTAAATCTCATTTGATGAGATTATGTTCCAGCATATGATTCAAGTTACAATGCTAGATAGACAATTATTTGTATGTTTGGAGTTAAATTTTACAGAAAAATGCCGGATCCATTGCATTGATCTTTTTATATTTTGTCAAAAAACTATATATTTTTATAATAATATAAAACCTTGAGCGTACGTTATTTGGCGGGATAAAAACATAAGAGATAGTCACCTTTCAAGGACAAGAAATAAGGATAAACTTAGAGGGGGATAAAAATAATAATATTTTGATAATTACAAATTATTCTAATATCCACAACCAAATACAATTACTAGTTTTTCTTATCTCCTTTTTGTTCTTGCAAAATTCAGAAGATCTCAAATTATTCCATAAATAATATCATTTTATTCTTATATAGTTATTATAGTTTACTACTTTAGATGATCTCTAACTCACAAAGTAAAAATCATATATTCGAATCATATATTTCCATATCATATAGAGAATGTACGCACATTATGATAACATTTTAAAAATAAAATTAATTATTGAAAAAACTTTTTTATGATAATCCACACTTCAGAGTTATAGATTTTTACTATCCTAATATCTTTTTATCCTAGTTATCTTTGTAAAAAGAACAAGAGGACCGAACACTGCTAACTTAACCGGATATGAGCATTTCAAAAACGTCATCGTCTGGATTTGAGACCACATCGGATGGAACTCTGCTTAAAATTTTTCCAAAAAAAAAAAAAAAAAAAAAATTCCTTTATATACTCCACTATAGGAACGTCGGTCGAAACTAAACATCGGAATTCTTTTGTCAATTTAGATCTCTAAAAAAATATACGCTCGTATTATATATTGTACCATGATAATTAAAAAAAAAAAAAAAAAAGACAATTATCAACAAACCAATGGAATAGGATCAAACCACTCGCTGCCATGACGAAGGAATATGCTGCGATTTTCCTTTTTATTATTATTTTTTTATATTTAGCTAATTCACCAATCTGTTCAAATCCTTTGTCTTCTTCCCACCAAAGAGAATATTGAAGAACCACTGCTACTATCTAACCAATCAAATAATTCTGAACTCCCCTAGACCAAATTCCACTTATATATATATATATATATAGAGATATTATCTCTATATTTTTAGAATTTTTCACGACCTATTTTAATAATGTCAAAAAAAAGCATGTAGTTTGTGGTCTGCATAAAATAAATATAGATCAAGTTTAGCGTATTTGAAAATAGTTGGAGTCGGGTTGAATCCCCATTGAATTAGTAGTCTGAGCCAAACCATAATTTTAGCCCACCAGGAGCGATGCTTGCCGATCTTGGCCAGCACTAATTTATAAAGTTTTGGCTTTTGACACCTGCAAATTAGCCATTCAGACTGGCCCGCATTGTTGACATCTCAATATAAGTTCAAATCATTTGCCAAATCTCTATAATTATTATTTTGATTAATGACGTGTATACTTAACTCCTTATTTAACTTTTTTAATATTAAATCTCCTATATTATTTATAAAAAAATATGACAAAAACTATTCATTAAAAAATGAGATAAAACATAAAGCAGAAATTTTGGATTTCTCTAAAAAAATCCTAGATTTGAACTCCAAACATCATACATTTTAGCCTTGTGACATGATAACTCTATTCGAAATAATTCCTTAAAAAAACCTTTTACTTGGCCTTAACAACTTTTGTTATTTGTTTTTTTTAAATAACTCACATTCGAAGATAAAATAATTTTAGTATTTTTCTCTCACGAAATATTTATTATATACTCAAATTTCTAATCTTTTACAAAAACTCATAATCTGCATAATTTAATTCTAATCTTTTACAAAACCTCATAAACTGCATAATTTAATTTTACTGACGGAATTAATACTTGTTGGTCGACCTTAATAACTTTATTGTGGTAGTTAATCTACTTATATTACCAATTTTTTTAGGTCCATATCCTATTGATATATACGTACCCTGCTTTTAACAAGCATTAAAAATCCTAATTACATCAAATACTACTGCCTACAGGTACCAGTACAAGCTAAATAATATATATATATATATATATATATATATATATATATACGAGACTTACTTACCACTTTCTAACTTATATTAATTTAATGGAAAACTTGATTCGCCGGACTACGGCGGTGGGAGATTGTTCACATCACTTTGCAAGCATTGGGGTTCTCTTCACTGAACATATCGTAGGAGGAATGCGGCTGCCGTGGCCATGTAGGCTCATCGCCGTAGTAAGTTCCCGGCGGCGAGTAATCGGCGGTCGAGGAGTAGACATAGCTGTGTTCTGCGGTCGGCGGCGGCGCGTAGTATGTGCTACCGTTGCTGGTGCTAGGGTACGCCATATTATAGGCGTACACTGGCTGCGTGTGGTAGCTATAGCTATATACTGGCTCGTGGTATCCCTGCGACTGCGCTGCCGGCGGCGCCACCGCCGGTGCATGTTTTCCCTCTTCCTCTCCAGAGCCTGCTTCGTCGCCGGAAACACCGCCGCCGCCGTCTGCCGCTGCAGGCTTCTTTCCCTTCTTCTTCTTTTTCTTTTTCTTTTTACCACCTTCATCTCCTCCACCTCCGCCACCTTGCTCTTCCGCCGTTGCGGCGGCGACGGCGGTGACTGTTGGTTTCTCCGGCGACGGAACAGTTTTCACCACCTTCTCGTCACCTGACTTTTCAACAGCACTCTTCGGCGTCTGTTCTACAGTATGTTTTGTGCTAGCATCAGCAACGGCGGTTAACGGCGGCGCCGCCAGCTTTTTATCCTCCACTGGTTCATTACGGTTCCCGCTACCGCCGGATTTCTTCGTAGTCTTTCCATTATCGTTCCCATTAACATTTGGGTTATCTGCGCCGTCACTGGTGGGGGCGGGCTTCTTCTCGGTGACGAGCTCGGCGTTCTTCCCGCTCTTCACGAGCTTCTTCACAAGCGTGTCGCCGTCGACGACGCCCGTCACCGTGACTCTATGTTGCTGTGCTTCTATATTTACCGTATTAACCCCTGAAACAATCAACGTTCCGCCAACTCCATTAATGAGAAAAGCTGGAGAAAATAAGAGACAGAAAACAAATTAGATGATAAGATTGAACCTTCGATGTTTTGAAGAACTTTTTTGACCTTCTTCTTGCATCCTTCGCAGTGGATAGAAACTCTGAGTACCCAGGTCTGAAAATCGCAACAGATCAAACATAATTAACCAAAAATAACAATAAAATACATGTGCATAAATAAATCCTACGGGATGATGCACTCGCCTTGTTTTTCAGTGGTTCAGCTGCATCTTCTCCGGCAGCCATTAGAGCAGAGAGATGAATAGCGAGAGAGCGAGGAGTGAATGAGTAGTTGTATGTTTTTTAGTTTGTATTTATAATAATAGTTGCGCGTTTCAGCCTCCAAAAATTAAAACTGCGTGATATGACGGCGTGCATATCAGCCGTCATGTTGCATGTTTCTATATTTTCGGAACTGAAATATAAGACGTAAATTTTAGGAACTGATATGCAATTATCCTTAATGTTTTGAAGAGAAAATGCTCCTTTTTATAAAAAGATTGCAAGCAGAACAATCTAAAACCTTCTTCTATCCTCTGTTAAAGCAGACTGAAAAAGAGCAGACTTTAAAGTCAGATTCAAGAAAAAAGTTAGATTTGTTTGTCTCGGGCTAGTCTAGCCTCAAAAATTAAGCTCGACAAGCTTTAGAGATAGAGTTTGAATTCAACTCGATTTAGAGAATATTAAACTCAAATTCAATTCGAGTTCGGTTTGATTATAACGAATCGAACCAAACTTGACCCAATTAAGTTCGAACTCGTTTAAGTAATTTTATTATAAATATTCTTAAATAAAATAGGAAAGTTCATTTAAATCTGAGAGCACAATGGGCCGAGTAACACGATATTTAGACTGGCTTGTTTATTTACTTGAGCTTGAATCCGTGTTCGAATTCGACTCGAGCTCGAGCCGAATTTAAATAAATTCGAGCAAATAGACTGCTCAACTAGTTTTCATCCTTAGTTACAAGGTTCAAAATATCATGCTCTTGTACATAGAGGCTATATTAATATTATATTTATTTAGAGCCGCAAAACACTTATCTATTGATAGTAGTAGTACCCAATAAATATTTTTTTTCTAAGATTATAGTTAAGAAATTATATTTGTACTTAATTTATTTTTGTACGACTGTCAGAATAGATAAATATACGAATAATACTATCTTATATTTCATCAATTAAAAAATCTCAACCTTTCGATCTAAATAGGTCTGAATATTTATATTAACCTTCACGAGACACAGAGTAAATAAATCTCTTATATATATACAGATAGTGTTTGTGATATTCGAATATGAAAATTTACTTTATGAGATAAAAGTTCTAACCATTCGTTCTAAACGTTCCGTACAATTTCCTATAAACATTCATCGTCAGTTATATTTTCATGTTGTGCACGAATCTGTATCTATATAATTCTATACTTAGGATGGATGATGCGGCTTCAACCGGATATATATGTGATTTTCCCACCATATTATTTATGTTTTAATGTTACTCGTATATCAATTTTATCTCAAGTCCCTTAAATGTTCAAAGTTTATTTAAGGGGCTCATCTTCGCAATAATCTATTTATGTCAAAGCTTCTACTTAATTTTTAAGTTTAACAAGAATAATTCTCTCCGACAGCCATATGGTTGGTTCCTTTATGACATAATATGATTATCGTAGCGCTGTTAGTGGCACCAACTACGCCACCAAATAAATAGAATCCAATATAGTTGACAAATTAATTTTGAAAGTGTTTTTAAAAAAAAGTTAATATAAAATATGTAAACTTTGATGGTATCTATAATTTTAATGTTTAATATTTTTTTTAAAATATGTATTTTGAAAATCCAAATTTTAACAAATTAAAATAAAGTTTAAATTTTTTTTGTAAAATCTGCTAAAAATGGAGTCCAAAATATATATTAAAAGTGTTTTTAAAATTGAAATAGTAGATTTTATCAAATATTTATAACTTTTATTTTAAATTTTTTTCTAAAAAATCAGCTAATTTTTTGTGACGCGTGGGGATAATAATCATTCTTCTTCTTACAAATATCATCCTATATCAAAGGCTTACTAATTTAATGGTTAACCGTGGAGTCTGAATTAAATTTCAACGCAGCCAATTTCAAAATACAAAAAGTGGTAGGAAAACAAAATTAATCTGCTTTGCTAAAAGTTAATTCCAAATTTAAATTTCCATATATATATCATCCTAAATTCCAAATTTTAAGTGTTAAAATTAAATCCCAGCCGTTGATCAAACAGATCAACGGCTGAGATGTTAGCTGAGAATAGGCTATTCTCAGGTCGAGCTGAGAATAGTCCCTCTCCATATATATATGAGAGAGGCTATTCTCAGCTCGACCTGAGAATAGCCTATTCTCAGCTAACATCTCAGCCGTTGATCTGTTTGATCCAACGGCTGAGATTTAATTTTAACACTTAACGGCGCCGTTAAATACTTACAGCGTGAATCGTTATTCCGTTAAGTATTAAAATTAAATCCCAGCCGTTGATCAAACAGATTAACGGCTGAGATGTTAGCTGAGAATAGGCTATTCTCAGGTCGAGCTGAGAATAGTCCCTCTCCATATATATATATATATATATATATATATATATATATATATATATATGATTGAATTTGACAGTATCACCAGGACTAACCATAACATTTGAAAAGATTGGAAGATATCAAATATCGTTTTCAAATTTGCGGATATCTTAGTGCAAAATGTCAAAGACGAGAGGCGTATAAAATACTTCTTCCAATTGATTTATAAGGGATAAGTCCGCGATAATCATTGATAATATTTAAATTGTTAAATTACACTCAAAGAAAAAAAATATATTATTGTCCGCTTTTTTTTGGTTGTTCCACTAGAACTTTTGATGGTTAATTAGATTTGTATAATAAACAAATTTGACAATTTTTTTCATTAAAATTGTTAAAATATATGCGTAATGAACTTTTTGAAACATCAACATTTCTTCAATGTACTTCAAAGATGTCATTTTTATTTACAAGTCAATTTGGGATAACCGTAAGTCCATGCCTCTATTCTTTTCTTCGTATGTGTTCTACCACTGACGTAATATGCATGAAAATTACTACGAAATCTAACTGAAAAGTCCGAAAATAATCCGACTGTATTTTTCAGATTATTTTTCGGACAAAAATATTCGGACTATTCCACTTTATCCGTGGGCATTGCCCAGTTCAAGGGTCAGTGAAAGCATTACATCAGAGTTACATAAAAGTGTCATTGATAGCCAAAATTGTGAATATCAAGACTTTTATTCTTTGTCATATTAGTTTCTTTCCATCCCTTTCTTAATGATGTGTCAATGACTCAGTGCAGAAATTTTTAAAAACAACTAAACAAAATACTTTGATAATAAACCACTAAAAAATGACTCACTGTTCAATTACAATATGTCGACCTAGTATGATTCTAATATGATTATGATAATATAAAATAATAGCAAAAGTATCATTAATAAATTTGTTTAAATGTGAAAAAAAAGTATGCGCAAATGAAGTTAAAATTAAATAGTATGAAGCATACAAAGTTTCATCAGTGGAATCTAAAGAAGGCTCATATTCCTTTCCAATAATATATCATTTATATGGTTTAGATAAACATACTAATTTATGTAAATTTTATGTGAATTTTGGAAGTTAATAGATAAAAAATAATTCGGCAGTTTGACAATACTATAGTATTACCATCATAATTTTTATTTATAAGGAGAACACATCAAAATATAATTATTTTGGCATTAAGAAATTTTCTTAAAAAATACTTATTTATATGTACTTTGATTTAGTTTAATAATTATTAAAAAATATTAATTTATTTGAAAGAGCCGTACAAAATTAGAGACTTATTTGAAATGTTTGTTCGTCATATTAGTTTCTTGGGAAAATTACTATTCAGCCTCCCCGTTTCTCGTTTTTGACTGTTCAATCCTCCGAAACGCATTTTTCCGCCGACGTGGCGGCGCGCCCGTGCCGCCACGTGGCGTTTCGGGGGGGCTGAATCGCGCGACCCTAAAATTAGGGGGGCTGAACAGTAATTTTCCTTAGTTTCTTTCCATCGCATTCGTAATTAGGGCTGAGCATTCGGGTCAACCCGAATTAACCCGACCCGACCCGAATTTATTGAGGCTGACCCGAATAAAAAAAAATTGACCCGACCCGACCCGTATTTAGAGTCAACCCGAACCGACCCGAACCGAAAAAATTTCGGGTTGGTTCGGGTCGGGTTCGGGTTGACCCGAATAACAGTTAAAGCGAGAGCATGGGAATGAGCGGCACGCCGGCGGCGACATCCAAGCGTGATCGAGTGGCGGCGGCGAGAACCGAGTGAAATCGAATAGGGGCGCCGGCGGTGGCGAGATCGAGCTCACATCTCGATCTCGCGGCGGATCTCGATCTCGATCTCGGATCTTGATCTTGCGGCGGCAGTGAGATCGATCTTGAGATCCGAGTGAGATCGAGCTCAGATCTGGTCACGATGGTAGTGGCGGCGGCGAGATCGAGCTCGAATGCCGCGGATCTTGACTCGGTCTCGCGGAGGTGACCTCATGATCTGATCGGCGTCGACAAGATCAAGCAGCGGGGCGGAGATCCGGCGAGATTGTGCGAGGCCATGTACTCAGAGAGAGAGAGAGAGAGAGAGAGAGAGAGAGAGAGAGAGAGAGAGGTGGGGGTTGGAGGTGGCGGCTGCAAGGGGGAGGGGGTGGGGTTAGTAGGTGGCGGCTGCAAAGGGGGAGTAGTGGGGTTGGTAAGGGGAGGAGTAATATTAACTAAACCTAATCCTAAACCCTAGTTATAATAGGCTTTTTAAAGGCCCAAACTAAATTTCGGGTATAACCCGACCCGACCCGAAATTTTAGACTTCAACCCGAACCCGAAATAGATAACCCGAATTTTTTAAAATTTCAACCCGACCCGAACCCGACCCGAATCTGAACCCGAATTTTTGCACTTTTTCGGGTTGGGTTGGGTCGGATTTTCGGGTCAACCCGAATTATGCTCAGCCCTAATCATCATGAGTTCATGTATATGACATATAATGATAGAAAAATTGCTTATGAAATGAGTTACAAGTAGTTAAAAGTTTTAGCAACTATTATTGCTCCTATTTTTACATTGGGGACGCAGATCTCTTGAAGCCGCACCCTGCAACTATCCCGTTTCGGAGCAGTGCAGATATTTTTTCGAGAAATTTTTAACATCAAAATTATTTTTTGATGAGATTTACAACATGTTGCGAGTTTTTCAAAAAATACTTCTAAATAAATATTTTGCGGCTCCAACGTTAACGGGTATAAGAGAATTTAGAACGAATTTAAAAAATAATATAAAATTTATTAACTTTGGAATCCCAAAATATGAAAATTATAGATCTCATCAAAATTTGTGTTAATTTTTTTTTTTTTTCAAAAATACCTGCTATGTCTCAAAATGGGATAGTATTTCATGAGTCCCGATTTTATTAGAATATAAATTACCATACACATAGCCTTATAAAAATAATATTTAAAATTATTAAAAAAATATTGTAGGAAAATCTATAATTATTTTTAGAATATAAAATTATTTTTAAATTTAATATAAATATTGTAGGAAAATCTATAATTTTATTTTTAATATTTTTTTAAAATAATTATTTCTCATATGTGGTTCGGAGCTTCAAAATCTTAACAGATTTTAAAATAGTTTTAAACCTCACTTTGAATCAGTTAAGATTTTTTTCTTTGTAGAAAATCTGAGGTGGGGTGCAAAATCAGTTAATATTTTGGAGTCATAAAATATATATTTAAAATTATCTGTTGAGAAAAATTTGACGATAAAGTTATAAATTTTATTAAAATTTATATTAAATTTTCTTAAAAGAAATAACTATAAATATTATTTTCCAGAGTCAAAGTGGTCCTTATAGAGAACTACAAAAATTATAATTCAGGTTACTTTTATCTTGTTTTCCACTTTAAAAAAGACTCTGCAACAAAGTATTGAATAACTAATAATATTTTACCGTTAATAGTACACAATTTAGCCGATAAGAGTTCTCTATATGACGTGACTGATGCGAATTTTAGAATATTTCCGCAAATAGGATATAAATATTCTTCGCTAGTTAACGGGGGCTGCCGGGAGTGGCCATAAATATTCCTAACCTTTTAGTAAACAATTTAGTTACTGGATAAAATAGCTTTAATCACAGAATTCCGAGCTTTAATCACAGTCTTCTACGACCGATATGCGTAGGGCGCGAGTCTCCTGATTTAGCAAAATTAGAAAGTAGAAAAACGGACGGCTCCAATTCAATCCATCACGGATCATGAAATTTTATATAAATTTTAGTATATTTATTAGACATATTTTTAAATATTTTTGATAAAAATTTTACAAAATTATAAATCAAATTAAAATTTATAATTTTGTAGTTCCAATTTTTTTGAAAAAAATATCAAATAATATACTAAAAAAATAATTAAAATTTTTATCATCTTTTTGTCATATTATTTGATATTTTTTAAAAAAAATAATTATAAAATTATAGATCATATTAAAATCTTTAATTGTGTAGTCCAAAATTTTTATCAAGAATAGTTTAAAAATAGTTTAAATAAGTGAATAAAAATTTATATAAACTTTAGTGATCCGTAAGGACTTGATGGATTGGATCGGAGCCGTCCCTACTTCATGATTTTGCTAAATCAGGAGAATCGCACCCATATGGGTAGTCCTTAATAGTCCTTAATAATTTAGTAGCTCAAGTTTATGATTTAGTCATTGAAATCCACCTTTTGCAACAAAACTTTCACCTAATAATTGTTATTGGTTGCTTCATTGGCGACGACAACTCATTCAATGGCTGAAGAGAGCCCAGCTCAAAGTCTTGTTTCGTGTAATATATATGCAGTGTTGGACACCCATAACTCACAAACATACCAAGACACATAGCGGATTTACTAATAAATATCCGGAAAATAAATAATAAAAATTTCAGACATGTGTATCGGACGTCAAATATAAGTGTCTAACAACGAATTTGTGTCTACATCATTTTTTTGAATAAAAATTTTAATTTTTTAAGAAATTAAATGTTATATAATACTGATAGTACATAGGAATAGTAATGTACTTAAATATAAAAAATTTAATTTTTTAGGAAGTAAATATTATATAATACTAATAGTATATAGCAGAATAATGATGCACTCGAATATCATATTTTTTATTTTAATTAATATATTATATTTTTACTGTTTAAATTTATCTGAAAGATGTGAAATATTATATAATGCATGAACTTTTATTATTAAATTTTATTATATTTATAGTTAAAAATATAAAATAAATTATTTTTTAAAGTATTTATAATTTTTATTGTTGTATCCTATCTATAACCTACTTTTTTAAAAAAAATTCGTGTTCTTCGTGTACGTGTCCGTGTCTGTTTTTCGTAGTTCAATGGCAAACATTTTTGTTATTATTTTGCAATTAGAACTATTTAGATTTTTAAAATTTAGTGACGATATGTTGCAAAAATGGAAACCGATTGCAGTATTTATGTAATTTCTGATTGAGTGCTTAGGAATTATATGTAATTAAAGCTATACAAGAACATCTTTTGAGTTGAGTCCTTTTCCCCTTGACTCTCTGATCAAACGGCTTATATATGTCGCGATCTACAAATCAGCGCCATCTAAATTTGTTTATATATATCTGTTTCTTTCTCTTTTTTTATTTTTTATTTTTTATTTTTTTGTGATGTGCAACTCATTCCTTATCTTTTGAAGTTAGGAAGAGGATGAGGATATTCCTCAACGCCAAATTACAAAACTACTATCTGACAGACTGTCCACATTACTGTTACTATATATATATATATATATATATAGAGAGAGAGAGAGAGAGAGAGAGAGAGATTGTTCTTAGATCGTTCTGAAAAGAAGATCTGTAACGTAAATCATAACCACTTGGATCGAACATCTTTATCATCATCTAACTGGTCCAGATAATATTTACTAAGATATACTTGACATTTAATCAAGATGCGATCTAAACTATTATATTACGATTAAAATATTCGATCCAACGATTTATGATTAATTTTACGAATTTATTTCTAGATTGATATGAGAAAAGTCTATCTTTTATATGTATATATAAGAAAACCAAAAAAAAAGAAAACAAAACAGCTAGGTTGACAACTTGAGGGTAGAGTTGACATGTGCATCACTTTCTACCATGCATTATTTTTGAGAATAAACTTTCGTGGTATTGATCGCCCTTTTGAAGCTTTTCTTTAACCAATAGGCCATAAAAATGGAAATAAAAGAGAAATAGGATGGGAACACGGAGAGAAGATATATCCGCCTTTCCTTTGTATCCAGTCAAGATAAGAGTGAAAAGATAGAAAAAAAAATGAAGAGGGAGAAATTTATATCCTACCCGGCTCATACTGCTACGAGTGGGCTAACATTCGTAGCATGGCTTGAACTGTCTATAAAATACTAGTTAAATTCGACTGCACTATTTCTGTTGGGGCTGAGCTTGGTCCGCAATGTTTCACACAGTCCACCAGACGGACTGCGGACGGCATGCTTTTTAACTCTCTCTCTCTCTCTCTCTCTCTCTCTCTCTCTCTCTCTCTCTATATATATATATATATATATATATATATTATATATATATATATATATATATATATTCAACCTAAGTAATTTTTAGATGGTTATTATTAATTATAGTACACCACTGTATTTTATCAAATATATAGTTTACGGCATTCTATCTCTCTAGATTCCAGAGGATCGTGCATACTAATATATAAGACTAGCTGAAGGCTATTGAGAGTCAAATATCTAAGTAACCAGGTAATACAGCCTTCCTTTTACGACCGGGACGTTTGATAATTTTATAGATTAGACGATCGTATAAACTAGATAGCCTATCTTTGTTCTTTAATCCAACTTGAGCCTGTTTCTTTTTTTTTTTTTTTCTTATTTTTCAAAAAAAAAAATGTTACAGGCCTTTTTAATTCAAAATTTGGTACAAGTAGTAATGGGCATACATTAGGCTTGTCTGTCGTGCTAAGAGCTTGACAAGTCCGTCAACCCCAGCTGTAAAAAGGTCCAAACTAACAAGTTCAGGCCTAGGCCCGGCCTGAGCGTGGCACCATAACGCTAGACGTAGACTTAGAACATTGCCCGACGATGTCCAAGGGTTTACTAATTTTAGGTAATTTTATCAAGTTTATTTATTTTAGATTTGTAAACTTGTCCGACTAATTTTTAGTTATATATAACTACTTTAATACTCATGAACTGAACATTAAGATACTAGTACCCATATTGAATAAAATATTACTATTATTAGTAATTTAGTAGTATATAAATTTATATGTTTATATGAATAATTTTTTAAAGTAATTTAATAATGTTTTTTTATCTTAAAATGACTAAGTTGTCATTTTAGCATAAATTATGAGAGCAATGAAAAATAAGTTAATACTCATTTGATATATGGCCCCACCAATGTGCCAGGCCAGGGTCGGGCCACTTTCTAAGAAGAAGCCCGGCCGAAAGCAGTCCATGGTGGTTAGTGGTTACGTTATTACGCCGTTACGCATGGGAAAGTTAGTGAATTCAATAAAAAGTTGAGTCTTCAAACAGAATTTTTCCTTTTTTTGGTAAATAGTTCAACGATGTTTTAGTACAATAGAACGGTATTAAACGATTCAAGTGCGTAGGACTCCATAATAATTTAATTTTTTATGTCGAAGAAAAAAAAAACCTATACCAAATTATTTTGTGAATCTGTAATATCGATAGATTATCAAGCTGATATCCAAGCACTGTAATTCCTCAAGCCTGGGATAAGGTGGAGAAGGGGGCTGCATCATGGTGCCCTGGTTACGGTAGTGATCTGAGTTTCTGAACGTCACGTTGGCTCATAGATGAACCGCTTTGTGAGCTGCATGACATGCATGTTCCTGGACCAGAATTGAACCATCCAGTGATCGGCGATGGGAATCACTTGTACAGCTACCACAGCGGGCTATATATAAGTAAGCTATATGCAGGTACGATGGCTCAAGATCCAGCCATGGCAAAGAAACTAATATGGACCCAGCATAGGACAGGATGTTTTACTACCAAAACAGCATGCAAATTACTATTGAATCTGGATACGCTGAAGAACGCAATCTGGAATTGCATTTGGCAGGCTCCCGGACCGCAGCGCCTATGGACATTTCTGTACTAATGATTTGAAAGTTTGTAGAGGTATGGTGACTGATGCGTCTTGCCGGAGATGTGGTGTTCCCAGAGAAGACATCCTACATGTTTTGAAGAGTTGCAGGTAAGCCTCATCAATCTGGAAGCAATCGGTTTCGTGCCATGGATCAGAATGGATCAGCTGGAATTTTAAAATTGAAGTAGGCATGGATCTATCTCCATTACTCTTCCCTCAAATTTTCTTCATTACTTGATTAAAACTGATATCTAGAAACTTTAAAAAAAAAAAAAAAAATTTCAACATTAAAATTGTAAATTTTGATGAGATCTACAACTTTTATAATTCAAATTTTTTTTTCTAAAAAATACTTCTAAATATATATTTTGAGGCTCCGAATTAAGAACGGCTTTGAAAACAGTTTATAAAATCCGTTTATACCCGTTAAAATATTGGAGTCCCAAAATATATATTTAGAGACATTTTTTGGAAAAATTTCGAACACGAAAGTTGTAGATCACATCAAAATCTATATCTTTCATGTTTGAAATTTTTTTTCAAAAAATATGTCAAATATCAATTTTAATTAAGTATGAAAAAAATTTGAGAGAAGACTAATTGTGAGGATCCATGCAGGTACCGTTTGGAGCAGCACTTCTGAAATTATGGTTGGGGAGGAATAATTACTTGTTTGAGTGGTCGGTGATCCCTAACGGAAGCAAAAATTTTTTTGGATAATACCATATCAGCCCCCATTTTTAAAAGTTTACTGGATCAGCTCCTGAAAACGTATTTGTAGGGGGCTGATTTTGAGCTGCTCCGGCCTTTTTAAAAAAAGAGGACTGATATGAAATTATCCCAAAAAATTTTGTGGAGGAAAATTATTTTCTTTGGATTTATCTAAATGGATGAATTTCACTAAGAAATTTTCCTTTGTAGGAGGCTAAGTGCTTCCTTCATTTTGACGTAAGTGATTTTGTTTTCGCTAGAATTATAAGTATTTAATGGAATCTGCTCTCAAAAAAAAAAAAAAAAAAGAAAAGAAAGAAAAAAAGAAAAAAGAAAATTCTAAGGACACCGATTTAATTTTTACAGTGTGGTGGGCCGCATGGGCCATGGACCTTCGCCTCCAAATAGTGTAAATATTTAAATTTGTTGGTGCCGATTTAACCGGTTCAACCAACCCAACTAATGTAAATATACTTCAATTGGTTGGATTATTAATTACAGGTTCAACCAGTTAGATCTAGAAGAGTTTATTCTATCCAAGGTTCTCCGTTTCATGCCGTGCCGAGTTTCGATAAATTTCGAACTCGAGACGTACCGACCGTGCCGATAATAAAATATTAGTTTTATTTTTTAATTAAATTCAAATATAAAAAAATCAAAAAATACAATAAAATAAGAAACAAATAAAAAATATTTTTAAACAATTAGAAAATAAAAAGTATTAAAATATATTTCAAACAAATTTTTTTAAAAAAAAAAAAAAAGGTCCGCGTGCGTGCGCGGACCCGAATTAGGTCCGCGAACGCTGCGGACCCTAATCAGGTCCGCGCGATCACGTCGAACCATGATTCTATCCAAGCTAGGTTGGACCGGTTTAGATCGAAATACTAGAATATATTCAATTTAATTGTTATTTTTAATAAATAGTTTAAAAAATATAAAAATGTTAAGAGCTAATAGATTATTATTGTTATGAAGAAGTGTGTTTAATTTGATGATTCTAACTAAAATTAATATTAACTGACGATTTTTTTTTCAAAAAAAGAAGATAATAACAGGTGCATGGTCTGACAGGGGTTAAACTGCTCTTGGATAGAACAAGACCAAAGATCGGTACGTAATCGTTCTGTACCCTAGCGAACCAAATAGATAGATCTAGTTTATTTTTGGATCCTAATCAATATATTACCGAGCGTCAGCCCAGTTGGTTAATGGTATTAGGTATGAAAGATGACCGCAGCCTGTCTCTCTTAAAAGGTCGATTAGGGGTTCGAATTCTAGCAAACGATGCCTGAAAAAATGACTATCATTCGTTCAGTTTTCGGTCGAAATATTAGATAAAAAATCTAACTCGATAGTTGTACAAAAAAAAAAAGATATATGAAATTTGTTAGAATAATGAATTTAATTTGCAATTAGCAAATTTATTTTAATTTGTTTCCTAAAAGAAGGCAATGTATGGCCCAAATGTTAGTTATTTAGATGCATCATAACGTGCTCAAGGAGTCCTGATCCTCAATTTTATAAAAATAACAGAATAATATATTCTTCTCTCCAATGCTTAACTTTCAAGGAAAGGATCCAACAAACTACCAATTACTCATAAATATGAGTACTGCTTGCTACATGTTGTTACCTCATAAATTGTGTTATTTTTCAAGTAAATGGTTAAAATTTTCGCCCTAAATTGATTTTTTGAAGTTGGAAAAGAACTTCATACAAAATATTTTTGCATAATATTATTTACTTGATATAATTATTAAAATTGGTCTAAAAAGGGGTTTCTAAAAAAAAAATGGTCCTAAAAGGATAATAGAGAATATTAGGAACTAAGTTAACACACGTGGAGATTATTTTTTAAGATTATCATGGTGGAACTCGTAATACGAGCGCACGCCTCCGTAGAAAATTTAAACTCACGAAAAATTTTCACGTCCGATTTCGACCGACGTTCTGAAATTCGAGTACAAACATTCCATAAACAGCAGCTTTTGTCATGAGGTATAAAATCTTTTCAGGACACATATATAGATTAGTAGCTACTATTTACAATTCAAACTTGCTACCAAACATTACATGAATTGTTGGTGATTCCTATTTCTTTAAGATACTTTAAAGTTTTTATCTCTGATGCCTTGTCTATTCAAAACTCTTTTTTTTTTTTTATAATTTCAATTTAAATTTTTTTGTGGACTCCTTTTGTTTTGATTTGCGCATTAGTCATCGGTATATAATAATTGTTGTGCTTCCATGAGCTGAAAGGTAGTAGAGTATTAATCTCAAAAAGAAAATTTAATTTTTTTTTTTTTTTTTTAAGTACTGAGACAAAATCTATTATACAACAAATATTTGACTATTTTACTTGACGTAGTTTTCTAATTATAATTCGTTGAATGATGATTAGGGAGTAAAACTCTGATGTTCATTGTTCTAGACACGCTGTTGAGTATATATACACATGCTTACCACAATATTTAAAAATTATTCTAATTTGAAAAAAAATTATCCCGTATTTCAATGAGCGAAATTCGAACTACTGTATGATATTTTATAATCTATCCACCTACCTATCAGTCGAACAAGCACATCACACCCCGTAATTTATTTGAAGAGTGAAAGAGGCCAATGTTTTCTTTTTGAGATTATTGTGAGAAAATTCTATCCGTAATTGATTAATTTTGTACAATCGTCATAATAAACAAACTTTATTACCCCTTATGAGAGTTAAAAATTATATTTCACCAACGAAAAAGTTTCAACATTTCTATCTGAGTAGATCCAAAAGTTTTTGTTACCATTTATGTGGTACAAATATAATAAATCTTCTATATCCTTACGGATAGTACTTGCACGATTCAAATATAAAATTTTTAATTTATGAAATAAAAGCTCCAACTATACGCCATAAACGTCATGGGCGAAAGAGGGCAATGTGAGGCCAAGCTTTCTTTTTAAGAAAATTACAGATCGGCTTTCATATTTTTACAGTAGCGCGATTAAGCCTCCGAAATACGAAAACACACCACGTGGCAGCGAGCGAACGTCGTCACGTCAGTGCGAAAATATATTTTGGTGGCTAATTTGCAAATTGTACGAATCGGAGGGATGATCTGCAATTTTCCCTTCTTTTATCTGTAAATATTTTTGTTACAAGACCTTTATTTCTGGTTATAACATTTCTTTTTTAATGTTGGTTACTACCAACCATTATATATGCTTTTAAGTCTCTTTATTTTATTTTATTTTATATATTTTTGTTCAGTTATGTGTACACATTTTTTTGTAATTATCATAAAAAATTCTGTTTGTAATCGGTCTAATACAATAGTCATAACAGATAAACTCATAAGTGACACACTGACACTGTCTTATATTTTACAAATCAAAAAATTCTAATTTTTTTATTTGGATAGATTTGAAAATTCATATTACTATTTATAGGATACGAATGGGATAAAGTTTTTTAATTCTTATAAACAGCGTTTTTAGAATTCGAATTTGAGTTAAAAGTTCTAACTACCTGCTCTAAATGTCACGGACCTTTCCTACTTTTTAGTTGAAGCATTTGGAAAGATTTGCATTATTAGCTGATAACAATATATATACTAATAAAATGAGAATGCCAGCTCAAAACAGTGATTGAATTGTACCAACCCTAATATTTTTGATAAAATATTGACCCAACACTTATCACCGATCTAACTTACTGTTTTACGAAATGCATTCGCTGGACCAGATGTTCCTTAATAAATATATATAAAATGGATCCAAAGAGTCGGTGGACTTTAAATCCTATCCAGTACACCTCCCTTCGGAGGTTGCTTTTAAGTTTTACCATCCGCCCCGGTGTGGGTGGAATTGCAGGTAAATATGAGCCGAATCTGAGTAGAATATTACTAAGTTTAAATTCGGCTCGATTCGGTTTAGTTCGTGTTCGACGAATTTCAGAACTGAACTCGAATTCGACTCGACTCAGAAAATTTCGAACTCAGCTCAAGTTTGGTATGAATATATTAATTAAACCGAACTCAAGGTGATTTTGAACTTAAACTCGTTTAAATAATTTTATTGTAAAAAATATTTAAATTAAAAAAAAGCTCGTTCATCTTCGCGAGCTCAAAGAGTAGAGTATTATAATATTTAGATTCAACTCGCTTAATTATTCAAGCTTTAATCTGTACTCGAACTCGAATAGAGAGCTTCATAAGACTCTACCTCAAGCCGAGCTTGAACCTGAGCTGCTCATTTTCGCTCCTAGGTGGGAGGGAGCATATGACCTATCAGAGCTGGATATTAGTCTCTGTCTTCTTTCTTGCGTTACAAATAAGCCTTTCGTTAACATTCCGAATTATCTTTTTAATGTTTTTTTTAAAAAAGCTTTAAATAAAAAATTTATAAATCAAATCAAAATATATATTTTTTATTTATTTTTTTTTAAAAATGTCTAAATGGGTGTTTGATTTTAAAAGTTTATGGACTTGGCGGATTAATTTTTAAGTCTATTGACACTTTAAATTCTCAAAATATTTATTTAAAAATATTATAATATATCAGAAATAAATTTTAAATACAGAATATAAATTACATCGAAATCTCTTTTTTTTCTATTTAAGACTTCTTAAAAATATTTATATACATCTTATAATAAAATTTATTTTATAATAAATTTAAAATTAGTGATTGAATTATAAATTTTTTTTAAATTAGAGGATGATATGTAACTTTTTCTTATTTATTGTTGAAGTTGTTGAAGATTTATAGATTATCTTAAGTTAAGAGGAAAGGACGAGTAGGCAGCTAGCTACAAGTCAAAGGCCACATCTTTTCTTGATTAAGACTTGTTATTATTCTTGCTTATCGTGTAACCTCCGTATCGAAAATTTTCATATATATATATATATATATATATATATATATATATATATATATATATATATATATATAATATATTATATATTATATTTAAACGCAAAGGAACTGTAACAGTACATGTCCCTCTTACGCTATATATATATATATAATTAAATATATATTATTTAAATATATTTAAATAATATATATTATATATTAATTAAAATAATAAATAACTGTATATATATAATATCTTTATTTTTTTTAAATATTTTATTTCAAAAATAATTAATATTTTAAATATATTTTTTTTAATTTAAAAAAAATTAAATATTTTTTCTTTAATAAACATCGTGGGTGATGTTTCCGCTAGGATATATATATATATATATATATATGATTTCTTTATTGTACGCATTTTAGAAGCATACATAGAATACTTTTTACTGCAATCTTTTGTTTTTTCTTTTTTGAGAAAAACCATCTACTGGGAAATTATTATTATTATTATTATTTTTCCCAATCCATACATTCTTTTTGTCTTAGTACAATTAGTCTATGACATTTTGGCTTTGTTGAAGTCATTAATTTTACTTATACAACTATATTTAAACTTTTATAGGTGTGGTCACTGTAGATGTAGTCATTATTGGCACTCCATGTGCTGATGATTAGATATCATATAAATTGTTTTCAATATACAAAACTATTTGATATAAGGAAAGCGTTGTTGGAACGACCGGTAGGAGGCAGGATTCAAAAATCCTAACGTGTCAGGTTTCAATCTCCACTGCGTCGTGGGCGATTGTTAAATAAGATACTACTTTTGTTGCAGTTACACACCTCATTATTGTGCAACGAGTCCGTACTTCGGCGTCTTACTCCTCCTAGGTCGAGCTAAATTTTTAGAGTCCGATCGAGATCAGTGCCTTAACTCTATTAGTTTAAACAACCTGTGCTTCCAACAAAAAATGATATAACATATTTTTGTTTTCTATCAAATTGTATAGCAATGCCATAGTGGTAATCCTCAACTCCATATTCCAACTGTTATCCGTCACTGCTATAAATGTGAACTTTGAACTACGAATTAAGACAGATTTTGACTTGGTTAAAAATGTATAAAAAGTTTAGAGAACATAAAATAATATAAACTACTATAAAATAATATAAAATAATCCCGATAAGTATTGATTGGGAGGAACTATCGTTCCACTTAATTTTCAGATGAGATATATAATAAAAATCAAAATGGTCACATACAGAAAAAAAAGAAGACTATTTTATCTGCCAACTAAAGTATGTTTCTCATCAATAGAGTGGAATATTCTGCCTCTGGAAACCGCAAATAATGTCGAAAACTACATATATATCTCAACAAAAGAGTTCCAACAAAATAGAGTAAAAGAAATCACAATCAAGCATAATAAACTTCATAAACGCTTACCAACTGACAGTCAGTAATATCATATTTGCAACCACTACTGTCTATAGGGACCAATACATATAATTATAAACGATAAGCACCCTTGGTTGTGCCACTACTGAACATAGAATTAGGAGAGTATAAAAGATGACTGCTTTCGTCGACGAGATCACAAGATAATGGGATCACCGTCGACGAATGTGAGCAAGAATAAGCAACGTTCACGCTTCGCCAAACACAGTCGAGATAAAACTCATATCTACAACCTCGCTAACCATCAGTTGTAAAGAAACACAAAGGGAATGAGATTGGATTCGGATTCGGGTCGGATTGATGGACTATTATCACAGAGCTGAGATTCTAGACACACTGGGAAACAGTTCAATGAATATCGGATGAACTAACTTAAAATTTTCAATGATTGAAATAGTTAGGATAAGAATATGATATGAACTAATAAATACCAGCTTTACCAACTTTTTGGAGCATCTGGTTGTTTGCCTGACACTTGTCCACCAACCCTTCTTTTCTTTAGAGTATGAAACTTAGTTTCTTTTGAAAGAGCCTGTATTAATTACAATTCAAGCCCCTAATCATCCTAAAAATAACAATTCCAAATAATCTCTGCTTTTTTGGCTGACCCGGTGCCACGTCAGCAAAAATAAGAACTAAAATGAAACTTAGAAGCTGATTTTGACGAGTTTACCCCCGGAGACAGGGTTTGTTCCGTTTATAAATAAACCCTATCACGAATAACAACTCCACAAGTCTCTTCATAATAGAGCCAACAGTGAGCAATGTCTCTGTGGACCTTCTTGCTCTTCAACCTCTCCTTCTTCCTCTCACTCTCACTTTGCATTGCTTTTTATGCACCTGATTTTAATCCAAATCCCAAGTGCCAGCCGCCACCTCCAACCGTTCCGGTCCCGGTTTTTGCCCATGATGTTGATTTAATCCAGTTTGCGCTCAACTTAGAGCACCTCGAAGCTGAGTTTTTTCTCTTCGGCGCTCTCGGTCACGGGCTCGATGCCATCGAACCAAAACTTGCATGGGGAGGACCTCCACCTATCGGTGCCATGAAAGCTAATCTCGATCCTAAGACAAGAATGTTCATCGAGGAATTCGGTCTTCAAGAAGTCGGTCATTTAAGGTAAGTTTCCCCGCAGCTCACTAGAACGTTGCAATGGATTTTATTTTTATTTTTTATTTATGTTTTTGTCTAACTTGGGTGTGCTGGTAATAAACCTAGAATTATTTAGTTGGTTTCCTAAAATGTGTTTAATGACAGGCTACACCATAACCTCAAACTCTCGAACGGCTAATGGCCTCCACCCCCGCTCTATCATTGGCACTGTTTGGACAAATCTAATACAAATTTTGCAATACCGTGGGCTCAAACCCGGGATGTGTGGCTAGGGTAGCCAATGCACCAACCAGTACACTTGTTTAAAATGTTTATTAAAAGAGATTATAGGTTTAGAACCCATCTTGTTGCAGTCCTTTGATTTGAAGAGTACTACAATAGCACTATGCAGCAGATATATATATATTTTTTCCCCTAAAAAATTAGACATGAATACCTCCTGAAAAAATATATGAGAACAAAGGGCAAGCCTATCACTTTTCTCATGTTTCGTTGTACATTTGGAGTAGAAGGATAGCAAAAGTATCCAAGCAAGATGAAGCTACCTAAAAGGCAATGATGTGTAGCCTCTTCTTCCTGATCAAGCTTTCTCTTTCTCAATGTCGTGGGGTATCATTTAAGATTCCCTAGTTGGTGCCCTCCTTGTCGATATCGACTGAGGTTCGATCTCCTACAACAACATATATAGGAGACTGGATCTCCTATGGTAAAAACTACAGGCGATCCATCTGGTCTCCATCTGGGACGTTTATCGGTCAAGTACGTATCACGAGATTTTTTTAGTTAAATTTTTATCAATTTATTTGACCTACTTCTAAGTATTTTTATGAAAAATTTTGAATTAAAAAGTTATAAATTTTGATATGATCTACAATTTTATAGTTAAACGTTTTTCGAAAAAATACCAAAGATTATATCAAAATGATGATAAAAACTTTATTCATCATTTTTACATAATATTTTATATTTTTTCGAAAAACTTTTAACTATAAAGTTGTACATTACATGAAAATTTACAACTTTTTAGTTCAAAATTTTTCATAAAAAAAACTTAGAATTATGTCAAATAAATTGATAAACATTTAATTACAAAATTTCGTGATACGTACTAGACTAATAATGGTCCAGATAGAGACCACAGAGGGACCCATTCCCATATGGAAAATGCTGCGCTGCCCGACCCCCTCGCCCGAAATCGCGCCCGAACGCGTTTCGGTGCACCCCGATCCCGAGGCGCACGCGAAATGTGTTCGGGCGCGATTTCGGGTTAAGTTATCGGGCAGCGTAGCATCGCCCTTCCCATATATAGAGATGCGGAGTGCATGAACCAAAGTTCCTATCTGCATAGCACTGGGCATCTCTAGATAACATAGACGTGGCCCAAACTTCTACAATATAACATGCGAATAAATTGTTTCCTAGACGTGGCCCAAACTTCTACCAACACCACTGTTTATTGCTTTATCTAAAATTTTTAAAAAGATAAGAAATAAAAAAGAAAAGGTGGTTGGATCTGCAAATTTTAAACCCTTTTGTGCTGTTTTTAAAATACCCTCTTAAAAATGAGATGGGTCTGTTATTTGCTATTCATTACAGGGTTATTAAGTCGACGGTCGGCGGGTTTCCAAGGCCGCTCATAGACCTAAGCATCAAAAACTTTGCGAAGATCTTTGATGACGCGTTTGGGTACCATCTTCATCCACCATTCAATCCCTACGAGAGCACCATTCATTACCTCCTGGCTTCCTACGTGATCCCCTACATGGGTCTTGTAGGATATGTCGGCGCTAATCCAAACATCGACGGTTTTGTATCGAAAAGGGTAAGCGGTATCTTCAGCATAATTGCAAATGCACATTGACATTAATATACATGGGTATGGAGTATCCATCTCTTGGGGAAGAAAATGCACCTATAGTATCTCTCTCAAAAGATATATATATATATATATATATATATAATATATATATATATATATATATATTATTTATTTATTTATTTAAAAAAGAAAAACTGAAGATGACTACGTCGCACAAGTACACCAATGTTTGCAAGCTGATGATGTAAATCAAGAGTAGGGTTTAGTTCTGCCACAATGATCGTATTTGGAACTTCCATCAGTGCCGAGCCGAAGTTTAGACAAACTCAGATTCTGACACATGCTGACTATCCGATAGTACCACATTAATATGTTTATATTTACTTATTATTTTAAAATAAAAAATATAAAATTATTAAAAAATTCAAAAATAAGATTTTGGCACGTGCCGTGGCGGTTCGTATCATGCCGATAACTGTCGGAACAGGCACGTGCCGTCTGGCACCGAAAACCATGCCGTTAACACAAAGGTTAGCTGAAAATAGGAAATTAACAAAATTGACTATTAACAGAACATTTCGAACCATAATGTAGAGCACAAATAGAAATTGGAATTCATGGGTCTTGAGATGGTACATGCAAAACGGTGAGTGGTAAAGCACTACTCTAACATTTGAGCACTGTCCTCACGCAGCTACTAGCCGGCCTTCTAGGAGTAGAAGCAGGACAGGATGCAATTATCAGGGGATACCTGTACGAGCAAGCGAAAGAGCTAGTTCCGCCTTACAACATTACGGTGGAGGAATTTACAACCCGCATTTCAGAGCTTCGTAACAAATTGGCGATGTGTGGGATTAAAGACGAAGGCCTCTTTGTTCCACCAGTATTGGGCGCCGAGATGAGGACCTCCAGCAACATACTTTCAGCGAACAAAGACTCTCTATCTTACCGACGTACGCCTGCGGAGATACTCAGAGTTGTGTATGGAACCGGAGATGAGCACAAGCCCGGCGGCTTCTTTCCTCATGGGGGTAATGGAAAGATTGCCAGGGACTTACTTTTCTCTCCATAAGAACCCTGTCCTAGTTGATACACGAAGTTACCTGTAGTGATAAGAATGCTTGGCGGTATTTGTACCTGTAATAGGATGTTGATGAATAAAATACGGAAAATAATGAATAACTTTCAATTTTTCAGAAAAAATATTTTTTAACCCATTCGTCATTTAAATTTAATGATAACCTCCTAATTTTAAAATTACTTATTTTTTAACCCTTATGTATTTTAAATAGACACCAATAATTCTATTAATAAAACTATTAATATATTTATTTATGAATTTTTAAATTTTTGAAAGCCTCCGACGGTGGTACCGATTAGCGCACCTCCTCTCTCGATCTCTCCGTCAGGATCGTCCCCGTCTTCGCCAACAGCTCCACCATAATCTCTCCGTCACGATCGTTTCCGCCACAATCATCGACACCCGATCGTCCCCGCCTTGATCTCTCCGCCACCATCGTCCTCGCCAAGATTGTCCCAGCCACAATCTCTCCACCGTGTTCGTCCCTGGCTTTGCCAAAAATGGTTCCATCGCGATGGCGAGATGGTAACGATAATCGGAGCCGCCACGCCGGAGGTTTCGAAGGTTTTGAAAATTTTAAATAAGATTTATTAATGATTTAATTAATATGAATATTAGTGTCCATTTAAAAGATAAAGGGTTCAAAAATAAGTAATCTTAAAATTAAGGGGTTATTGTTGGTTTAAAAAACTAAGAGGTTAAAAAATAACAGAAGAAAAGGAGGTTATCCATAAATTTTTCAATAAAATATATATTCGAGTTAGCTACAAATTATGCCGAATTTCAGATCAATTGCTTGCTCGATTTTTAGCAAGTAATAAGTTTGAATTTAATTTACTCCAGTTTGACTTTGCCTGCTGGAATTAGGGGTGGAAACGAGCCGAGGTCGAATCGAGTACCACTAAACTCAATCTCGTCTCGATTAGTTTAGCTCGAGCTCGATGAACTTAAGAGGCTGAGCTCGAACTCGACTCAAACAATATCAAGCTCAAACTCGACTCGAGCTCGGATCGATTGCATGAATTAGATCAAGCTCGAGTCGAGCTTGAACTCGCTTCAATAATTTTATTATAAAACATACTTGAATAAAATAGAAAAACGACGAGCCGAGTAACACGATATTCAGACGCGGCTCGTTTAATTACTCGAGCTTAAATTCGTACTCGAACTCGACTCGAGCTTGGTAATACTTGAGCTCGAGCCAAGCTTAAACAAGTTCGAGCCTGAGCTACTTGTGAACAGCTCGGCTTGTTTTCGCCTCTAGTCGGAATTGAACCGAGTAGCATTCAGGTAAGGAAGGGAAGTATCTATCTTCCTCATGGCAAGACTTCATTTTATACTGTATATATATATATATATATAAACAATTTTGAAAAGTAAAATAAGTAGACGTTGATATGCTCCACAATTTATGCACCGAAAAGTTTTTCGAAAAATCACCAAATAAGTAATTTTAAGTCTCCGATATATTCGCTGGTTACAAAAACTTTAAAGATCCAAAATAATTATTTAAAAGAATAAAAAATCTAGGGATAATTGCGTATCAGCCCCTCTATTTTTGGGGGTGCGCAAATCAGCCCCCGAAAACGCATTTTTGGAGGGCTGATTTGCAAAAAAATAAAATAAATCAGCCTCAGGAAACGCGTTTCCGGGGACTAATTTGCGCAAGTTTGGAAAACGAAAGGCTGATACGATAAAGCCCTAAAAATCTAAGTATAAAAGTTGTAGATATCACTAAATTTTATTTTTCTTTTAAAACAACACTTATAAATATGTTTTTTGAAATGATTTTGTAAGTTTTTCAAAAAAAAGGGACATATTTTAACAGTTTTGAAAATATGGACTTTTTCAACGAACCTCTTTTTTGGTGAGGAGATTGTGATGAAAAATTTCAACCCGTCCATATTTCTTCACTAACCGAAAAGTCTTAACCTTTTAGCATTTGGTTTTGATCAATAAATAAGTAAATACTTTTTAAAACTAGAAATTCATCTAACGGACCTCTGAATTTGTAACTCAAAAAGCGCGCCTATATGAACTACAACTTCTACGGTCAATTAGACATTTTTTTTTTTTGAGAATTTTGAAATACAGAATGTACATCACAAAAAAAACAATAAAATTATAGTTTATTAATTTTCCAAAAATTATAAAAGGTCACCACTTAATTAAATGTGTAAGTAGCAGTTAACCATTAAATGTGTTATTTGTTCACATACCCATGAAAAGTGTAAATAGCAGTTAACCATTAAATATTTTATTTATTCACATAATTAACAATTGTTACCAAGATGACCGATTAATTGCAATTGTACATCAATTATGCTGATTCGTTTTAGTAATGCTACAACCAACTAATAGACCTGATTAAACTCTCCCTATATTTCCTAAATTGGATCTATGTTTTATGAATATGCAACCCGCTTAGGGTATGTTTGGTTCAACGCTCTGCAAAATTCCCAGAAATGTTATATTCCCAATAATCTAGATTCCCAGGAATCACATTCCCATGAATGCTGCATTACTTCGTTTGGTTCGTTATTTAAAACTGTTTAAATTCCTGGGAATGCTGTTTTTCTTTGTTTGGTTTGCTTACAGCATTCCTTGGAATGTGGTAGACTTTTACCAAAATACCCCTAAGTAAATGGAACAAAACATAATAAAATGACATACACACATTTCCTAAAAAAATACTTTAACCAGTAAGAATATGTTCTATTATAAATCCACTGAGAACATAACTATATAAAAAATAGTTATAGCTTCTAATCCATCTATTACAATCCATATAATGAATTCAAAATATAGCATAAATAATCCAAATGCTTAGGTACTGTTTAATAACATAATTTATATCCTAAGATTCTGACTGCAACATCCAAATAACATAATCTTTTCCTCATATTTTCAGGTAGTGAGAAGAAATAATTAGTCTTGGCACTATCAGCTGATATAATTTCTCCAGCTTTTATCTTATCCATCCCACTTAGATCTTCAATTTTGGAAACAACATCAAAAACTTGTTGTTTTAGAGTTGCATCATGAGCCATAAACTGGAAGCAATTACTCAGTTTTGAAATCTCAGTGGCTATCACCTGACATACATTGACTAACTCCTTCATAGTCTCACCAAAAATTTGGTGTAAGTCATCATTGCCGGTGCTCTTTCTCCTTCTTTTGTTTCTATTTTCAGTTTGCTCTCTTGGAAGCTGTGTCGAGACATTCGGAGCGCCATTTTCCTGGGTGCTGTGAACTGGACTATTAGGTGTAGATGTTGTCAAATCTATATTCTCCCAGCCTTGTAAATTTTCCTCTAGTTCATTATTCTCCCAACGTTGAGAATAATAAGAATCACTAGCTCTAGCTGCAGCATTTGAAATGGCATTAGCATCTTCTTCGTAAGCTTCCTCTAGGTCTACATTTTCAGCCATATCTGCAGGGGTTTCAACACCACTCCCGTTTGCTCTGTCTTTACCAAATATGGTTGCAAGCTCATTGTAGTGAGGGAACGGCTTGCCCCTTAAACCAGATGCTTTTGGATGACCCTGTTTGATATATACATATATGTATAATATTTATTAGTAAAAACGATATCAATAAAAGAAGTTATAGAATTTAGAAAAAAAAAAATACCTTAACATAATTCTTCCAAGTTTCATCATCACATGTTACGCACTATTTAACATAATCTCACCCAAAGCCAGAAGCTGAGGCACCCATCATATCAGATATCTCGCTGTATTGACTCTTGAGTAGTTTCACTCTTGATTGGATGTGTGGAACCCCTTTGATTGTACAATACGAAATTTTGTTAGCCATCATTTTTTCTAGTTGAGCTAGATATCCACTTCTGAAGGTTCCATTGTCGCATCTTTACAAAGCTCAAGGAGACATTCATCAAGGCGTCATCCTCAGCCGTTGTCCATTGGTGCTTGATGCCTTTGTTTCTAAAGACATTTTTTACTTGGGAGGGACGAGATTCCATCTCCTATAAAATTAGTCATCAAATAAACTCAAATACCTCAACTATATAATCAACAATACAAACCATTAAGTTAGGGAAATTAAAAAGAGCATGACAAAGTAAAAAGAGCATGCCAAATTAAAAAGAAAAACTAAAACGAATTAAACTAACAAACAAGTTGTCTTCACTTAACTAATGTAAACAAAAGTATCACTTGTAACATAATCAAAACTTTTATACAATGCATAAGTTAACTACTAAATTGTCTTGATTGATTCCAGATGTCATTTGCCAAATCTTCTCGAAAAACTGACCAAGCATCGGTACTTTCAATATAAGTAATTGAATCTCCGTCTTGTTCTTCATGAGGTGTAATAACTGGTTGATATTCAGATTCATAAGGATCAACTACCATCTCTCTGCGTATATAGTTGTGTAAAAGTGCACATGCCGTAATTATCCTACATTGCGTCTTTATTGGATAGTATGATTTTTCTCTAACAATGCGCCATCTTCCTTTAAGAAATCCAAAACACCTCTCTATAACATTTCTTGCTGAAGAATGCCTATAATTAAAAAGCTCATGGGGTGTACTTGGACGATTGCTCCAATCATTTAAATGATATCTTTGACCCCTATAAGGAGTAAGAAATCCTTGCGCGTTCATATAGCCAGCATCACAAAGGTAATAATATCCTATAACGAAAGAAATTAGTACACTTGTTAGATGTAGGTGTTCATATGGAAAATATAATGTGTTTGTTTATGACCAATACTTATTACCTTGAGGAACTTTAAAACCATTACTTCGAGATATAGCATCTCTAAGTACTCTAGAATCAGCAGCTGATCCTTCCCATCCAGGTAATATGAATATGAATTGCATATCTTGAGAACAAACTCCCAAAACATTTGTAGCAATTTCATTTTTTCTTGTTCTGTACCTAGGCTTATCTTTATCCAAGACATTGACCTTGATATGTGTTCCATCTAATGCCCCCAACGAATTCTAATAAAAAAAACCAAACCAAAAATTGTAATATTCATATATGGTCAATGTAAGGACATTTGCATATTGATATTTGTACCTTAAACCATTTCCATCTTGGATCATTAGAGTTTTCAGGCACAGGCTCCGGTTTCCGTAGCAAAATACGATGCAATCTCAGAACAGCATTTAATACACGATTGAAAGTTCTACTAATAGTTTCACCACTCCTTACAAACTCTCTTTTATTAACTCTGTTTGTAGCTGCATGTCCACATGTATAAAGAAACATAGCAACCATCTCTTCCAAACACATGTTTCTAGTCCCACTCAGTCTGCCTTCAACTTGTAATAAATTGCATAATCTATAAAATGATTTTCTATCCATTCTTGTATTTTCTAGGCATGTTATGTCTTCTGCAAATACCATTCTCCTCACATTGATTTGTCTAATTGCAAGTCTATCGTATCCGCCCAAAAAAGGTGCATTGTTTTTGGTCCGATTCATCCTGATTAGTTGGTAATAATATCCACTGATGATTATACTCATTATCTGCTCATTAAACTTTATGTAAAGTGAAATGAGTGCATAAAATAAGCGAAAATACTCCATTGGCAATTGATCCATTTTGATCTATAAAAGACAGAAATTTTAAAAAATAATTAGGACAAGCATAACCATAGGAAAACGGAAATGAAAAACGAATTGAAGACAGATTTGCATACAGATTTTTCTTAAAATTCAGCAGCATAACAGCATATCATATCACCAAGAATCCATTGTATAGACCAGGGTTTTAAAAGCCGGGCGGCACGCTCGGTGCCGCCCGGCTCGTGCCGGAGCCGCCAGGCTCCGGCACCGGCCCCGCCGGCACGGGCGCGTTTCGCCCGTGCCGGCGTGCCGCTCTGTGCCGCCCGTTTCGGGCGGCACAGAGGTGTGTGCCGGCCTGTGCCGCCCGGCACGGGCGGCACAGGCCGACACACAAAACAGCCCGTGAAGGGCTGTCTTATCAGCCCTTCACGGGCGTAATTTTTTATTTTTTTTTTATTTTTTTTTTTTTTTGTGAGATGATGCCCTTCACGGGCATGTGTTTTTATCTTTTTTTTTTGGCTTTTTTTTTTTGGCTTTTAATACTTTATGTTGTTTTATTAAGGTTTAGGTTTAGGTTTAGGTTTAGGTTTTAATCCTTTAGATTTAATTCCGTGAACACGAATGTTTTTTTCTAAACATCAAATCGATGAATATTCAACAATCCGTGAATGTATAGCGTATAACAACTTCTATAAAATCCGTTCTGAGCATTTCAGATTTCAAACACAAACTAGCTGTTTGATATATATTCAATTTCAAACTTATCAACCTCTGACAAAAATATTTTCATTTATATGGCGCCACCAAAAAATCAACCACTTATTGATATTGGTTGGCAACACGGTAAACCTGTAGAAGGTAATCGGTACCAATGATATGCAATTACTGTAATTTGCATGCAAGAGGAGGTGGTGTTTCTCGGCTTAAGCAACATCTTGCCGGAGGATATTCAGATGTTCAGCCATGTGATAAATGTGGCTCGGAAATCCGTGATGCTATGAAGGCACATTTACGAGCTGTAAAGAATGCAAAGCAACACGTTAAAAAGCATCGCGACTATATTGATCGTGTAGTTTCAGAGGAAGGTTACGTCGCTGAGCAAGGATACCATAATGATGAAGAATATGACGATTTTGATCAGCGCGATCCAAGAATTCCACCAGGAGAGAGAGAGGAGCTAAGACGTGCCCAAGCTGAAAGTTTACGAGAATTTGAGGTGGAGCAACAAAGAAACACTTTGCGAAGAGGCGGCTTTGCACAAAGCTCTTCTCACACTCCTGGCGGCTCTTCTGGTTCCGGTAGTCAACGAGGAAGTACCAGAGGTGCCTTATCATCTCTCTTTGGAAGATCGGCCTCCACACGGCGGCCACCAGATATTCGATCCGTTGACCCACATGCTTCCGCGTCTGTGGAGCTTAGTCAACCCAGAATCGATGATATTGCGAAAGGTTCTAAAAAATCCAAACTAGCAAAGGCAATTGGAAAGTTCTTTCATTTCAATCATATACCTATTAATGCTGCAACTAGTCCATATTATCGTAATATGATTGCTGTAGCAGAGGAGGTGGGACCAGGAATTCAACCTCCTAATCCTCACGAGCTTGCTGGATCTCTACTGGATGATAACGTAAATGAGCTAACAATTACGTTAACCAACTAAAGACGCAATGGAAAGAGTACGGTGTTACAATCATGTGTGATGGTTGGACAGGGCCAACAAGACTCAAGATGGTCAATTTTTTGATAAGCTGCGATGGGAAGACGGTGTTCCATGAATCTATAAATGCGTCGAAGGATACACAAGACCATCGTTACCTAAAAGACAAGATGGAGAAAGTTATTAATGAAGTCGGTGTCAACAACGTCGTACAGATTGTAACTGATAATGGGGCCAATTACAAACGTGCAGGTTTGTCTCTAATGGCCGACTACCCAAATCTCTACTGGACACCTTGTGCTGCTCACTGTATTGATTTGATGATGTCTGATATCGGAGATCTCCCACACGTAAAAAGGCTCGTTCGAAAGGGTCAGACTTTTACCAAGTTCATCTACAATCATGGGCCACTGCTTGCTCAGATGAGAGAGCAGATTGGAGGTAATCTTCTTAGACCCGGAATCACTCGATTTGCAACAACTTTATATCTCTTAAAGTAGTAAAAGGAAAAAGAAGTCGGGTTAAAAGCTTTATTTACTGGAGAGTGGTGGTCTGATTCTAGATATCGATCAATGAGCGAAGGTAGAAAAGTTGAAGGTATTATATTAAATAGGCATTTCTGGACAAATGTTACTGTATTTATCGACAGCGTTGCTCCACTTTATGCTGTGCTTAGAAAGGTAGATTCTGAAGATGTGCCACAGATGGGATTTATCTACCATATGATTCATAACGCGAAGGCACAAATTGAAAGAAATAATGAGAAGGGGTATCAGGCTTACTGCAATATAATTGAAGAAAGATGGGAAAATCAAATGGGTAAAGACATCCATCTTGCAGGATATTATCTTAACCCCCGTTTTCAGTACCAGCATTCATTGGGAACCAACAATGATCTTATCACCGCGTTACGTAATGTGATCATCCGCCTAGAACCAGATGAAATGGCGCAAGCAAGAGCCATCGAAGAGGTACGATATTAATTATATATTTTTTTTTATTAGCATAAGATTTTAATGCAGAACATTTTTGTTTATCCATTTGTAGGGTAAATTATTCCGATATCAAGACGGTTCATTTGGAGAGTATTCAGCAATAACGTCAAGAATAAGGATGCAACCCTGTAAGCTTTTTTGTTATTATTAATAGTTAGATGTTTTGGTTATAAAAGTTACCGTGCTTAGTTGCTTATATCTTATAACATATGCAGCTGAGTGGTGGTTACAATTTGGAACGTCTGCTCCACATTTACGGAAGATTGCTGTTAGAGTCCTTTCGCAAACAGTGTTTTTTTTTTTTTTTTTTTTCCCTTGTTTTTTTTTTCCAAGGTGATTGCGAGGGAAGGGAAGGAAACGGTGGAGTACATTTGCCCTCATCCATACCAAATCTCGGAATCGTCTTCTTGCAGAACGTTTAAATAAGTTGGTATATGTTTCCTACAATATGAGGTTGCGGTTGAAACACATGAGTAAGCAACAACAACACTCTGACTTCGATTTCGACCCAACTTTGTATGGAGGAAGGGATGATGATGACGACCCGATAAGAGGGTGGTTCGAGGCAGAGGAAGACAATGAGATGGAACTCGATCAGCCTGGTGATCCGCCCAGGCCAAATGAGGCCATTGCTCGGGAGCTTAGAGTTGATCCCAATGAATTTGCTCAAAGAGAGTTCGCTCCCATACATCAAGGTAGGCAACCACGTGGTGATGACAATTTAGGAGCTTCGTCGCAGCATTCTCGTCGTCGCCACCGCTCGCCTACACCCACAACAAGTACCAGCTCTAAGTCACCAAGTTCCTCGGAAAGCGATGACTCCGACAACGGTGAAGGTGGACATGCTCTTCATGCACATGAGGGGCATGTGGGCACATTTGTTCAGTCCACGGAACCTGCAGATAGTGATGTTGGAGACATGCCAGCCTCCAATAGACCACACAAGAAATACGCTCGGAGAGAATCTGAACCGAAGGAGTCATCAGCTGGTTTATCAAGATCGGTATCTGTTTCATCAAGCAGCTCGTCAGCCTTACAGTCCGGATGGTCCAAATTTAGAGCAGGTTTGAACGCTTTCGCTCGCTTTAACCAACCTGCTGAAGATGCAACAAATGCACCAACAAGTGAGGGCCTTCCAATTTATCAACCAGAAATACCGAGTCAAGCATATAGTGGGTGGTCTAGTATGCTGGAAGTGCCCCCGTTACATGAATATCGTGCATCTGATCATCTGTTACCTGCTGAGCCTTCTCACGTGCAGTCATATCCATATCCAGAGCCAACATATGAAAATTGGTCTGCAGGTCAATCCGATGCATCTGGTTATAGTTCGTGGAACATGCAGCCGCCCACGTCTACACATGCACAGTACGCGATGGATTCCTCCACTGGCAGCTCCTCTTATCGTGCCCGACAATATTACGATGAATATATTAGAGAGTATCACACTGCTTATAATTGGGAAGGCTGGGTATACTATGTTCATATAGCTTACGGCATAGATTTGACAGCTGAGGGATTTACAGATCCTTTCTATCAGCCACACAGACACTCTATGTGGTAGTACGTGAAGTTAGTATCTTTAATTTTTAAATAATTATGAATTGTGTGTGAAATTTTTATAAATTATTGTGTACTTTATTTTTTTTTTAATTAATTTTTAAAAAGATAAAATTGTACTTTCGGTACGGTCGGCACGGCACGGCACGGCACGGTCGGCACGTCTCGAGTTTGAGAATTACCGAAACTCGGCACGAAACGGCTTTTAAAACCTTGGTATAGACTAACATATACAGCCTTATATGAAATAAGCAGTAGGCAGATCACAGGTTTTCTAATCACAAATTTATAATCAGTTTTAGCCCTTACAGATAATCACAAATTTGAATGTCTCACAGACTACAACTAATCACAAATTCACCAAATCCACCAAATGCACCAAATTCACAGATTCTAATATTCACCAAATTCACAGATTCACGAATTCACAGATTCATGAATTCACATATTCTAATATTCACCAAATTCACAGATTCTAATATTCACCGAATTCACAGATTCACGAATTTACAGATTCACGAATTCATAGATTCTAATATTCACCAAATTCACAGATTCACGAATTCACAGATTCACCAAATTCACAATTCACCAAGTCTACAACTACGAACCTTAGGCGGACCGGCGAGGCGGAGAAGCAGGCGGAACGGCGAGGCGGTCGTTTGGTTCAAGGAGGCAGCGGAACAGCGAGGCGGAGAAGCAGGCGAAACGGCGGTCGGCTCGGCGGCGCGGCGAAAAAGCAGGCGGGACGGCGGTCGGCTCGGCGGCGCAGCGAAGAAGAGGCGATCGGCTCGGCAGCGTTCCAGTGGAGGTGAAAAGAAATATTGAAGAGAGAGCAAACATAATAACATGGTCTTTTTGAAAATAATAAGAAAATTTAAGGGTATATATGGAATTGGAAAAGTAATCTTGTAGGTAATATTGCAGGGAATCCAGATACCCACCTCCCCCATGGGAATCTAGATTACCATATTTGTGGGAATGTTGCTTCCATGGGAATGCAGCATTCCCATACCTTTTGACGAACCAAACGTGGGAATCAGATTCCCATATGTTAAATTCCCGAGAATTCTGTCAAGATTCCGCGAACCAAACGCACCCTTAATTACATCCCTTTTTCTTTCGAGATTTCTGAGTATGGGGTTAGACAATCTTTATGGCTAAACACGCGGCTTTGCTCGATCTCAACATATTTTTACGATAATCTTAGTATACTTTATACCTCAATAAATTCAGGTCATAAACAGATTTCCATCAAATCTTAGTACATACCTTGATTGATGTAAGCTCACCGCCGAGTAAAGCTGCCTCTGCAGGGAAAAAAAAGTTATATTTCACGTCAAAGGTGTTCATGGCTACAGTGAACTTATAATGAAAATTCTCATTTCAGCCATGATCATTTATAATACTTACAATTGTGAGGAGTCGGACACCGCCAGCGTTAGTTAACAGTCTAAATGAACCGCTCACATGGAGTGTTGTTCTGTCCAAATGCCCAGGAGAAACAACTCCATGAGTACACGGTCAGATCTTAAAACCTGTATCCGATTCCTTTGCCGCTCTGCAATAACAAGAAGTTAGGACAATTTGGAAAGTATCTTGTCCACGAATCATAATGAAAGTTACCTTACATTAACACAAGACTAAATCAAGGCCGAAAGACATGAAACTTAGCGCAAGCCGTTGCGATATATCCTAAGTACTAACACTGCAAGTAATTCCTCTTTGATAACAATTACATACACGAAGGTTAAGTCAAATTTGCAAACTATCTGGTCCGCAAATCAGAATGATAGTCACCATAGATAACAACAAGAGTACAATCAAGCCGAAAGACATGAATCTAAGGGCAAGCCCTTGAGATATATCTTAGTACTAGTTCCGTCAGTAATTCATCTTCCATAACGATGATGTTTGGTTGGTAAGTCAGAATCAGAATGGATATCGAAATCGGAATGGAAATAACCAAAAGTTGAATAACTTTTGGTATATCATAAAAACTGAATCAAATTGTAATTATTCTGTTTGTTTTATAAAATTAAGGAATCGGAATTCCAATTAACACTTTTGTTCCACCAACCGAGTAACGGCAGAGTTTTCTCACAATAATCTCTTAAAAAAAAACCCTTTTGATTTTATTGTAACAAAATAAATCGGATTAGCAAAAACTGCAATTATTTATATTACCACCAAAATAAAGTATTGTATATAAATATCAACAATCAATTTAAAATAATAAAATCCTAAAAAAGCAAACACAAATGTTTACTTGAATTAAAAAAGGATAAAAACTTAATGCACTAGATGGTGTAATTTTTTCCCTCACCGCCGCATATTATCTTAGGGTTTTTAATATAGTAATAATGAGTCAGGTGGATTCCTAGTCCTACTTCAGTGGAGATTCCCGATGTTATAATTTCAATATTCTCTCAATCAAACACCTGCAATCGGAATAGGTGATTACAATTCCAATTCCATGCAGTTAAAATACCAACTAAACAGCCCACACAATCGTAGATGTTTAAGTCAAATTTGAAGACTATCTTGTTCACAAATCATTGTGATAATCATCATACATAATAGCACGAGTAGAATCAAGGCCGAAAGACATGAATCTAAGCGCAAGCCATTTAGATATATGGATGGATCACAAGTACAAATGATGTGATAATAGGTTGGCAGATACATTAATATGGATGGAGGCTCGATCCTTGACACATAACACAAATCATAATAAAGCAAAATTAAAGAAAGAAGTAAACAGTTGATTACCAAAGTTCTGGAAAGTCAGGAAAAAAATAAGATAGTTGTTACTTATCTTTGTTTCCTTCCAAAACTACCCAAACATTCTTTTTTCGTTCCCCTATCATTGATTTGAGGCCAACATGCAATAATATAACGAAGCGACCATGTGGTTAAAGGGGATTTGGCCTATGTCAAATATTAAATCAATGCGATGGGAAGGAAAAATCAGAACCTACTAATGAACATTTTATTTTTTACACAATCCTAATTTTTAAATAAACAACCATATTTGCAATTTCGATGATAGCACGGATTAGACAATATATTGTTACCAGGCTTGCTTAATGTGAGAAAGTAGTTTTGCAATCAAGGTGTTTTGTAAACAGAAAAACAGAAATCATATAGCAGTTTGGTTCCTCTAAAACATCTTTTGTTTGGTTTTCTTTTCTCTCTTCTTTGTTTACAGTGGCGGACTCAGGAGTTTCAAACACTAGAATTAAATTTTCAATATAAATACATAACCAAATAACTGAACAAATAAATTTGTAAAACAAATATTAATCCAATATATTGTAAATTTGCAGATAGTTGTGAAAGGAAAAAAAAAAAATTGAAGGGAAGAGATGTTCAATGAAGCTGAATAGACGGGGGAAGGCGTGCGCGTTTGGCAATAGGTTGGGAAAGAAAATAAAAAAACAGAAAAAGACACTAAGGGGAGGTTGAGCCATAAGTCTCTAACCCATGATCTTAGTGTTTGTAATATATCAACGACAAAGCCAACACCATTAATATGATAAAGGAGTTACAGTTCTTATACTTAACCATGCATGAGTTTCTTTTTCTTCAATTATACAATACATAGACTGCTAGAGGTTGTACCAGTGGCAAGGGAGTCATTTGACGCCTCTAGTAATAAACTCGATCCCCAAATGTCTAGAACCTAATTGAAACTAAATCTCATAAAAGCAATTTTCAATATGATATAGCAGACATTTTTGGGATACAATATGATTGACAAACATGTTACTGTAGGAGTTTTAAGTGTAATATCCTACCCTTATAATTTTCTCCACCTAGTGGTAAGGATGGCCTTTTTCAATAAAGGAAGCTCTAATAATACTTCTAAACATGCTTATCGAGCACATAAATGAAAAGCACAACTGGAAAATCCAATCCAAAAAGTGCTCACAAATGAATCCAAAAAGGTGACCGAAATTGGAGACTAAGTTTGGAAACCATTGGTTACATGATTTTCCAAGGGTTGTAAATGAAATGCAGCTGCATTCCAATTAACACGACAACATGGCATGGAGTCATATAAGAACCCAACGAGGGTTCCCTAAGTCTAGTATTCAAGAGCAAAAGGATCTTCTATTCATTCTCTTTCTTTCTTCTTAACCTTTATCTCTATATTTTCTCCAAAAGTAAACAGCAAAACACTTTCACATAGAAAATCAAGATGCTGGTGATCACCATTGAAAATCCAGTGGCAACTGGTGTTGGTTTCTTGGGTATTGGAACTCCCTTCTCTCATAACTAATTACATGTTAACTTATATACACATTCTGTGTTCTTTATTTTGTTTTTCTTTTTGATCGACTTTTGCAGGAAACATAATATCAATTTGTGCCATCCTAGCGCCAGTGTAAGATTCATTGTTGCATAATACATGCACGCCATAATTACAATCAATTCAGTGACTTGGCAAACTTCTAATGTTTCGTTTTCCTTAAATTTTTGGGTAGACCAACGTTTTACCGGATATATAAGAAGAAATCGACGGAATCATTCCACTCAGTCCCGTATGTGGTCGGACTTTTCAGTGCCATGCTGTGGTTGTACTATGCCCTCCTCACTATGGATGTCCTGCTATTGACCATCAACGTTCTATCTTGTTCTCTTCAAACATGCTACATTTTCATATACCTTCTCTATGCACCTTCAAAGCAAAAGGTTGTCTACCCTACCACTCTTTCCCTTTCAAACATGATATGTAAAGGCTAAAACACTTGACAAAGCTGACGAGGAAGTAGTTTCCAAGTAATAAAGATTAGTGCAATCTAGCAAGCATGATAAGAAAATAAGTCAAAGTGATGTGTTCTAAATAAATGCTTATCATTAAAGTAATCCATCCTTGGGGTTTTATGAGTAATGCTGAGACATGATATACACAAGATATTTTTCTCCTTTTATTTTGTGGCGTACAAAACTTTTCAGACAATTTATCAAAAATCACTGTTGCAGGATGATAGAATGCCGGATTATAACTTGTGGGCAAACATTTCCACTATTAGATTCTTTCCAGCTTACAGTTACTTTAATGCGACATGAGGGATGAAGGAATGATGCTAACTCACCTTGTGCAGGGCTTCACATTCAAGCTGATATCCTTGTTGAATTTGGGTTTATTTGGATCAATTGCTCTCCTTACTTACATCTTTCTGAAGGGAGAGAAGCGTTGTCATGTTGTTGGATTCCTTTCTGCAACCTTGTCGGTCAGCGTCTTTGCTGCCCCTTTGAGCATCATCGTAAGTAATATTCTAGCTGTTGCGAACAAAATAATAAGGCGATGAGCATAAAATAAGTGATAGGACATTTTCATACAATAAAAAGCATGCATGTAATGTCTTTAGAGGTGCAACGGATAATGAGCCAACTAATTACAAACAGAATCTCCTCAATCTAGCCTAGATGGACAGTTTCTTAACATTAATGATTTCAAAACATATAGTTAATTTCTGTACTAAATTTTACTTCCATTGTTTTTGGCAGAAGCTAGTCATAAAAACTAAGAGTGTTGAATACATGCCATTTCTGCTATCATTCTTCCTCACTCTTGCTGCAATCTTTTGGTTCTGCTACGGTCTTCTCATCAAGGACTATTTCGTTGCTGTATGTTATTCCACCGACTCCACTCCAATGAATCAAACCACTTTACACATCTTTGCAGTAACTTATTAACTTTTGGCTCTTTGCTATCTTATCAGCTGCCTAATGTCGTGGGATTCGCATTTGGGATTGTCCAGATAATCATCTACTTCATGTACATGAATAGGAAGAAAGTTGGATCTGAAGCCAAGACCCAGGAAGAGGCCGAAGACAATCTGCCTAAAGTCACAGATTCAGAGATCGAACTAAATGATGGAAATAAAAGCAGTTACAGAAGTACCATCCAGGACTGCAAGTGTCAGTGTGCTATGCCTGAAGCTGAAAATGCAGAAATCCTAGCATGATGAAAATTTCAGTTTAAGCTATTTATAGTGTAATGTCCCTCATATGAAGTCTAACAATAAAGAATACTTCAAGTAATACTTTATTTTGTATGCCATAATTGTTAAGGGTACATGAAATAAAAGTTCTTCACAGTGCTTTAGTATTTAGATTCGAACAGTCATGTTATTCCTTTTTTTTGTTTTGGAGTGTCCAAAGTTCTTTATATGTGCAAACTACATATTATGGGTTTTGCAAAATACTGACATTAAGTCGATAAGAGTTTCCACATTTAGTATACGTATGACCCGCATGGAATCATCGAAAACTGTCCTGATGAATGAGTTTTATCTTTCCTTGCATTTTTTTTAATAGGTGTTCCTTTCTACAACTGAACTACTTACTCTGTTTGGCGTCAAGGTTTGCATATATTGAAAAATGAGAAACATGATTTTGCCATTGAAAATTTTGTTGCTTAGGGAGCATGAAAAGGTCCTCTCAGGTCAATAAGCTCATGAGGTACTTATGCTACATAGTCTTATTTAATAAAGTGAAACTTGAACATATTTGTTGTTTGACATACTCGAATAATTAGAACATTCATAAATACAGGGAAAAATTAGATAGACCACCTAAGAGGGCATGTCATGAGCAGTATGGCAAAGGAGCTGAGGAAGAAGTAACTAGAAAAGAACACTGTCTGGAGCATTAAAGAGAACATGTCAGAGGACAAGATTCAAAAATAATCCACAGCTTAAGAGGAATTACAAATTCTCACTTTTCACAGTAATTTGTGTGCTAATTGGTGGCTATATTATAGTTCTTGAATAAGATACATGACCTAACTACAATAGAAGATCACACATTTTCTGAAACTACACAATGAGTTCTCAAGTGAAATAAAATTAACCTAATAATAGGAATCACCATTCCCGAAAAGCTATTCTTAGACAAAAGTAAAATATTTTCATAGAATCAAAATAACAAATTATCCTAATAATAGGAATCGCCATTCCCGAAAAGCTATTCTTAGACAAAAGTAAAATCTTTTCATAGAATCAAAATGGATCAAAACATACTAGATACTATGCGGATAAGTAAACAAAGTTGTACATTATTACCATAATAATTCTACCAAAACAGTTCCTCAGTTACATCATTACTGATCTGGCTCACCAAGCTAAGCTATTTGCTTATTGAAGAAAGAAAGATACAGCTTTTCTCCGATGATTATCTTCCATCTTCATTATCAAACATCTCGATAGTTAAAATCTCAGTTGGCCTGTTTACAATAGTTCATGGTGGCAAATTTTCATGTCAATATATGCTGAACTTGGGTAGATTTTTAAAAAAAAAAAATCTTAATAGGCTGCCTATGCAAGTAGCTCTGAGAGATGATGGCATTAATGTTGGAGATTTCTTATGCTATCTTGTAAGAACTATAGCGAAACAATTGATCACCTGCGCATACATTATCCAAGACTGGAGCAAAACTCAGTAGATGTTATCCAATAGCGGAAAACTAGAGCTCAAATTTGTGGTAGAATGTATTCGAGCAAAAACTACATTCAGATTTACACAATATCAATAGATCTAAAGAACAAATTAAAGGCTGTATAACTCGAGAGATTGTAGTAAGAATTGAATGTTTACCACCAGAAATAAGACGCAAGGAAACAAGAGTAAAATCATCAGAGGAGAAGATTTCGGAAACAATAGCAATTCTTTTCAAATACAGCATCTCCTAATCTTTAGTTTTTCTCTAAAAAACTCGAAGAAGATGATCGGTGTTACAAATTTATAATCAAGCAATTTAGGGAGCGTTTACCTTAATGTATTTTGATGTATTTATATATCTTGAATGAAGAGATTCTAATGAAGTCCTTGATGTATATATTTGACGTAGAGACGTCGATTCTTATTGATAAATGTTTTTTTTTTTTTAAATATCTGATTAAATCCTTACAATAAATAGACAAAAAAAAATTTTAATCTTCTGAACTTTATCGAAATGTGTCTCTATAATTATGAATTTCATTTCGTATCCACGATAACTATGTACTTTAAAAAAAAACGTTCACGATAATTTTATCGTCAGTTTTTTCGTTTGCGGCTGTTAATTTGCTGAAGTGACAATTTTTTTTTCTTTTTTTAATTATTTTATTTTTTTAACTTTATAAGGTTAACTAAGTTTTTAATAAAAATAAATATTTAAGAGTATTTTTTAGAAAATTTTCAACATGAAATTGTAGATTTTGATGAGTTCTACAACTTTTATATTTAAAATATTTCTCAAAAATACTTCTAAATATGGACTCCAAAATTTTAACAATTTTACCTATTCTTTTTAAACAACTTTTTAAAAGTATTTTTTGGAGAAAGTTTAAATATAAAAGTTATAAATTTAATCGAAATTTATAATTTTTATGTTAGAATTTTTTCGAAAAATAACCCTTAATTAAGGTTAAAATATCTATAAAGTTAAAAAAAAAAATTTAAAAGATAATTAAAAAATTATCACGCCAGTAAATTAACGACTGCAAAAAAAACAGCTGACGGTAAGATTATGGCGAATATTTTTTTAAAATACAGAATTATCGTGGATACGAATTAAGTTCAGGATTATAAAGATACATTTTAGTAAAGTTAAAAAATTAAAAAGAAATTTGGTCATAATTTATCAAGCAATCCAAACATGAATCCATACCGATACCAAATAAATAGAAAATTATGATACTTTTTTTTAAGAATAGAACAATACGGTTCGGACACAAAAATATAAAATAATTTTTATTAGAATTTAAATATTTAAAATATAATAATATATATTATATTTCAAATAAATTTAAATAGTAGTAGTATTCTTTATTCCTATATAATAGTCTTATTATATTAACAAATTTAAACAATAATAGTCTAATTATATTAATAAATAAAATAATATAATATTTAAATATATAATTATATTATTTTTATATTATATAATATTTATTTTTTTAAAAAATACATATAATTTTAAAAATATTCACAAAATTTAAAAAAATATAAATATGAACACACATGTTAAAAACTCCTACAAACATATTAGAAGTATGTGTTAGAATTTTTTTTTTTTTTTTTTTTTTTTTGACACTTTTTGATTTGTTCGACCGTGCTAGCGGTGTATTCACACCGAATATTATGCAGGACAAATTTTGGACATTTTCGTACTCTGAACATTTATTAACGTTGAGTACGTCAAAAATATTTGTATGGATTACTATTTATCATAGGAGAAGCACGTGCACTATTTTAATCTGCCTATTGAACTATATTTTGCATATATTTTATAATATCACACACTATGGGTGTGTTTGGTTTCAGCTTGTTAGATAGCTTGTAGATGGTAGATTATAGAATAACTTAATTTTAATTTGTAATCTGCGTTTGGTAAAATAGCTTATTAGGCAGCTTGTAAATGATAAATTATTAAAAATTAGCTGGTTCTCACATACTACCTCTACTAGCATGTGGCGACAAGCTACTAGATGGTAGGTAACCATTTATTAAAATATCCATTCTCTATATATAAATTACAATATATGTCGTTATATAATTCATATTATCTGTTTCATACGTTATTGCAGAGGCAATCTCAAAACCCTACTGTTGCCCTCACGATCCGCTGCGACGACCTTACCGTCGTGCCCCTGCAACCTCTCATACATCCTATTGTGACCTTACACTAAGCAAAGTAATTAGAATTTAAAAAAAAGTTATCATATATATTTTAAATATTTGGTAGGTTGCGAAATTATTATTTATATTATGATTATTAATAATTTGAATGATATTAATCATATATATGAGTAAGATACTATTTATGTCTTTTTTTGTAATTTTATAACTACCAGCTACATTAAGACGTTTTATTTACCAAACACTGTTATAAAAATCAGTTAGATTATACAATCAGCTAGATATTAAAATGATCAGCTAAATAGATATATCAGTTGCACAAGCTAGATTTATTTATAAACTACCGGCCGCCGCCAAACACACCCTATATATATATCTAAATTGGATAGAGTAGAGTAGATTTATACTTTAATTTTGACTACGGCATCCAATTTTAATAAACTTATCAATAGTATATATTATTATTATTATTATTATTATTATATATATATATATATATGTATATATCGGCCATTGCCTCTTCAACAGTTATTTGATCTACAAAGTGAATTCCGTTTGATTTTTTTTTTAAAAATCCAAATAAAACTTTGGAGTTCCAAAAATATCTACTTAGAATTTATTTTTTTTAAATAAATATTAAAATTATAGACCTTATTAAAATTTATAATTTCACTATATCCAATATATATATATGGTGCGTTTGTGTATATTCTAATAAGATTTTTGTTATTTTTAATATTAAAGACTTTTTTGTCCTAGAATACTAATTTAGAAGTACTTTATAAAAAAATTTACAGTTTTCATTAAAATTTATAATTTTATTTTGAAAGTCTTACCAAAAATGCATATAGAAATATGCTTATATTCGTCTATAACGTTACATACGAGTTTAAAAATAAAAATAAAAACGTTGAGGGGGTAATTAAAAAAATCCATTTTTATTTTGAACTTACCAAAAATATATATAGATATATGCTTATATTCGTATGTAACGTTACATACGAGTTTAAAAATAAAAACAAGAACATTGAAGGGGTAATTAAAAAAAACCCTTTAGCGGCGGTGTTTTTATTTTATTTTTTAAAAATTCGTTAAGATTTTAAAGCATCAAAATATCTATTTAAAATTAATTTATAAAAAATATTTTTAAATATTAAAATTATAGATGTTATCAAAATCTATAATTTTTATATTACAAATTTTATCAAAATATATCTATAGATATATATTTAGCGCGCTCGTATATGCCGTAACATATGATTTTAAATATATATATATATATATATATATATATATATATATATATATATATATATATATATATATATATATATATTGATAAAATTTGTAATATAAAAATTATATATTACAAAAGTGGCGGATCTGATTTGTTTAAATACTTGTGAAATTCAGAACTAAATTCGAGTTCAAATAAACAGCGCAACGCAGTTTCTACTTTTCAATTCCGCAAGTTCGTTAAGTTTCGCGTGAAATAAATAGCTCCTAAGAGAAAGAATTCAATATGCAAGTAAATCACTACTATGATGAGCAATCGTGGTGGAGGTGGGATCTCTGGCAAGCACCCCTTTACAAATGAAACTGCAATCGAGCGTTGCCCGATTGACCATTAGAGGTGGCAAAAATTAACTAGGGATCCGCGGGTTCGCGGGTACCAGCTCAAACATATAAAAAACTTAAAAGAAAAAATTTAATATGTATATCACCCATCCGTACACGTAATTTGCTGGTAAAATGGGCGGGTGCTTGCGTATTTATTGTGATCTGTTTTTTTAATTTTACGTTTTATTTCAAAAATATCTAATTAAAAATATTTTTTTGAAAAAAATTTTAATATAAAAATTGTAGATGTCATTGTGAAAAAAATATGAAATACGTACAATTTCAAACTCGAAATTTCGGATTTAACTTTTGGAATTTAAAACACTTAATTAGAAACATTTTTTCGAGAAACTTTCAACATAGAAGTTGTAGATCTTGATAATATTTATAACGTTGAAAGTTTTTCTAAAAAATATATCTAATAGATATTTTTATAATGAAACGTGAAATACATACATTTTAAACTCGAAATTTCATAACCACTTTCCTATCGATGATTGCATGGACACTTACTGACAAATGACTTCAAAGCTCGGAAAGGTTTGATTTCTGATATTGCCTCTTGTTTCGGGTGCGGTATAACCACTGAAAGTATTCTGCTTGCCTTGAGGACTGTATGAAGGCTTGAGAGGGCTTACAGTGGTCCAATGGAACCTCCAAACAGAGGCCGGGGGAGATAATGGATCTAGAGTGGATCTGCAGCAACTCTACAGATATGGAGGTGGAGGAATATGCACATACATGAAGGTAAGGAGCTGCCCCTACAGCCCGAAATCTCAATAATACTAGCGCCCACACATACATGAAAGCATCATCAGACGGCTGACATCACGCACGTATTTTTGAAGGGCTCGGGTCAGATTTCAGCCGTCGGATCGCCGCGATCCAACGGCTACGGACTCGACAGGAGTATATATATATAATATATACTGTAGCCAAAATAATATCTGCATCTGGTTGATTTTATTATCGAAGTTAATGCATTTGTTGTTTATTACTCTATTTTTTTTTTTTTTTTTTTTGAAATGACGAGACGAAACCACATCATGCCATGTTGCATTATCTGAGCACAACGTGATTTTCTAACCACAGCTATCAGTCCGCATTGGACCAAATCCTGGTTAGGTGGTAAAAATCCGATCTGGCGGCCGCCTTCGGACTTGATAGTATATACTCTAAATTTTATAGTGTGCTTTTGAAAATTTCGAAGTCTATTATTCTACTTGTGAGTTTGAGATCTCTGGTCATATACGCTCCGTAACCCAAGTTCCTCATAGACGCACTAACATCTGGCCACCCAACTGGCTGAACCTCCAGAAAAAATGGACCCAATCAGCATCACAATGGTCGATAGCTTACATGTAATTCATATCTTCTTTGAACAAGGGATATGGAACTGAAGTTCCATCACTTGTAAATATGTCAAATAGTATAGGTCTAGCCAATCCCGGACTATCCGATTGGACGGACCACGCATGACTGGCAACACTGTCTATAGATCCGTCTTGGCTTAACTTCTAGCCGGTTGAGCTGGGGGAGTAGGATGGGCTGGCAAGATTAGGCCTCTGACAAAACAAGCTAAAAACTAAAGCCAAGTTGGGCCCGTACTATATCTGAACGGGTTGGGTTGGCCTGTAAGAGGCGCTAGTTCAGGGCCTTTTTCTTTTACAAAAGTGATAGAAGTTTCAAAAGTGACAACAGCTGGAGCAGGCCGCGACAAAACTAAGCTCGCTGGGTCCAAATAGGAAGATGCTACAATACAAAAAAATTTTGAAGTGTGAAGCTGCCCCAGAAGTAAATCAGCACTTTTTTTATCCATTATTTTTGACATACCAAAATATTTATTTAGAAGTATTTTTTAAATAGCTTTCAATATAGTTTACAACTTTATATTTAAAAATTTTTTCAAAAATATTTATAAGTAAATATTTTTAGGCTCCAAATTTTAGTGGGTTAACGGATTAATTTTAAATTCATTTAGATTTTGAAGCATTAAATATCTACTTAAAGGTAAATTTTGAAAAACATGTTGAAAATGAAAACTATAGATTTTATTGACCTATAACTTTTATATTAATTTTTTTTAAAATACTTATATAATAGTTAAAATGATTTGAATATAAATATAAAAAAATTATTTATAATTATAAATAGTAAATTATAATATAGGATTAATTTGTGTACATAGAGTGATTTGAACTAGTAAAAAAAGATAATTACATTTCAGCCCTCCTATTTCAATAGTTGCGTATTTCAGCCTTCTAAAAATTTGAGGAAGCACCACGTGGCGGCGCCCGATGTCATCGCAAAAACGCGTTCGGGAGTTGAAATACAAATCATATAATACAGAGCTGAAATGCAATTATCCCAAAAAAGCTAGAAGTGGTTCCTAACTTCGGTATAGATATGTTAAAAAAGTCCGCGGCCCGTACCACAGTCTGGCTCGCTTGTGCTGGACGGAGTGGGCCGGTCCGCGGGTAATATACTATCTAATTTTTTTTTTTAAATTACGGCCGGCTCGGCTCGGGCCGCACGGATTACAGGTCGAGCCGAACCGGCGTAGCTAGGGGGCGGGCCAGTCTGCCCCCGCTTTAAGCACTGTACAGGCCGGCCTGCAGCCCACCATTGCAGACGGCCTGTATTTTACCGTGCAGACCTGTTCAAACCAGCATAATTTACAACACTACTTCGGTATAATGTACTGTAACATCACTCACTCGGCCCGCCCAACCTCAGGTGCGGGCTGGCCTGCAGCCTGCCGCTGCGGGCGGCCCGCATCTTACTTGGGCATCATTACATTGTAACAATGTACTTTCATCTGCTGTGTTTGCAACAGTACTTCGGTATAATGTACTGTGGCATCACTCGCTGTAACAATATACTTTCGCACTGTACCGACGCATCATGAGTTGACACTTGACACTGCAAATGCAACAGTGCTGCTCGCTCCCATTCCTTTCTCCGTCATTCAATCTGCAAAGTTAACACCCACAGCAGATGAAGTACACCCACTTCCATCGCATCACATCTTCGATCAGAATTTGATGGTGCTACGGTGAGTCGAGCATCAGCCCCTTCCCTTATTTACGAGTTAAAAAAAAAAATTCTATTTTTTTATCAGTTACTTTGTACATTATAAAATATTTTTTTAAAAAATATATTTCTAATTATAAAAATTATAAATAAATTAAAATTTAATTATTTGACATTTCATTTTTTCTAAATATTTTTAAATACCTAATTTAGATTCTAAAATTTTAATAAATTAACATATTAATTTTTAAATAGACTTAAATTTTAAATATTTTTTTTACTTTTAAAATTATAATTATATTAAAATTTTTTTATATTTTAAATAGTTAAAATATTTTAATAAAAACTAAAAAAATTAATTTATAAATAATTAAATAATATGCTAATATATAAGAAGTTTGAAATTGTTTACTGGAATGCAATTATCCTATGATGTTATGCTAGCCAGCAGAATCCCCCATACCTGCAGAGCAGCGCAGGGGCAACCTCGTACGCTGATCGAGTCGTCTGATCAAGGAAGGGCACGTACTGATCGGAACATGTGAAGATAGGGAGCTGTAGAAGTGCTCGCCATGTCTGTCTTACGGTTTCTACTGCTTTCTGCCATTGCTCGCTCGGTCGCTCCATCGTCTCCCGCCAGCGCGCGGCTCACGATCAGAGACCACTGCAATTGGAGGTGCTGGAAGCTTTTTCTTCTGTGTGCAGGCTTGTTTGTCATCACTCCTGCGTCAACAACCGTACGTAACCAGCTCGGGGACAGACCACGATCAGTTATGCATGACGCGGAAGACGGCCACCATGTTGACATTGACAATACTAATACCGCTGCTACGCGCAGCAACGCAAACCCCCCCCCCCCCCCCTAATTTTTAGAAAAATTTTTAACATAAAATTTATAAAATTAGATTTTTTTTTTTTTTTTTTTAAATGACTTACAAAATAAGTGTTTCCGGTTTTAAATTTTAACATATTTGAAATATATTTTTACTATTTTTAGAAACCGTTTTAAATTTAAATTATGGAGCCCTAAATATTGGCTAGAGATATTTTTAAAAAAAAAATTTAATATAAAATTTTAGGTCTTATCTAATTTTATAATTTTTATGTCGTAAGGCTTTTCAAAAAAATACTTTCAAATTTTTTTTTAAAAATCATATGGATTATTTGATTGGGTTGGTGGTACGGTGGGGTCCACTAGTATTTTTCTACTAATATTAACTAGATTGTAGGGTGGGTGGCTAAATAACATACTCACGAGTTCGAGTTCAACTCGTCAAAATAACAGAACAGATTTTTAAAATTTTTAGAAAAACATTTTAAAGATTGTCGCAAATACGTTTACACTGAACGGCCTGTCGAGAAATAAAATTTTATTCTTGACTATAGTTTAAAGGAATGTGATTAAAAAATATTCAGTAAAATAATCTAATATTTATCAATAAATGGCTTCATCTTTTAAAAAAAAATATTTTAGTACGAATATATCTAATTTTTTTTCACATTAATTCAATAAAAGAGAAAAATATGATTTTTAAATATAAAATATAGTACTAAATTTTACATGTTTATAGTTATTTTTTTAAAGAAATATTTTTAAATAGATTTTTAAAGACCCCAGAGATTAGCGTGGAGATTTTTAAATCCTGTCTGTAACTGATCCTATTTGAGCGACCATCGTAATAGATAAACCCACGGATGGCACTATTATTAGTTATTAAACCCAATAAGATGTCAAATTTCAAAACGAATCTATAAATGCATGAAGACAGAAATATAGATCACACAAAAATTGTTTTAATTCAAAAAACATTTTAAAACAATAGTTAAAACTAATTTTACAAATTTCATAACAACACTGATTTGTAACTATTTGAAAGCATATACTGATTCGCGTTGCTTTTGAATCCAGAAACTGATAATGATATTTTTTCAAGGCAATCTATAGCTTCATATACCTTTTTCTCCCCAACATCTCAAGATGTGCTGGACATATTCTGTGCGAGTTTTGGTCTTTCCTGGTTCAAGTGGTATTTTTTTTAAAAAAAAAAAAGTCCCCCACTATGCTTATACTAAGTTAATTAACCATTAACATAGTGTTTGGTTCATATCACTCAATAAAAACGTTCATATAAATATATATTCATGTCATCAAAATAAATTTAAACAACAAACAGTCTAATTATATTAATAAAAGTAAAAATAATATTTGAGTAAATAATTATATTATATTAATTACTAATTGTACTGTTAGTATTATTTATTATTTTATTTCTCTAAAAAAAAGATAAATTTTTCTTTTAAAAAATAATATAAATACGAATATATGTGTTGGACACTTTTGTATTGTATGTCCGACATATAGGTCTGAACTTTTTATTTTTAAATGTTACACTTTTTTAGCATGTCCGACATATGTCCGATTATATCCACGGCGTATCAGTGTCGGACACTGCACATGATAAATTTCGGTGTATATGTACTTTGTAGATCACGAACTACATAGTTTGGATGTAGTACTTAGATTGGTTGCAAATATTATATAGTAAGCTACTAAGTATTTTCTTGTTATTTAGTATATTTATATAGGGACGAGTCTAGCGGCACAATGATAAGAATTATTTTTTATTACGGTACTAGCAGTCTAGCAGTCTAAAAGAGGTAGGACAAAAATGTTTTTCACTATTAGTCGGTATTAATACATAGGCGGAGATTGGCCTTTTTGCATGAGTTTGCCTTTTTATTTATATTTACGTAGCAGTGATGACAGATGGAATTTAGGTATTCAATGTTTTGACATACTTACGTTGCCGTTTCAGTAATATTACACATTATCGCAACCTGTAGTTTTACTTGTCAAGGGTATGTAGTCATGTCTTCCACCCAACATCGCAACCTTCATTTATAAGTGATTTATTATTTATATATTCTAGTGATGCAAACCGTGCCGGCCGGGACCGGCCCGCACGGTTCGTGGCTGGTCGCCGCCTGCAGCCCGGACTGCAGGCCGGCCTGCATGGTAACTTGTGCAGGGCGGGCCGAGCTGAGCCAATAATAAAAATAACAAATATGTTATAAAATATTAAAATAAAACTAATATATATTTAACTAAAAAAGATAATAAAAAATTTTAAACTAACAAAAAAAAAAAGCTCTAGCAGAGCATTTAAGAGCTCTACCAGCGAGGCAGAGCGATTTCGTTGGCAGAGCTAGCGCGCGGCAGAGCTCACAAAGCTCTGCCGCGCGCTAATATTAATAACTAAAAGAAAGGGTATGCAGCAGGGCAGGCTGTGAGCGGCTCGCGGGCCGGCCCGCCCCACCTCAATGGACTGTTTTTTCAAGCTCAAGCCGCATGGCAAGAGCTGCGGGCCGTCCTGCGGCCCGTACGGCCGCAACAGCGGGGGGGGCTGCAGCCTACTCCAGTGGGACGGGCCGCGAGACACAGGCTTTTCTGCATCACTAACTACGATGCCAAGCGTTTTCTATCTCATAATTAAAAGTCTTACATTGGAACTCTATAATTATAATATATAAGAGTACGAAAGATTTTTTCTTTACGATATTTTTAGAAAGTAATATGGACTATCGGATCTGTTCAGATCAAATAGTTTTTTTTACTGGTAAAATATGAGTCAGTATCATCTATAAATTACAATATTATAGTTTGATGGAAAAGGATGAGCGACCAGAATAAAGAGGACAAGTATTTTGTTTACTTGTCGAATTTAAAAAGATAGAAACATAATCGTGTGTGTGTGTGTGTAAACATATAGATTTAAAGTTTTTATGTGCCGATTTGAACTCACTTTCGGTAAATTCATATCGTGGTACGTGCTACTATGTCGATGGTGCTGATATACATTCATTTTTTTAAATAAAATAAAATTTTAAAATTAATTAAAAATTTTAAATAAAATTTTTCAACACGTGCGATGCCAGTTCTTACAGTGTCAATAACTGTCCGAATATGCACGTACCATCCTGAACGATTTGTGCTGACTGGCACTTATATATATTGGTATAAGCCGGCGTACCTAAATACTAAAAGTGTTGGTATTTAGGTACGCCGGCTTATACCAATCAAATACGTCCCTCAAATAAGTAGATACTAAACTTTGACGTTATGGGGAAGAAGAACTAGTTATCAGCGAATTTCATAAACCATATTATAGAGGTTCAAAACAATCATAAGGACATGCTCTTATCTAAGTTGACTAGTGATTGAAGGGATGACAATTTATCTAATAATCTGGATTCAGCATTCAATACTTTTATTTATAGAAAAGAAAAGCTTTTTTTTTTTTTTTTACATTGAAAATTAGCATATATAATGAGGTGTGACAATGGCTGCTGGATCGGTGAAGTTAGCAAGGAGACCATATAAGAATTACCTGTTATGCACGTCCCGCTGATGTAGGTAGCATGGTTTCTCCTTGTTTATCGCTGGAGGAGGACCTTTAAAAGTAGGGGCGAAGAATGTGCCGAGATGCTCACGAAAGCTCCGAGTCGAATTTATCACTGCTTCGAGTAAGTATTGCATTACTATGCTCGTTAGGCTCAGGAGTCTAAAAAACTTTAATATTTTATTAAAAAAATTTACAATAAGATTACTTAAATATTTCTCTCTTGGTCTCGACGAGCTCAGTCTAATTGATGTAATCGATCTGAGCTTAAATTGAACTCGAGCTTGGCTCAGTTGATACAATTAAGCCGAGCTTGAGATTTTTGAGTCGAAACGAGTTCGAATTTAGTATCTGAAGCTTGTTGAGCTCGAGCTTGGGCTTAATCAAATCGAGCTGAGTTTGAAATTAACGGTGGTCGGCTCGAACTTGGCTCTTTTTTACACCTATCCTAAAAGACATAGTCGGGACAGTCCATAAATTAGAAAAATAATTTTCTATTCTTATATTAAAAGGAAAAGACTTTCTCTCTCTAGTTTTTATTGTCCCCGCACGTACGTAGGTTGCATGTTGTGATCAAACCAAAAGTCAAAGTAGTATAAAAGACATCCCCAAAATCCCGGGCGACCTAAATTGCTCAGGACAAAGCACCTTCTTTAGGGTCTTGTGCCAAATCTCTCTCTCTCTCTCTCTCTCTCTCTCTCTCTCTCTCTCTCTCTCTCTCTTCTGTAGCTCTTCCAAGTTATTTAACTTTGGGGGGTTAAAATGCAAAACATAAGTAAATTCTTTACTTAGCTGTTATTGCTCAACATCCCAACACCGTTAAGACAACACAGGCTTGCATTACAAAGTTGAACTCATCCAATAAGGATATGCTCTTAATGATAATGAGTTCGCACATCGACTTAATCGAGCATTTAATCTTGCACATCCTGTTTATCGCTTTCGAAAAAACCATCTTCTCCACTTATCCAATAAGATTGTCTTGTAATTATCAAGAGTCCAGATCGACTTAATCGAGTATTGCTATGGCACATCTTATGTAACCTTCTCACTGTGACAGTAAATATGAATGCGATTTAGAACCTAACTAGGGATGATTCAGAGAAAAACGTTATAAGCATATCGATCAGATAAGTGGATAAATGAAGAACATATGAACTACTTAGATTATTTTAAGAATTAAGGAGGTTAGTCATTTTTGGTGGCGATTAATGTTATAACTAGTCCATTGGCAAGGGCCAAAGTGCCACTTTGAGCTTGCTAAGGGACAGCTTTTAGGGCTTGTTGTAGGCAGACAAGGCTAAAAGGATATGATATCTACATTGGTTGGGAACAGTGTTTCCAGGGGCATACAACATCTGCAACCCAGAGTGGACTGTGATATGATCCATGGTTTCTACCACAATTGGAGAAAGTTCAAAAAGGGTATCATAATCAATATATGCATCAAAGTCCCCAAAACCAACTGAGTGGAGAAGTCAAGGTATGAGTCTTAGATTCTTAGACAGGAACATGTTTGGGACTTAAAATATTTATCACTCATTCTAAAGCTATAATGCAAGCTCAGGTGACCCCCATGTGTTTCCAATAAAATAAATTTGTAATTTGCTTTTTCATATTGCTAGTGGTATGTGGCTCATCTAAAAGCACAAGAAAATGATGCTTAATTAGGCCATTATATGAGTTAACCTATTTTACTAATGTTGCTCTCAACACTCAACTCTTTATATATATATATATATATATATATATATATATACAAGAAAAATAACCTACTTTGAAGTTTCTCACCTATCAAATTCGGAATGTGGCGGAGTAGTAAATATTCTTCCATATTTCCATCTATTAGTATAATTCGATTGAACTTATCAAATTAATAGTAAGCAACCACTACATTACAATATAGCTTGCTCAAACTTTCCTTTTGACCTCCAAAGTAGTCTTCCGAGCCTTTGAATAGTATCTTTTGAACTATCATGAACCCTAAACCCCCTTGTTTTGTACAAATTTAATTGGTATCACTGTTAGATTAAAAGTAAAAAAAAAAAAAATATTCATCACTCCTCATGCACAGTGTACACAAACCAAGCATCTAAACGCTTGCAGTCATTAAGATTCAGTACAAAATAACAATTTCTCTTTGGTATTTAATTATTCAGCATAGCTTAAAGAAGGTCATTAACATAATAAAGTAGATCTAAATAGGGAGGGTCAAAAAGAATAGACCCCATGGGACCCAAGGATGAGCTCCTTCATGTGATGGTCACTAGGCTTATATATTATTACTTGCCTCTATCTATCAAGACAATGCCATGGGAGAAAGAATGTCTTGATTCTCTTGAATTCTTCCTCATATATGTATGAAACCATGCATTTCAACTACTCCATTTTGAAAAATGTATGATGAAGACAAGGAATTCTTATCAATTTGATCCGAATTTATCTCGCTTAGAATGCGGGAGCACGTGGAAAGCCTTAAGCGCGTTATGTTTCGATAACTAATAACATACCTTTTGTTAACCAATTATACTTGTAGCTATTGAGTTAGTTCTATGTAGTATTTTACAGTTCATTTAATATTATATTGTTACATAGACATCAAAAGAAGTTGCTTTATGGGAAAAAAAAAGAAAAAAAAAAAAGAAAATTGAATGAATAAGAGAAAAAAAAAAAGAAAAAAAGGAAGAAATATCACACTCACTGGCCAGACACCAGATCTCCTCCAAATCAAGCTAGAGCAGAGCAGAGCAGGAGCTCTACAAGAAAAGGAACTTGGACAAGACATATGCAAACAAAGCTGTCGAACTTATAATCATCCATACAAAATCGAACCAAATTATAATGATCTGCAAATTTTAATGCTGCATATTTTTTTTTAGATAATACTGAAAGCGCGTAGGGTTGATACGTCCACAGCTGACACTTTAAACCATTGCTGAAAGAAATTTAAATGATTGTATGTAAGAAAATTTAAATGTACCCATATATTTTCTTAGACATTACTTTTGCTCAAATACATAAATACATAGAAAATTTAATATGATTCAAACATAACAAAAAGTCTGAATTAATTATAAAATTTAAGTTTAACAAGCTCCAAAAAAAAAAAAAAAAAAAACTAAACCTGGCATAGTTTGCCCAAAAGTTTCTCCCAAAACCACACTCTGCTAGGCTATGTGCTCCAAAAAGTGTACTATGTCATGCTCAAAGTGAACTCGACTGATTTCGGATGAAAATTTTGGAAAATTTTTGAAGCTTATTCTAAATTGTAGCTGTATCAACTTTTAGTAAGACTTTATAAAAAAAAAAAGAAGAAAACTTTAGCAAGACTTAATAGAGACTAAAAATAAATTGGAGCAGTATATATAGAACTCATGCATGAGTCCATGACATACCCACCATAGCATGCCATCTCTCATCTGTACCCTTTTTTTTTTCTCCCTCCTACAATACAAAGCAAGCAAACTCCTCCATTTTAAAACCCCCCCCACCACTGGACCTCTCTCCTCCATCGCTTCTATCTTCAAAATCCTCGTCCATAAGCTATCTATAGCTTCTCTCTCAAGCTCCGCACCAACAATGCCTATGACCTCTAGAACTCTAGCCTCCTCAACTGAATCTGTTAGCCTGCCATTAATGAGCTTCTACCAAGCTACAACAATCAGTAGTACCACTCCCCCCTCGCATTCACCAACTTCACCATCTTCAACACCAACAAACACCTCTCCCACCGAGCGGCCAAGGGGCAGAAGGAAGCCGGCAGAGCCCGGAAGGTTCCTCGGGGTCCGTAGACGACCCTGGGGAAGATACGCAGCTGAGATAAGAGACCCTACTACCAAAGAAAGGCACTGGTGCGTACATACATACTTTTCATGCAGTTATATGAATTGGTGACAATATTCGCTAATTTGAATATGCAAAAAAATTCAAATAAAAAAAAATGTGCAATATTGTTTTCGTGGTTATAATAAAGGAAATGTTCAAATATGCTTGGTTCTTTTGGTAGGCTAGGGACGTTCGACACAGCCCAGGAGGCGGCACTGGCGTACGACCGGGCGGCGCTATCAATGAAGGGAACACAAGCAAAGACTAATTTTATCTACAACGAGGCTTGTTCTTATAATTCTCAATACCACCCAATGCTCGTGCCGCCATTTCAGTATCCGCAGACTGTAATTCCACCGCAGATTGCACCAACTGATGACCAACTCCTGCAACAGAATCACTTCACTGCACCGACCGCCGGAGAACATATGACAGATCAGACGGAGATAAGTGATGAGTTATTATTCTCAGGCGAGGATAATAGGTCGTCTGGATATCTCAGTAGCATAATCCCTGAGAGTTGTCTTCGTCCCAGCGCTACTGTAAATAACCAAGATGTTAACCAGCATATATCCCATGAATTTGCTTCGATCGAACAGCAACCAAAAGCATCTGATGGGCTTCTTGAGAGTGTGTTCTACAACGGGGCGGCGGCAGCAAAGACCTCTGAGAGCTTTCTGGAGGGTTTTGATCGAATGAGTGGAGGATTGTGGGGAGAAGAAGAGTCTGTTTGGGAGCTGAATGCGGCATGTGGATTTACAAACACCATGGAGGAGGATTTGAGCAGCATTTTCATGCACGATCATCATCAGCAGGGCTCTTCGTCGTTTGCTTCTGCAACTGATCATGGTTTCGATCTCGGTTACACTCTTTTCTGAATTTTAGTGCTGCTGTGATGGAGTTAGGGTTTTGATTGCCTTTTTTATCAAAAAGTATATTGATCTGGCTATTTTCTTATGAATCATGCATTAGCTTTCTGCGACAGTATTCAGTAATGTATCGTAGCTGTTTCTAGTTCGTAGTATATTAATTGTGTACATATAGCTAGTTTAATATGAGTATTTAATCAATGTATTTGTCTTTTCAAATCATTACTTTTGTGTCGTTGCTTTGAGGAAATTGGTCGTGGAATGCTTATTTTTAGTGATGAGCCATTAATTTGCAGCAGCATGTTCGTTATTCACTCGACGTCGACAGCCAAAACCCTTTTTAGCGACCAATCCTTAGCCAGTCGTGGAAAGCCTCAAATTATATTAAATATTATTCTTATCTTTCCCAATTTATTACATATATATATATATATATATATATATATATATATATGTCATACTTCCACACCAAATGATAACAAAGTGATCTCATCACAATATTAAAACCACATAACTTACAGAAACTATACCGTGAGCTTGACTTGGTTTAGGAAAAACATCTATGAGTCTGTGACTTACATAAAAGTCTAAACTTGATTAAAAAGATATATGGTAATATATTGAAGTGTCTATATAGTCTTGACTATAAAAAAAAATGATGTTTGTTGTATCAGTAAATTTTAATTCCGTGTCACCAAAATGACGAATTGGTCGAAATCCATGCCCCTTCAGCTTGTTTTACATACATATCCATTTACAAAAACTATTAGCTGATTCGTATTGGAAAGCCCAACTTATAGCATTGAATCCATAAATTGAAAATAGGACCACATGAGATTGTTGTATTCCTTTATATAATCAACGCAAGAATTATTTCTCAAAAAAAAAAAAAAAAAATGATACACAGAAAATTTAGATTTTGGGTCAAAACAATGATTTTGATCTTTGGCTAGGGCTGAGCATTATCCGAACCTACCCGAAAAACCGAACCGACCCGAACAAAGCCAAAATTTCGGGTTCTGTTCGGGTCGACATTTTAATAGTTCGGGTTTATATAATTCGGTTCGGATTCGGTAGTCGAATTTCGGTTCGGTTCGGGTTGGACCCGAATTATCCTCGCGAGTCACATTTTAGTTAGTTTTCGTTGGTTTTTATGTGCTAATTTTTTCTTTTAAACAAAACATTCATATTACAGCTATTCGGGTCGAACCTAACCGACCTGAATTCGAATTGGTATTAAATACAAATTTTTTTTTTTTATTATTCGGGTCAACCCGAACCAACCAGAACTGACCCGAATTTTAGTCGATTCGGGTCGGTTCGGGTTGACACGAAATTCGGTTTGGTTCGGGTCGGCCTTAAGAATTTCGGTTCGGGTTGATTCGATTCGGGTTGACCCGAATGCTCAGCCCTATCTTCGGCTAAAGAAAAGATTTAGATGTTGGCCTTGGAATGCAACACTATCTTTGTAATTATCCATTCCCTGTGTTGCCAAACAGCTCCTAGGCGCTCAATCACTTTGAAAATTATGGGGAACATCCGGAGTTTTGCTCTTGACTACAGTCGTTGGACTGTGGTTAGAACAATACGTCCAATAAAATAATCTGGCTTTTGTTTTAGAAAAAAAATTCACCTCTTTATCTTTAAAAAAAAAACTATTGTTAAGTTAATCCACCCGTCTTATATAGAACATTCATCTTCGCACTACGCTGCCCACCGATCAATCCACAAAAACAAATTGGGACAAGTAACAAATGGGACAAGTACATCTTAGAAAGAGGTAATTGCTAGTCACTCTTCATAAGCCGGTATATCAATGCTCGAGAGGTCCAAGCCCGAGCTGGGTCTGCTGATTAGTCCGGAATTCTTACTCGGCACGGGCTCGGCTGATCCTTGAGTTTGGTTAACCCACCAATAGCATATCAAGAACATTGTCTACTCAAAAAAAAAAAAAAGGGGGGGGAATTCCTATTACACTTTATCAAATGGTCTCTCATTTTGAAGGACTTTTAGGTATGAGTAAAAATACAATTTTGCCAAAATTAACCAGGTACCTCTACTAATATAAAGTGGACATTCTTGCCTATCCTACATTGATGATTAGTTGTTATGTTGATCCTAATCATACATCAATGCTCTTCTGTGTTACTGTATTAATGTTGTATGTATGTATGATTTGAATGCTACAAGGTGGAATCACGACTAGTATCCAAGTGCTTTAAAACCCCGGGGGGGATGCTTCTTATCATCCTCCTACAGCTGCAATTTACAAACAAGTCATGATGTAAGGGGCATTTACTTCACATTAATAATAGAACTGGTAAAACTGAAAAGTGAGATATAACTGGTAGAATTAAAAAGTATAATCTCACTTTTCTATTTACTTCATATTGAAAAGTGATTGAATTTATTTGTCGACATTTACTTGAGTTAGAACTGGATAGTATATCTTACTTTCTCTTTAGGGTCTGTTTACATTGGAGGAAAATGAGGAAAGTGGAGAAAGTGGTTAAGTTACTTTCCTCACTTTCTCCACTTCTCTTGTTTACTTAAAAAAAAAAGTGGGACAAGTGACTTTCCTCACTTTCCATTTACTATTCTTTTATATAGAATTGTTACCTTCCTCACTTCTCTCTAAATTGGAGAGAAGTGGGGAAAGTCAATATATATATATATATATATATATATATATATATATATATATATATATATATATATATATAATATGATATTATAAAATATTAATAAGATAATATTATTAATAATAATAATATACTATTTAAATTATTAGTATTTAAAAATTATATTATTAATACTTAGTAACTATTAATATATAACATATTTATTAATATATTAATTAATATATACATAATAATATATATTATTATACAACATTTATTTTATTTAATAATAATTAACATATTTTTAATAATATATTATTCAATTTTAATATTTATAATATTATTCAATATCTTATATCATTTATGTTATTTATTAACATATCTTATTAATATATTATTATACATATTATTAGCAACCTAGGTTTAATGATATTTTATGTTAATATTAATACTATTATTTACCAATATCTTAATATATGTTTTATAAATAATATTATATTACTAATAATAATAATAATAATCGCAATAAAATAAATTAATTATTAATATATAATATATATATTATTAATGGACCTTTTAATATTATATTAATGATATAATTATATATTTATATATTAATACTTTATTTATATATTACGTTAATATAATAATATTATTACATAATATTAAAAATATAGTATTATTAATTTATAATAATATATTTATATTTTAATTAGATATTAATAATATTAATATAATATATAGCATTAATATATTAGTAATATAAAATTATTATTTATAATATATTTAAATTATTTTATTCACACTTTCTTCTCACTTTCCAATTCCAAGTAAACAATAAAAGTCAAACGTACTTTTCTACCACTTTCCTCCCACTTTTCATTCTTCCACTTTCCTCTCACTTTCCTCCCACTCACTTGCCTCACTTGCTCCACTTTCTCCAAAGTAAACAGCCCCTTACTTCACTTTAAGAAGTGGATAAACTTAGCTTATTGCTGTTCATTAGACCTGTTTAGAGAGAAAAGTGAAAAAGTTGGAAAGTTAATCTTTTTTTTTAAATACTTTAAAAAAATCGAAACTGAAAAATTTAAAAAGAAAAAAAATTAATTAAAAAAAAAAAAAAAAACTGACTTTCTTTTCACTTTCGATTCTCTATATAATTTTTTTTTTTTAACTTTCTCATCAAAAGTGAGAAAAAGTCGAAAAAAAATAAATCATTAATATTTAATGATAGTTGCTAATAATAATTAATTTCTAAATAATTAAATATTCATATTATTGTATATTTATTAATATAAATAATTATTATATTAATAATTATTTCTAAATAAGTTTATATATTTATAAGTAACAAATATTATAAATTATTTTATAGATAATAAAATATTAAACAATTAAATTATTTTTAATAATAATTAAATAATAAATAAATTTATATTCTTTAATAAACAATAATTTCAATAATAAATATGAATTTTTATTTTATAGATATAAATAATAAATATGATTAATTATTTTAATATTTTTATGCTTTTTTAAATTTCTAATAATAATGGTTTATTATTATTTTTTTTTGAAAAATTACAAAATAATATTAGCTAGATAAACTAAATAATATTTTTTTAATTATTATTAATAAATAAGATGATAACTATAAATATATTAATTAAATATTATTTTTCTAAATTTTTGATTAAAATTTAAACAAATCTTATTAACTATTTTAAACCTACTATATTTATATGTAAATAAAATATTTCTATGTAAATAAGAAATCCTACTTTCTTTCAACTTTTCTCCAAATTTTCACTTCTCATACATTTGTCACTTCACCCTTCGCACTTCCCACTTCTTCCTTACTCTGCAAAGTAAACGGTCCCTAATTGTACAAATAAACAAGCACTACTAGTAGTTGCCAACAAAGTTATATTTACATTAAGAATGAGGCATGGAAAGTTCTCTCAAAAAGATGTGACCTCTGTTGACGCAGCTTGACTAGTTAGATGTGTGCCTCATGAATCATTACTAACGAGCTCGAGTTCCGCTCCGTTGTAATGTGAGATAAATTTTTTTTCAGAATTTTTATAAAATTTTTTGAAAGTTGTAACATGTATATATCTGTACTCAATATCGTGTAGTAGGAGGCAACACACGCCCAGAAACCATAACGCTACTCTTACCTGAAAACTCAACAGCATACGGTAAACGCGGGTCCGTTACACTTTGCTTAAAGATGCTGTTGAATCTCATAGGGATCATACCCGACAGTTGCAGAAATCATGTCAAAGTTATGACTAGGACAGAAATGCAAGAACTTACAAAGTTGAAGCTATCAGCATCAGATGCTTCATTAGATCCTCCTAATTGCTGTAGCATGAAGATAAAATCCTTAGAATATAACTATGACACTTGCGAAAAACATAAATACACTCGACCACGACATTTATGCGTAAACAGCATACAAGGAGCTTTAATTTGGTGGATAGCGTAAATAAACTATTGAACGACAGTAAAAAGGATCAGAAGACAAGGTTATGCATCGATGAACTTACATGATTTTATACAATGCAGAATCTTTGTATTCACATTTATGTACAGCAACATCCTTGAAGAATGTTACAGAAGAATGGACGTAGTCTTCCCGCTCTGGATAGGTTGTTTCAGTCTACCAGAAGATGGATTCCTCGATAATACAATGTTGCCAGCGAGATCTACCTGCTGGTGTATAATAGTGTCACCAGTCATCACGAGTCTACAGGATCCCCAAGTCTCGGCTTGTAACTGAACGCCTAAATATTCCAAATGGTCTGACACACTGTTCCCAGTCACAGACCTTTTAATGCAAAACGAAAACATCATTGCCTTATCCTGCGTTGATAACAAAGCATAATGATTATATTCGCAGTATACCTGCTACATAATGGGTCTTCACCGGAGCCGTCACATATTTCCTCAATTATGTATACTAAGCTCCCAACTCCAACATTGTGGATCCACACCTGATAAGTTACAAAAATTAGCCTCCAACGAAATGAAGCATATAGATATACAACAGATTCTGTCATCACTTTCTTGAATAAGCACTAGTGAATACTGAATTTACTGAAATATGAGTCAAACTCCAATCAACTTGGACAAGAAGTGCCTTCATCTAAGGTAATATGGATTAGAACAATTAATGTAGGTTATAACTATTTCTAGTTCAGTTCTACCAAGGAAACTTTAGAAATTAATCTACATGGGGTCAACTTTAGCATAGGTCCAAGCAAACATGAGAGAGAAATAGAAGAAATATAAGCATACTATGCTTAATTCAGAATTACCTCTCTAGGAAAGTGATGGTAAGTTTTCTGAGGGAAATAGGAATAGTAAGGTGGCAAATGGGGAACTACATCATGAGCATTCGTAACCCTGATTGCGTTGGGCACATGTTTGTTAAAGTACGACGCAAAAGCAGCATTACCAATACGAGGCTGTCCAAAAGTCATCAGTTGAACTTTCTTCAACCCTTGATTTAACTACAAGGAAACATCCGAATGTTGTAAATGATCAGAACTCAATTAGATAAACAAACAAATATACCAAACAGGCCAGAATCATATAATTGGTACCTCTATTTTGCATATTGTTCAGATTATCATCCCTTAAAGAAGTTTGTTTACTTGCATATCATTCACATTTTAGTCTCTCTAAAGTTTGTTTTAGTCTACTAAGTCAAACTACTACGATCAATATCTAAGTTGGCCTAAATGCAATATAATAACTGTGAAAGAGGCGAGACATATAGCCAGCTGACAACTTACAGTGAGATCAATAGCACAAAAAGAAGCCATGGCTCCTCCCATTGAATGTCCTGTGACCATTATGTTGAGATCACCATATACTTCCCTGATTATTTGGATACCGCTGAGAACCCCGGCACGTAATGTTGTATTATGATAAGCGGAATAAAATCCATGATGTACCTATAGAAAAGGAAAAAGGAAGAAAGCATTACAACCAAAGATTTTCACTGAAAATAACACAAAAGAAAGGCCTTAAAGTTCTAACCATAGCTTCAGGCATTTCAGGATAGTTCAGATCAAGCTGCTTCCAAAACAAATCCTCTACCCAGTTCTGTATGCTGTGGATATGAATAAGAAATTCACATCAGAAACCAATATACATGTAAAAATTGCACATACTATTAGTAACTGCATATTGAACTATAAGTTATGAAGAGGAAATTTCAAGCATAAGTAGTAGCATGAAACTTCCGATCACCAGAGTCATTAATAAATAGGTCTCAATTAGGTTCTTAAATATGCTTCAGAGGAATATGACGTGGCAGGACTAATGGTTATCCAGGCAAATGAACTACGAAACATAACCTGGCAGACCCTTTATTCAAGATTATCGGCCTGAGAAGCATACTGGCTAACCTTTGGTGGTGGTATCGGAGTGAACTAGCAACAACTAGATAGCTTCATTAAGTCTCCTGACTTGAAAAAATTGACACCATTGTTTTTGCATTAAAATGAAGCAGTATGGTGGTGGTATAGGAGTGCATTAACAATTATACCTGTTTTCCTGAGTGCCTCTGAAGGCAATAATGATGGAATTTAGATCAAGCGCTACTCCGACATAAGCCTGCAAAAAGATGCATTTTGCAGACATGTTACCTAATTAGATCACAAACTTTTATTGACGTTATAAATTGTAAGTCCTTTTTGCAGAAAGTGCCTGTAAGCAGTGCTGAACGTCAACAATCAACTCGACCATTTCAAAACCCTGTTTAGAGACAAGAGTTTGTAAATAATTTTTTTTTAAGGAAAAAATGAGTAAATAATATAGTTTGCATTTAAGAAGCACGAAATCCATCCCATAGTCCATAAATCATTTTGAAAACGTTTCAATGTAAATCAGAATGATAGGTATTTAACTTACCTCCGTCAAATCATTACATCTAGAACAAGTCCAAGTGAATAGGGCAGTAAGGTCTGACATGTACGTCTGCAAGTGCAAGAGCATGCCAAGTCAATATTGACAAACATACATTGGACACAAAATACTGAACAAATCTGTTGAAACATAAAATTCATTATCTAGAAGTTTTGGAGATTAGATTAAGGTTGTTAAATAAATGATTCTTGAAAAACATCTGACCCTGTCATAAGCTAGTTTTGTTTGCTACAAAAGACAAGATCCAAAGTAACTGAAGTTATCGGACGTTGATTGGAGTCACGCAAATAACTTACAGCTGAACAATACTCCACCAATGTCTTGGCAAGAGTATGGTTGTAAATATGACTGTAATCCTTGTGTCTGAACTTGAATACTGTTAAACATGGATAAAATATGAGAACTAAAAAACGCTTTTAAACAACAATGAAAAACAGAGAAGCTAGTTGGAAAAGCATATTTTAGCACGAAAAGAACATTGGCTTCCTTGAACAAAGATCTTTATATCAAGTAAGACTTTTCTGTAATCAACATTAAAAAAAGAACATTTATATATCCACAAGATATCCTCTAGTTAACTACAATGATGACATTTAAGATTACAACAATAACTTCCATATGACTCAACCATTGCGACTAAATGTGTATTTGCTTGACATTGTAAAACTTATTATGCCTTTCGTTTGACTTATTGACAGAATCGCTTTAACAACTAGATTATTCAACTTGCTAGTCATCATACATAAGGAGCCTTAGAAAGAAACTATAATCATTACATTACCTTCAGATTCTTAAGAAAACTATGGTTTTAAAAGTGATCTATTATTTTCTTCTAAATGCATTGAGATTACATTTTTTTTTTTAACAAACAAAGTTGGACTTTAACTCAAACAAAGGGAGAAAGTCAAGAGATTAACAATATAAGATATTTGTGGCAGCTACGGCAGAGTAAGTGAGAGCAAAAGGAAGAGGAGAATAGAACTCAAATCTTGAGAAAAAGGAAAAACGAAGACGAACATAAAAGAAAGTAGAATTTGAGGCAGGGACAAAAGTATTAAAAAAAAAAAACACACACACACACACACAGAATCCAAATTTAGTGAGTAGCCTGATTTTTTTCCTTATTTCTAACATCTTATACCATTTTTTATATTGTCTGAGATGCAGAAAATATCCTTACCTAGCACCTCTAGCAGTTTTAATGACAAAAATCACCAAGAAAGCATCTACAAGAATTTCATAGCCCAGGAAACCTAACCCTTATGTCGATGACCAATGCAGAGGAAGACGAAAATCCAGATTCATTTAAGCTCTATGTCTATCTCACGAATTCTCCAAAAATTAAACGTGGATGTACAAGCCACAATGCCCAGCCTATAATTGCAGATTATATGAACTTCAAGGTACACTAATCAAAGTGCCTACTTTCCAAAGTACAACAAGCACTTAAAAACTTGTTAAAAATTATCCGAAATAATCTTACAGCCAGAACATTTACGCTTTATGTTTGTCTCGAAAATTCACTACAACTTAGAGGTAGATGTGCAAGTAGGGCTAAAAACGAGCTTTGTAGATGTGCAAGTAGTGCTGAAAACGAGCCGAGCTGCTCACGAGCAGCTTGGGCTCGAACTCGTTTAAGCTCGACTCGAGCTCGAGCTCAAATTCAAGTTCGGTTAACTAAACAAGTCGAGCTTGAGCACTGTAATATTCGGCTCATTAGGCTCATGAGCCTAAACGAGACAGTTGATAATGGACCTTTGAATCCAGTCCGGACTGTTATAAGTTGGTTGATCCCAACAAAATATATAGCTGTTTACAATTTAGTCATAATTTTCATAGAAATTACAAATATTGCCACAGTGCACTTTGTTTTCAAACTAAGTACTCGAGCTCAATACGCTCGAGGTACTCGAGCTCGGCTCGAACTGAAGCAATCGAGCCGAGCTCGAACATGGTTTTAGTTCGAGCCGAGCTCGAGCATGGTTTTTTGTAAGTGAGCCGAGTTCGAGCTCGGCCTCGGAGGCTAATGTTCGAGCTTGAGCTAGATAGTACTCGGCTCGAGCTCGGCTCGTTTTCAGCCCTATGTGCAAGCCACACTGCCCAGCCTATACTGGCATATGTACTTCAAGATACACTAATCAAATTGTCGATTTTCCAACATATCATCCACAATTGAAAACACTTCTCAAAGAATTAAAAATCATAGCTAGTAGCTGCATTAGAAGTTAGAACAGTGTACCATATAACATTAAAAATGAAAATAACCCCAAAATATCATGTCAACCAGTTCATTGACAGAAACATAATCCACGCATAGATGAAATAAAATGCCTATATTCAATTGTCAGCAGTTGTTTCTCTAAATCAAGCATATAACCAAGTTACCTCTACATTCGCTTGCAGAAAATAAGCATAACAACAACAATGCCGTCATCCACCGCTCCATTATATACACTCAAATATAGTCTAGATGATTTAGAAATTGTGAGAAAATTAGATTATAATCGAGCTGACTCGATAGGAATAGCTTGGGGGAAACAGAGAATTCCCATATGGAGATCGAGATTGAGACAAAATTGATAGATAAAGTTGGATTTCGACCACAATTGGGATTTTGTCCCGTACTAATTAAGAAGAAGACGAGAGAGAGAGAGAGAGAGAGAGAGAGAGAGAGAAGAGACGCGGAGAGAGAGAGAGAGAGAGAGAGAAGAGATGCGGAAGTTTGGAGATCGAAGCAAAACAGAGAGAGCCGGTGAAGCAAGATAAACCAAAGAAACAAAAAGCAAAGTAATTAAATATTTTTTTTTTTAATTAACACTTTAATCAAAATTGACGATTTTTTAGTAAATTATGATTTCTGATAGGAACGACCCTATAAAAATATATTTATAAATTCTTGAATAATATAAAAAATATTTCTAAATATATATTTTAAAATTCTAAAATTTATTTAATTTGAAACAAATTTTATAGTTATTTTTAAATTTATTAAATTTTAGAGTTCAAAAATTTTTATTTAAAAATATTATTTATTTAAAAAAAATTATATATATATATATATATATATATATAATTAAACATTGTAATTTTTATATACTTTTTTTTTAAAAAAAAAATATTACAAATATTTATTTTATATGATCGTTCGAATGATAATTCTATACGGATAAGCGTATGGGATTATCTCTCCTAAATCAATGAGACGGTAGGGAAATCGGAGCCCCATATTCATGATAGAACGTTAATTTATTTCTATATGTATTGATAAATAGTTGTATACAACAGGCTATAAACTCATGGTGCAAATACTATTTATTAAAAAAGAAAAACTTTGCTAACCACAAAAAATGAAGGAAAAAACGTTTTTTCAAGAACCAATTTATTTAAATTTTTGTAGATCGACCAAATATCTTAAACGTGAGATATTTTTTGTAAAAATCTATAAGATACGAAATAAAAATAATAACTATAATAAAATTAATTGAATACAATTAAAATTGTAGACAATAATATTCTAAAAAAAATAATAGAACAACAAATTAATTGAGATTAACTGAACCTTCAATCACATATGAAGAAAAATATATTATAATAATTTGAAGATGAATTTATACCGCGGCGACGCAAAGGACAAATAATATTTTTCAAAGCCTGAGACAAATTTTTTGAAACATGAGACAATAATTAAAAGATGAAGAGAGAGGGAAGAGAGAATTGATAAAGAGATAGAGGGATAGAGAGAGAAGAGAGAAATATAAGAAAGTTAGAGAAAAATTATAATAGTCAGTTATTAGGTATCTTAATAATTTTTGAGAACTTGAAAATAATAGCAAAATATTCAGATTAATTTGATAATAGGATACAAATTTATATAACCATCATCTTATATGCTAATATTAATTTGATAAATATAATAACAATATAAGACAACGCTAAATTCTTTCCTTGTATTTTAGTATTATAGATAACCTACATCTTCATAATTAAATGTTTTTAAAACTATCAATCAAATAAGCTATGGACGTTCTAATTAACATGTAATTTCGTTTGGGACATAAACTTCTGCAGCTTATTACACATATTTCCTGAGTTTTTAGAAAGATAAATTGTAAAATTGTTGAACACAAATTAAGTTCAAAATTTTTAATTTATCATTTTTTTTAAAAAAAATAAAATCTAAAGTTCAGAAAATTGGCTGGTTTATAGAGAACTTCAGTGAACCCGTCAACAACAACAGCAACAACAAAAAGAAGAAAAAATATCATAACAAGAAACTCATTGATTCAAAATTCCAAGCGTTTTCGAAAGTGTAAAATATTCATTCTTTTGTATCTTTAAAAAATATTACGACGAACCAGCATTGGCCCAGTTAATTAGCGGAGCTGGATGTTGGAAGGTGATTAAAGGTTTATCTCTCATGAAGACCAGATTGAAAGAATATATATATATATATATATATATATATATATATATATATATATATATATATTATATATATATATATATATATATATATATATATATATATATATGCCTCCTCATAATAAGAAATTGTAAAAATATGTTCTATAATTTGATTTAGCTATTTTTATCCCTCTGAGCTGTGTGTCAACATCCTATTTTATCCGGACTATCATTTTACTAGTTTAAAATGCATTGATGAGGACCCACGAAGTGCAATTCAATTTGACCATGCTCAATTAATCCGATTAGATTCAATTAGGCTCGATTAACCTTAATGAGTCCGATCAAGCTCAATTAACTTCATTAAGTTTGCTTATGCACAATTAGGCTCGATTGAGCCCAACAAGTTCAATCTCCAATTATGCCCAATTAGTCCGTTTAAACTCGATTAAATCCAATTGACTCGATTGTGCCCGATTAAGCTTAATTAGGTCCGATTTGGTCTGATCAAATCTTGTCTAGCCCAATCAAGCTTAATTGATTCAATTCACGCAATCAGACTTAATTTGGCTTGAATTAAGACAATTAAAATAGATCTGGCTAATGAGAATTATAATTCTGATGGTGTAAAAAATTAATGCTTTGATGAATTAACTATTTGTTTACCGTCGACATGGTATCGAATCTAATAGGTCGTCAACGCTGTGTGAAATGACGAAACTGTCATCTTCTTTCAAAAAAGGATGATGACATTTTCGTCATTTCACTAGATTAAGGAGTACGAGAGCTTAAGTTTGAATTAAGTGGCATAAAATTTTAATATATTATGGGGCATATATATATACAAAATGCCCCTACAATGAAAGGTTGAAGGATTTTTTTTAGACTAAGACATGGTTTGGTCGAAGCAAAGTCATTAGTCTTTACCTAACCAAAAACAATCGAAATAGAAACATTGATTCAACATTAGCTTTCACAAATTATTTTTTCCAAAAGATTGTTCCAAAATAAAAGATAAGATAAGACTTTTCCAGGAGAAACTTCCAACGTCTCAGAGAGGCAGTTGACGACGAAGTCGTCTACAAGCATAACGAGTGGCGAAGAGATGGTTCCGTGATGATTTGAGCTTTTTAGCTCCACAGAAAGTCTTAAATAACTCATTAATTTCAGCTAAATATCACTAGTCTTTCAAGTCTTCCGAAGTAAACGTTTTTGTTTAATGATAATAATATAGTTTGGCCTTGATAATTAAAATCCTACGCAGTATATCAGGATGTGTACAATATATATCCAAAAAATATGAGATCAATTTATGTGCTCCATCTTTTTACACCGTATACATTCATCTAATCAGATATTGACAAATGTACCTTTCAATTGTAACTATATAACGTTTGGCCGTAATAGGAAGGTTGAAAAGACATTTGTCAACGTGTGATGAGAGGAACAATATAGGATGAAGGAAGATGATGCAGTAAAATTGATTTCCAAACACATACTATCTGCTGTTCTGATTGCATATATAAGAATTTCTATTGGTTTTGATCAATAACAGTGCTATTGAAATAAACAAAAGTCTAACTTAAGAATACCTAAAAACCTTATGAACAAGAATCCCTATAAATCACAAGTATGTTCTATCACCCAACACAGACTCCCCCTTCCACCCAACTCTTGGATCCTATCTGATACCTCGTCTGTCGAATAGAGTTTTACAGAGTAGACGGGCATGGGAAAGGTGTTGAGCACGGAGATTGGAGAGGAGTTTGTGGATCCAACAGGATTCCTGATGGCGGTGATAATTGCACTGGTGCTCATGCTTCTCTGTTGCACTCCGCCTCGCCAACGTACTGTCCGTGCATTCTATCCTGTGTACTACTACCGTTCACCGTAGTTTTCTAGAGTTGCTAGCTAGTTTTTGGTTTTGATAGTACCATCTTTTTCTGAAAAATAGTTTCGTTATTCAGGGTATCGATATTGTTCAATGAAGATTTACAGGTTTACAACTGT